>QRDG01002160.1:0-183988 GCA_012064385.1 Puccinellia tenuiflora | reverse complement strand
CAGTCAGCAACATATCAGTATGCTGGATAGGCCCATTGTCAGTGCCTCCGCGGTGGTGCACAGGCGCGATACATACACACAAACAATCCACTACTTGGAGCTCCTGTTGACCTAGCAAGAGTACTGATCGGCATCTGGATAGATGAAAAGAACGGTGACATGATGAGTAAGCAAAACTGAAGGATCTACTAGGAGGCAGACTTGTCCAAAATGCGGTTAAAACAGTAAATCATCAACCACAAGAGAGGGGTATATGGATGATTCAACAAAAGTCTAGATAAAAGAAGTGAAATTAAGTCCAGGCGAACATAAGCATTCCAAAAGGTCGATGTGATTGGCCATGATAAACTATACAAATCAAACTTGTAAGACAAAAGCTTAACCGACCAGCTATGACAAAACTTCTAATACAAAGACAGCCAAATACATTAAACAAAATGTGACACTAACATAGTGTCAAAGGGACTCTACAGATCGAAAGACCTCAGGATAAACAATATTCTGAGTCTCCGAACCACATGTACCATCAGCATTCTCAATCAGTATTTTCAGAGATTTCCTAGATTTTACACGGGACACGGCAACATATAATTGTCCATGCGAGAAAACAGGTTGCTTTAAATATAAGCCAACATAAGTCAAAGTTTGCCCTGGCTTTTATTTATGGTCATAGCATAACAAAGACGAATAGGAAACTGGCGCCGCTGAAGAACAAACGGCCATCTGGTTTTCTTGGCTGACAGGTTTAATTCTAGGGATATAGATAGTGTGGCCTACATGAGAACCAGTAATAATAACAGCTTGGATAACACAATCCGCAAGTTCCGTGATAATCAAGCGTGTGCCATGCACATGCCAGTGGACTGACTTAGGTTCCTAAGAAGCATGATCGGGGCACCCTTTTTCAAAACCAACTTATGCGCAGGAAAATTAAAAACAAACTGCACATTGAGAAATTCAGTAGGGTAGAAAGTATATGCCTCCTGAACGGCGTCAGGCGAATCAGCTATCGAATCCGAACTGAAATACTCTCTAGCCCGAGTACGTACCATGGAAAGCACAAAGTCATTGATAAGGTCGGCTATTTCATTTGTAGGGGCTAGAATGGCACGCTCTTGTTATAAACAAAGTCAACATATGTTGACAGAACAATGGCTTCGACCTTATTTCCGTCAGTTCGTATCAGCAAGTCACTTGGAATCTCAACCCAAGTCGGGATTACCTCGCCGTCTCTCACAGTCATTGGAAGCCTTCCTTCGCCAAGTGCTAGCACCCAACTGCTAAATAATGCTACTTCTTGTTGTATCAAAGCGGAGGCACCTGGCATGGACAATCTCATGTTCTCTGTCAATTCCAGAAATGTGACCTGCTGCCACAGCGGTGAGTTGGTGATAGTTGCGGCTACAATCTGTTGACGGGTACCACCTTCAATGACAGGTAGAATCTGTCTAAGGTCCCCACCCAGAACCACAACTATGCCACCAAATGGGAGATCAGCAAGCAAATAATCATCAACAGACATGATATCACGCAAGGTTCTATCCAAAGACTCGAGACACTTTCTGTCTGCCATGAGTGCTTCATCCCAAATTATAAGAGAAGTTTTTTGAATAAGTCTACTCAAATTGGTACCTCTCTTGATTTCACAAAATGATGTCTCATCGACCGGGATAGGTATTTTGAAACGCGAATGAGCGGTTCTTCCACCAGGAAGCAGGAGGGATGCAACACCCGAAGAGGCCACAGTAAGAACAATTTTCCATTCACCTCGAAGAAGAGAAACTATTGCATTCCATAAAAAGGTTTTGCCAGTCCCACCAGATCCAGAAACAAAGAAAAAACCAGGTTTATTGTCTACAACAGCAGCAACAATTTGTTTGTAGGCCAAGATTTTACCATCATTAAGTTTGGCAAATAAGAGAATAGCTTGCTCCGCAAGCTGTGAAGAATCATATGATGTCTCTTCCTGAAGGAGTCTATTGTCATAAGATGAATTTTCATATGTTGCTTTAGGAGGCAAGTCAAAGTCACTAATTTTGGAACCATTTAGAAGGAAAACTTCAGTAAGTGCATCCAAAAGCATATCTTTAAGTTGATATACGGGGACAACATAGTTTCTGCACGGCGAGCCTTCCTAATTCCGTATTGGATATCATCAGCAAGCTGTAGCCAATAGCGATCAAAGAATTGTCTTTCACTTTTTACCCAACAGTTCATAAGCATAATGACAAACAATTGACGTAAACGTGGGGCAAAACCCCAAATCAAGGCTTCATCAAAAGCTCGGTACCACTCGGTATCATCACCCAACAGACCCCGAGCGGCACACGCCTCTTTGAAGGTAAGGTAAGTACGGCCTTCAAATGATCTTAGATCAGCATAGCACGTCGCACCCTTAACAACCATCAGCAGTGAGCGAAGGTAGTAAAGCTCACCGCTCGTAGGCTGCACATAATAAAAACGACCTATCTTTTCACCGCCTCCTCTCTCATGCCAAGATCTACTCTGGGCATCCCATGTCCATTTTGTGGGGAAGTCACAGTATGTTAGGGTCCGAGCATTTGGGAATGTCTGATTTGCTACAAACCATTCTGTCAGCATAGTTTTTTTCAAGAAATCAGTGTCAATAAGAGTTGTCAATATGGCACCAGCACAAAACCTAATAGTGTTCTTATCAGGCAAATGAACTGTCAGTCTCTCAACAGCAGGATATTTGGTGTGAATACTGTATCCGAAGGTACGCCAAAGTGCATCATGCTCGCATATGTATCTACACTGTATGTACTCATCAATCTCGTCTACTACAGCACTGCTAGAACCTTCCCCAGCAACCCCTTTACCCCTGATCATCTCAAGCAGAATCTTAGAGTAATCTGGTCCTTTAGTCACATATTTAAAAAGATATTTCATGACTTGTGTCTTATTACACCATTCTACATTAAGGTGAGCCTGATATTTCTTAAGCAGAGTCATATTGTATGGAACAACCCATCTATTGTCAAGTTTTTTTCCATTTTTGTAAATAAAGCGACCATTTTTAGGACGTTTATAGAGGGCGAATCCATTCTCATCAATAATTGTTTCAACCTGGAACAACTTTGGATAATGTTTTGAACATTCGTTGTCTTTCATGCAAACACACTTGTCATTCAATTCACCACAGGGTCCATGCATCTTAAATTCAGAAAACCAAAGCATAGCCTAAAGGATCTTCAATAGGGTCTGGAATTTCAGCAGAAGCATAAGAATCGATCAAGGCTGCACTAACCTGACGATCCTTGTCTGCGTCTTGCCAAATAAGGATATGAGCATGCGGCAGACCTCGCTTCTGGAACTCGACAGTACACAGAACTGCAGCAGGACAATACAGAACCTTTTAATAATATATAAGTGAGCATAAAGAACACGAGGACACGGTGAAATGCAAAGCAAAGTAAAGAAATAGTACCAGCCTTTATAGGGCCAAAGATACGACCAGCTCTAATGTCATCTATATACTCGATAAGTTTGAGCCCATACACCCTAACAACAATATCTGCCCTATCACATGGACGTCGACCAGGCTCTAGCAGTAGCGCCTCAGTAATCTCAGGCCACTTTGGATTACACGTAAAAGTTGAGAAAAGATCAGGAGCGCCATGGACCCGACAAATAGCAAGACCGTCCTGAAAGTTCTCCACGAAATAATGACGACCGCCGGTATGGCTTGAAGGCAAGATAGTTCTTTTTCCAATGTCACTACCATCTACAAAACCCTCTCCTATAGCATCAGTGATACCCTGAAGGTGTTCGGATCTAAGATCGTCGTGATTCTTAAGAATGTACCACAATCGATTCTCATCAATGCAGGCCCTTGAATCAACAACAGCCTGTGAAGAAAGTAACCCATAACAAAGATATGGATTGGCTGATCAGGTCGATAATGACAGACATTATAGTAGTATTCTTGCATGGTCATTTTGTTATGGGCCATAGATGGAGAACCAATGTGTGGAACATTGAGTTGGAATCCTCTCTCAGCATACGGAAATAACAAAGGGTACTGGAGTGGCATGAAGGCAGGGTGCAAAAAAGATACTTGCTGCAAGCCGTCAGTTTTATTATCGACAACTATATCACGTGATGGTGTGTCAGCAGTAAATTCACCAACCACCAAAGCAGCTAATTCAGAAGTGGTGGGCAGACTAAACTGAGGACTATCACCTGGAGATGGAGCAATGACACGGATAGCCACAATCTCATCTTCGTTACCCTCTATGCGTTCTTTTGCCATCCTGTATGCGTTAAGCAAGTCTATCGAAATTCAACACTATGGGGAACCCACGAGGATGGCGACTCAACCCCCACCTCCCACCCCGTGACCTAACGCCGGTGATCTCTCATCTCCGGCCACCAAACCCCAAAACCCTTCCGATCACCTTCTTCCCCACCCACCAAAACCCCCTACCCACCGGTTTTTCATGGCATCTCCCCCCCCCCTTGGCGTTGGAAGGTGTCTTTCGCGTCTATCAAGGATCTGGATCGTGGCTCTTTCAAAGATCAAGATGGTTTTTTGGATCTCTGGATTTCTGGTGATAAGGAATGGATGGTTCTCAAGAATGTCAAGAATGCCCCAATCATTGGCAAACATCCGAATCCTTTAGAGGTGGTAAGCCCTAGATCCACCATCTCTTTCACTGGATATGTTGTGTTGGTTATTTCGTGTCTGCTGTCACCTACGGGTTCTCTGTCCTTCACGGCGTCATCATCTGCTTGTGAGCCTTTGGATCCTTTCTCGGATCCGGATTCTATTGCACATCTACTGTATTTCACCACCCCGGGTCATGCGATCAGGGAAAAAGTGCGACGTCTTTTCTCTTCTGCAGTAAACCTTGTTTCTAGATCGCACCGTTTTTTCCTTGTGGTCTCTTTTAGTCGCACTTCTTTCCGATTGACAGAGCTCAATGCTAGTCTGGCACTTTCTGGTTGTTTGGGTGTCTCCTATGATGAAATTGGGATCACAATTCTCTCTGGTAGAGTGTTCAAATTCTCAGTCAGTTCAAAAGCTGTAGGCTTCTTCATTTCCAATTTGAGATCTTATTCTTGCAAACAGTTCGAGTGCTTTTTTCATCTATGGGGTTTTGGAGGTCCAAACTGGTTGAGGGAGGAAAAGCTCTATTATGCTGAATTAGATGCTGAATGGACTGAGGTCAATAGAAAGAAGTTCAGTTCTGGTCGCCACTTTGCAAGAGATGTCCCAGTTAAACAAGCCTTCCGATCCATCAAGGAAAACCTCAAGCCTCTTTCTCTTGTTGATCGGAGATCATCTGTGCAGAGAAATTCTTTGGTTTGGAGACCTAATGGGAAACAGGTTTACCGTCCCAAAATTCAGCTCTCTTCTGTGGCCAAGAATGTGACCAAGGATCAACCTGATGTTATACAGTTTGGCTCTCTGCCTACTGTAGTGTAACATCCCAAATTTTGGAATGTTGTAAAAATCACAAAAATTTAAAACTTTTATTAATTATTAAATAAAGTCTCCAAAAATCAAGAAAATCTCTTATAGAAGATTGTTTTGACATCTTCAAAGTTATTTTTTTAAAATTAAATATTCCCTTATTTTCCAATCTCAACTTTAAAGTCTTGGAAATAAAATATTTAAGTGGGGTTTTCAAATAGTATTTCCCCCTTTGGTTTATTGTTTTAAAACAAATAATATGGGGATATTATAAACCCTATTTCTTTTGTGGAAATAATTTAAATACTTTTCCAAGCTTTGTTTTATAAAAATGTTTTATCTTAAATTATTTTAATATGAAATGAGTTATCATTTTGAATGATATTACTCATATTATCCTCTGGTTTTTAATTAAATATTTTGGGATATTTATAAACCTTAATTTGGAAATTTCCCAATAGCCATATGAGGCAAATTTGACCAAAAAGGGTATTTTGGTAATTTTGTTTTGACCAAAAATAGTTCCAAAATGTCTAATTTGACTATTTGGAATTTTACAAAAAAAAATTTACAAATTTATTTGACTTGATTTGGAGGCTTAAATCAAAAATTATAAAAGAAAACAGAAAAAACAAATAAAAAGGAAATTTGATGACGTCATGCTGACGTCATCGCCTTCAAAGCTCCACCACGACCGTTTCTGCCCGATCCTCTCCCCTTGATTGCTTGCGATTGAAGGCACCCCTGGCCTCGCCGACCCCGTCCCTTGGAAGCCCTTGACCTCCTCTCTGCTTCCCCTTTGGAGCCCCTTCGATTTGCGCCGCCAGATCGGCGAAATTGTTCGCCGGAGTTGACCCCCTCCGCCACCGTTTCGAGGACGCACCCGACGCCGTGGAAGGTCCCCGCCGCCTCCGTTTGGTCTCCTCCTCCTCCCCTCGCAAAGGCGCACCCTCTCATGCCTTCCTTCGATTTTTTTTCGCAGCACAACGACGTCGGCTTCCTTGACCCGTGCTCGCCGGAGCAACGCCCGACTCCGGTCGCCTCCAGCGCCTGCTCCAGGACGCAATCGAGCTCGCCGTCCGCGCCATTCTCCTCGCTGTGTCGTCCCGCACTCCGTCTTCACCTCCTCTCGCCCGGAGCACCGTCGTGGGGACGAGCACGTCCATGCCCGAGCCGCCGGCCAGCGTCCTCCGTCGTCTCCGGCAGCCTTCCGCCGGCAAGGTATAAAACCCTAGCTCCTGAACCATCCGATCCCGATCCAACGATCGGAAACAGATCGAGCCGAGCCGAGCCGTGGCTCGAACTCAAGCCAAAGCCGAGCCGAGCCCAGCCCGAGCCCAACCAATCCTAGCCCGCCGCGTGGCCAGCCATTTTCTGGGATTTTATCCCGATTTGTTTTAAACGGCTATTTTGCAGAAAAGACCCTATATCTTAAAACCTTCATATCTTTTAAACCATTTGGCCAAATTTAGCAAACTTTATCTTTTTGAAAAGCTCTGGACTTGTAGAATCTTTTGGCACTGTTAGTTTTCAGTGTAACAAATCCAAATTTATTCAAATTTCAAATGAGTCATTTGAGTAAATTTGGCATAGTTTCAAATCTATAAGTCCAAATTTTGCAAATAAAATATTTCTGGAAACCTTGGAACATGCATGACATGATCCCACTGTTATAATTAATTTTTTGGTAATTTTAAAATGATTTCAAAATCAGAAACTCAATTTGGAGTATTTCTGATATAGTTTAATTTCTATAAATCCTTTTAATTTGTTTTCTTTTAGAAAACTTCCTCAAATAGTTGTCCTTGTCCAGAGAGACCAAAGCCATACCTAGCTACCACTTTTTGAAACATAAACATTGAAAGTGTGCCAAAGGCCATCTAAATGTCAATGTTTTGTAAACCATAGTTTCAAAATGTTTTAAAACTCTTGACCAACTTTCTTGTGTGATCACTTTGATCAAGACCAATCTTTAGAACCTTTGTAACAACCCTTCAACCTATTCAAGTTTGAATTATTCAAATTTGATTTCAGACCAACCCCTGACCCAAATGGCAAACCCCAAACCTAATGCATTGATTCCTTTTGCATATGGAATCATGTATTGAAACTTGGACCACCAACCTAGATATGTTTGTTTCTATCCATGTTTGTTGTTATGTTTGTTCTTTTGATTGTTGTATTGTTGCTTATTGCCATATGTTTGTATTGTATAGATTGAACGGAGAGCTATGAGCTACGTTGAAAAAGAGTGTGTGAGCAACGACAAGTTCCAAAAGGCAAGTGCATACACCTTTCATGAAAGACCTACTATTTTATTATATATGCATTGTAGACTATTTCAGTAGTATACATGATAGGTGTACTACTATATTGCTATGCAGACCTATCTAATATATCACCCCTTTATTCCTGTTGATTTAGGAACCCATTCACTTGGTAGAAGTTAGAACTGCTATGCTGAAATGTTTTATTGTAGTACGAAAGGATAAAAACTCTACTAAGTTAATGAACTACCTGGGTGGCAATTGGTTTTGCTCTATTGGTGGTCAAAGTTGAGTGGCTGCTCAGGGCCATTTCCATGGTTTTAATTGAGTACGTGCACTTGTGAACGGCCACCCAGGAACAAAGAGATTTAAGTCACTCCAAGTTTAGATTGCTTCCAGTGCAGCCACTTGGTATTATGGCTCTGCCTTGACTAAGTAAGTTCTAGGAACCTGATTCCGACAGTTCTCAGCGGATGAATGTCTTGTATGGGTCTGTCTGACGAACAGGGGACTGTTTCCCAAAGGTCTCGTCTTCATCTTCACCTTTCCTTTTCACTTCAAGAAGGTCAAGGTCAGAATGGGTTGATGAAGTCTCGTGGTGAAAGTGCACAACCTCTCGAGAGTGTAAAACTATGATCATAGCCGTGTCCCCGGTTACGGACAATTCTGAGCAGCTGGACAAGGATGTCGATGGAAAATCTCCTCATTCCAATTTCATAAATAAAATTTGATGGGTGAACAAGAGTAGAAGAGACACTGGTTTTCATGCCGGTTCGTCTTATAGAAAGTTGAGAATTGAAAGATCTTTATGAAAAGTAGGACAAAATTGGCTTTATGCAATAGCCTTTAACTCCACCAGCCAAACATGCATATAGATTTAGACTTACCATTTTATATTCCACCAAAGTATCACTTGCCGGCCTGTCGCAAGGTATTGACCCAAATTCCCTGGGCTGCAACGTTAATGTTGCAGGTTTTTACGATAACGCGTGAGGACGTCTACCTTTCGAGCTTGCAACCAACATGTATGCCAGTGGCACATGAAGATGATGAAGCTCTCTGTGCTACTTATGTTTCCGCTGCCAAACTTTACATTCAAGCTAGCCTTTGGCTATGCAATTTGTAAAGAATATTTTATTTATGGATCTCACGATGTAATAATTATTTGACATTGATGCATGATATTACATCTATTTGTGAATTGCTATCCATACTCGATCCAGGGAATAGCATATTTCACGATGTGTCATTGCTTTTCTAAGCAAGGGCGCTACATGTAGTTTTGGCGGGATTTTCGGGCTCAAAATGTTGCTTCTGATGGGCTAGTTACTAAGAATGCAAATGGGCCGGCCTCCTCTAATATTGCACCTAGCAACACTAGTAATTTGGCTCATGATCAGGATTTTGATGATTTAATTGACAGTATGGCGATGAAAGTTTGGTCGTGCAACAGATGTTTAATTTTAAACACCAAACTGTAATTGCAAGCGAACAGTTCGATGTTGGGCTTGTTTTAAATCTGGACACATTAAAAAGGATTGCCCAGGGGTAAAAGGGTCTTTGCAGTGGGTTGCCAAGCAGACTACTACTCTGTCCACGGCAAAAGGAATAAACAATGATGTTTACCCAAGCGTCGTGGCAGTTTCCCCAATCCCCTGCGAAAACCCTACCTCCTCTGTTCCTCCGCCAATCTCCAATCTACCACCAATGGCGAATTTTCCGGTCGATCCAACTCGGTTCACGCCGGCGGGCATGGATGTCATGCAGCCCTGGGGAGATGATGAGCGTCCAGCAAGGATCTATGTAACTGCAACTGCTGCGCCGCAGAGAAGGCATGAGCAATGGGCGATTGCGCAACTTGAACCAAGGCCACCGGCAGAGGAGATTGATGGTTTTCCTTGAGCAAATAGCAAATCATATCTTCAACGAGTACAATCTTGAGGTAATGAGTTTTGCTGAGAGTGCCGTTGGTCTTGGCCTTTACCGCCTCTCAAGCTCAGTAGCGAGAGATTTGCTTGTGGCACAACATGCAGTTCCTTTTGGCAATGGACGCATACTCTCTTTCGCTAGACATGATGCAAGGGATAATTTTAGATCAACAGTCTATACTAGGCTTGGTTGGATCATGGAGGGGTTAGTGATATCCCCAAGTCCATTGTTGTGCGTGAGACACAGAGATATGGTGGAGTGGTGGTTTCTTGGACAGTGCCAGTTTTTTATACTCCAGAGTGAACAAGCTGATGTCATGCCTGGAGATGAATCCCCTGAGCCGCAGGATGGCAATCCACATCCCTTTCATGGTCCTCCTGTTATCCCTCTGGATGATGCTTGGGTTCCACCAAATAACAATGATGGAGGTCAGGGATGGGGGCTTTGGGATGATGGTGCAGCAGGAGAAAATAATGTAGTGCAACATGGATGGGGTGACGAGATGCAGCATGACCAAGACCCACAGCAAGCACAGCAACAGTCATCTTCGACAGTTCAGTTCACTGGAGATTCCATTGACTCTGAGAATTATATTCAAGCAGAGGGACCTGAGCAGATTATGGATGTGCATCTTCCTGGAGTTGAGGGCCCACATATGGCAATTGTCCCTGCTGGACCTGCCGTGCCAGGGGAACAACAAAACTTTCAACTCTTCAGGGTTTTGCTACCTGATCCTATGGATGCATGGATTCACTTTCTCAGAAGGAATTTGTTCAGCTTCATGTTTGAGAAAAGCATTTTCGGTCTGTCGGCTCACTTTGTTAACAAACCTTTGCTGCTGCCACCTGTTCCAGATTTTATACATATTGATGATCCACCTGTGGATGATGATCATGCTGCAGCTGCTCCAGTGGATTCTGTCAGCCCAGCTGTGCCACCCAAGACTCCCAAGAAAAGGGGACGCAAGCAGGTTGTGGTGTTGCCACCAGTAGCTCGTCGTTCCACTAGAAGCGCAGTTCAAAGTGGTGGTTTCAGACTGGTGCCCATGCAACAATCTCCAGAGCCAAGGAAAAAGCCAAGGTCGGCGAAGCCAAACAGTAATGATGATCTGGTGCCTCCTTTCACTCCCTTACGTGTGCTTCAGTTGGCGGGAAGGGAATTAGAAATTGAGGAGAAGGAGATTTCGAAGGAGAAGCTTGAGGCCTCTTCTAGCAAGCCCAGGAGCCCATCTTCTTGATATTTAAGGACAATTGTTGGGTGGGCCTTGTTGGCCTCTTTGAACTGGGTGGATGTTATTATTTTGCTAAAACTTGTCATGCTGGTTGTTTTATGATACTATCAACTTTATGGGTGCTTTTGGATGTCTCTGTTATGCTATTTTGTCTATCTGTGATGGACAAAACTCTTTACTATTATATATCTGGTTTTAATGGATAATAATCATCAAAATCTGCTAGATTGGATGGTTTTTGACTGGAATGTGAGAGGTCTCAATGATAAAAATAAGAGACTTGCTGTGTACAATAAGATTGAGGAATGCCATGCTGCTGTGATTTGTCTTCAGGAGACAAAGTGCCAGAATTTTGATCATTCTTTTGTTAGATCTTTTTGCCCTAAGAGATTTGATCAATTTGCTTTTTCCCCTTCTGAGGGTGCCTCTGGGGGTTTAATTGTTTTATGGAATAGTTCTGTGTTCCATGGAAGTCTGGTTGAAGTTCACAGATCTGCCATTAAAATTAATTTCACTTCAGTGCATAACTCTGAAACCTGGACACTGATTAATGTGTATGGGCCTTGTAAAGGATTTGAGAGGGACAACTTTGTTTCCTGGTTATATAACCAACATATTCCTATTCAAGAGAACTGGCTAATTGTGGGGGATTTCAATTTCATTAGGTCAGAGGATAACAGGAATAGACCTAGAGTAGACTTGAATGATATTCTTTTATTTAATGATGTCATCAGCCATCTGGGATTAATTGAGCTTCCACTTAAGGGCAGGTCCTTCACATGGTCTAATATGCAGCAGGACCCACTTTTGGTGCAGTTGGACTGGTTTTTCACCTCTTGCCAATGGACTCTGTCTTATCCAAATTCTATGGTTTCTCCCCTGGCCAAAATTACTTCTGATCACCTGCCTTGTGTTGTTAAAATTTCAACCTCTATTCCAAAGGCCAAAATTTTCAGATTTGAAAATCACTGGGTGCAGCAGCCAGGATTTATTGAGCTGGTTCAGGAAGTGTGGAATAGACCTACTAAATGTGCCTCTTCAGTGGGGACTATTTCGGCAAAATTAAAATCCTTGAGATATGAGCTGAAGAGATGGGGAAAGAGTTTGTCTCATATCAAAATCCTTATTTATAAGTGTAACATGGTAATTTTCTTCTTTGATCAGTTAGAGGATTTGAGAGTATTGAGTACTCCAGAATTCAACTTCAGGAATATTGTAAAGGCCCACATCAAGAAGCTGTTGCAGATTCAATCTGATTATTGGAAACAGAGATGTACAATAAGGTGGGTTAAGCTGGGAGGGGAGAACACTAAATTCTTCCATGCTAAAGCAACTGAAAGGCACAGGCACAATGTTATTCCCTCCATTATAGATAACAATGGCAATATCTTGGAGGATCATCAAGATAAAGCTGCTGCTTTCTGGCATTGTTTCAAAGGGAGGATGGGGGTCTCTTTTAGTACTAATGATCAAGTTGATCTTACAAGGTACTTATCAGTAGTTCCTGGTCTAGATAATCTTGCTGATGTTTTTTCGGATGAGGAGATTGATGGAATAGTAAAGCATCTCAAACCTGACAAAGCTCCTGGACCTGATGGGTTTACTGGACTGTTTATCAAAAGATGCTGGTCTGTCATACAGAGTGATTTTAAGCAGTTATGTGCTGACTTTCATGATGGGAAGATTTCTCTGGAGAATATTAATGGGTCCTTTATCACTCTGGTTCCTAAGAAGCAGTCTCCTGAAACTGTTAATGATTTCAGACCTATTTCTTTGACCAATACTTCCCTAAAATTTCTCACCAAACTGGTGGCAAACAGGTTTCAATCTATCATCTCCAAATGCATCCATGATAACCAGTATGGCTTCATTAAATCAAGGACAATCCAGGACTGCTTAGCATGGTGTTTTGAGTATATATTCCAGTGTAAACAATCAAAGATAAAGGTGGTGGTTGTGAAAATTGATTTTGAGAAGGCCTTTGATACAATTGAGCATAAGGCCATTTTGCAAATTATGGAGTGCAAGGGGTTCCCTCCTCTTGTGGTGTCCTGGGTCAAAGAGGTGCTTAGTTCTGGGTCTTCTTCTGTTCTGCTCAATGGAGTACCTGGAAATAAATTTCATTGTAAGAGGGGAGTCAGACAGGGTGATCCTCTCTCCCCAATTTTATATGTACTGGGAGGTGATTTATTGCAGAGCATTGTTAATCTGGCTTTTGAGCAGGGAAGGCTGAAGTTGCCCATTCCTGTTGAGGGAAAGTTCCCTGTGGTACAGTATGCTGATGATACTTTGGTATTTTTACCAGCTGAACCAGATCAGCTTCAGATCTTTAAAGACTTGCTTGATCTTTTTGCCTCCATCACTGGGCTCAAAGTGAATTATCACAAATCCTCCTTGGTGCCAATTAATATTTCTTCTGAGACGGCTGTGTCCCTAGCTGGTATACTGGGATGTCAGATAGCTGATATGCCATTCACTTATTTGGGTCTTCCTATGGGCACAACCAAACCAGCAATGAAGGACTTTGCCCCCCTAATTGACAGAGTGGAAAGGAGGTTATCTGCCACAGCCTCTTTTTTATCCTATGGTGATAGTCTGGTTTTGGTGAACTCTGTGTTATCATCCCTTGCTACATATTATATGTGTTCACTAGTCATTCCAAAAGGGGTGATTGAGGTGATTGATAAGGCCAGGAGGCGATGTCTTTGGAGGAAGGATAAGCATAAGGAAAGGGTTAATTCCCTGGCTGCTTGGGATATGGTGTGTAAACCCAAAAAGAAGGGGGGACTGGGAATTGTTAATTTGCATGTGCAAAATAAGGCCTTATTGATGAAACACCTTGATAAATTCTACAATGATGCTGATTTGCCTTGGGTGAAATTAGTCAGGAATTCCTATTATCATAATTCAGTGCCCCATGCAGTCACATTGAGTGGATCTTTCTGGTGGAGAGGGGTTTATAGTTTTGTGGAGGAATGGAGGGCAATCACTAGGTGTGAATTGGGCAATGGAAGCTCCATTCTTTTCTGGGAGGATTTGTGGAGGGACAAGATGCTGTCTCACCAATTTCCAAGGCTTTTTTCATATGTCAAGGACAAGTTGATTTCGGTCAAAGAGTATCTGTTGCTTGCAGATCAAACTGATGCATACTATTTGCCTCTATCTGTGGAGGCTTATCAGGAATATATTGACATGGCACAGTTGTTACAAGGTGTGGCTCCTAGTGAGTCTTCTGACAAATGGATCAGTTGTTTGGCAAAGGGGGGATACATATCAAGTAGTTTTTACCAGTTTTACTTTTCTGGTATCACTACTCATACGCCCTCTTGTTGGATCTGGAAGTCAAAGTGTATGTCCAAGCACAAATTCTTTGCTTGGCTTATACTGCATGACAGGATCAATACAAAGGACATGTTATTGCGCAGGCATTGGAATGTCACAAACAATCATAACTGTGTACTCTGTCCACAGCATCAGTATGAAGACTGGGTACATTTATTCTTTCAATGTACTTTCAGCCAAAGAGTTTGGTCCTATTTACAGATCAGTTGGTGTGATGCTTCAATGATGGAAAATTTGTTGATTGCAAGAAAGGGTTTTGAGGGACCCTGTTTTACTGAGATTGTTATTTTGGCCTGCTGGAATATTTGGAAGCAGAGGAATGGATACATTTTTAAGGAGACTCTGCCTACTTTCAGAAGCTGGAAGGCTGGTTTCTTCCTGGATGTCACCTTGCTTGGGCATAGGGTGAAAGCTTCTGTTAAACCTCTTTTGTCATCATGGCTTGACAACTTACGATAATTCTTTTTCCATGTTTTTTATTTGTAAATATTGCCTGTACAGTTGCTCTTTAATTCAATAAAAGGCTGTGGGGGTCTCCCCTACAGTATTTAATTTCAAAAAAAAGCATGTCTATCAAGGCAGTTACAATTTCAGGATGTAAATCACTCGCATGCTTATCATCCTTGTTCAAAGCATTGATCCTATTCCTAACTTCATTAGTGGTGTCATAAATGTAAAGCTCGGCAAATTTAGGACTACCCTCCTTGCACGTGAGAGAACCCATACGGTGGTGGACAGCCCCACATATTTTAAAGATCGGAGGACCCTTTGACTTGGTGGCCCAGCGATCTATATTGGCTCCCATTGAGGTAAAGGCAAACAAACAATTGTACAGTCTGATTTTGGATAGAAATTTTTTGGAACGATGATCACCATCAAAATGCAAAAGGTCAGCCAAGACAGGTGGGGGCGCAACAAATTCAGGGACGTGAACTTTTCCACCCTTACAGCAGAGGTTGTACACAACTCGCCCTTTCGTGGACTCTTGACCCTCTCCGCAAACCAGAAGATGGATCCACAATGAGAACACTGATAATCAGGAGCACCATGATAAGAACGGCCTTGATAAGAAGCTATACAGACACATCGTAAAAACCAAGTTTAAAAGATGAGCCATAAGACGGGCAGGACAACAGGGTTAAGAACGCCACAAAACTAAGACCTAATGGTACCTTTTAAGGCCTCAACAAAGGCAGCTGAAAAGCCTGTCCAATCATCAGGCAAAGGGGTATCGACGACAGGTTCTATACAGAAAACATGGAACACTAAATAAGCACGCAAGACAAAAAAAAGAGGTCTGGAGCGAGGCACATAAGCAAAAAGGAACGCGAATGCACCTTTGTAACCAGAACGGAGAAGATCAAGCAGAAATCTGCGTTTTTTATGATTGAAAGAAGTGACGGTAGAGTTCAACAGCGGCAACCACCTGTCCCCTATTTTTATAATGGACACAATAGGATATAACTTTTATAATGAGCTACACTAAAGAAGAATAGACGGCGATATACTAAGTAGCGACAATCATACTTTTTCTCTTATGACCTAGCAGCACGGGAGCCGGTGGTGGAACAGAGCTGGCAGTACCCACTGCACCGAGCACCACCCTAGCCAGCCATGGAACCGAGGTCCCAGTACCCACAGCATGGCACGACGACGCCGACGCCAAGGAGGCATCGGAGTGTCAACAAAACATTTGAGGCAAATCACACCCCCTCCTTACTAAAGAGAGCAAACGATAGAGCCAACAGTCATGCATTAGCCGGAATAGAGAAACAAAGAGACTCTATGAAGAGTAATCTACAACTACATAGAGTTTAAACAATGCATTTGAGTCAAAACAAAGAAGCTCTATGAAGAGCAATCTACAACTGCATAATATAAACAATTCAGTATAGAAACTCCATTCAACCATATAATATTTAATATAATTGGAAAACGATAATAACTACCGATACCCCAGAGTAATTCTAGTCAGACATATAATATGTAATAGACTTCATAAACAATAATAAATACATCAAAATAGAAGCAACCAAGAAGCAGTCCGAACAGAACACAGAGGAACATTAAAATTTTAAGTTCAAAGAAACAAACAGACAACGGACTTAGAATACCGAAATCATGTAATATCTCCAGTCATACAGCTTGTCACAGAGAAATGTGTACCAGCTAATCAAAGAAGCCATCCAGCATGCCCAAATAGCAGTAGCATGCCGAGATAGCAGTAGCAACATGCATACAGGGGTCCATGCCAGATTGCCAAACCTTGTTAGCACCGAAAACACAGAAGAAAGATAGGTGATCTAGTCCGAGAGGCACAACCTCAGATAATCAAAGACAGAAGAAAGACAAATAGGAAAATTTCATGCACATAATTTAGAACAACAGAAACAAAGCAGGGGATCAGAAACAACAGAAACAAAGCAGGGGATCAAACTTTAGATAAGGAAGTACAGGCAATGAATACTTATATAGTGGCATGCAAGGACATATGTCTTACAGTTACAACACGAGAGAAGCAGAATAATTAACCTACACTAAAACCTACATGCTGAAGAAACCAACTGTGAATACAAAACCTGCCATTGGGCAGCAACATTTACATCGATAACGGAACCGGTGGAACCTACATGGTTAAGACCAGCCGTTCGCAGAATGGAAGCAGCAAAGATAACAGTCGACTGAGCCAATTCTCTATAGGCTAACATACCCTTGTAATTGAAATCGCAGATTACAAACCCATAATACTTCTGAAGAAAAAAAAGGGCTTGAAGAGCAGCCTGATCATGGGGGCATGGCAAACCAGCAGAGGAACACGCCCAGAAAAAGCGACGCTGCAACACAGTGGTATGCTTAGCAACAGGAACCTCAAGCTCAACACCTCCTAGGACATCACCATCATCAGCCACCTCGCTCACACACGAATGGAAGGGAACCCCACATCGAGACGCAACGATGTCCAACAGATGCAGATAAGACGAATAGAGAACGAACATCCTGCCGTGAACAGAAGCCATAATTACCCAACACAAGAAAATGTAAACAACCCCAGGCAAGTAACATCATTAGACACTTTCACATCTAAGAACATGAAATCTGGAGGCGCACAGGCAATGAGCACGCCTTAGATCTATGCATAAAAAATTAAGGGCTGAAATGTAAAGCAGTAAGGCCACTACCTAGCAGAATGCAACTCTTCGACCTGAATCAGCAAGCAACCAGAAAATGCAGTGTCTGAAACCCTACCCTTCCCTGGCAAAATAAATCATCAGGTAAACACACAAAATAGCAACATAGATCTAGAAGGCATGTACACGAACAGAAAGGATAAGCTCTTGTACTCACCTGTTGACCAATGACAATTCTCACGCAGGATGGAACAGAACAGCAAGAAACCAATGGACAATTGCAACCTAACAAAAGATAAAGAGCATTTAATCCATGAAATAAAAAACACAGAACCAAAAACAAAGCAACACAACACATGAATGCATTCACATCTTTCAGGTTATTGTTCCGTTCATTCTCCCTGAGCATTAAAAGATATTGTATGTGTGTTAATCCATTAATCTTAACTAAAAGTTACAACAACTGTATTTTTTTCTCATGTACAGCAAGAATCTGCAGATGCATCTACCTGTACAGTAAGAATCTTTAAACGCATCTACCTCTACAGCAAGGATTTGAAAATATATCTTTAACAGCTACTATATATTTCCTTCCATACTAATCTTTAACAGGTACTGTATTATTCCTGAACATTAAAAGAGACTGTATGTGTGTTAATGCATTAATCTCAAATCAAAGTTACACCTACTGTATTTTTTCTTCTCATGTACAGCAATAATCCGTAGATGCATCTACCTGTACAGCAAGAATCTTTAAATGCATCTACCTCTACAGGAAGAATCTGAAAATGTATCTTTAACAGCTATCTTTAATACTACTGTATTTTTCCTTCCAAACTAATCTTTAACAGCTACTGTATTTTTCCCTTGCATACTAATCTGTAAATGCATCTACCTCTATTCATAGCACCGGATAGGAAAACAAATTAAGATGCTTGATTGCACAGCACAAAGACTAATCTGTAAATGCATCTACCTCTATTCATAGCACCGGATAGGAAAAAAATAATATTCTTGATTGCACAGCACAAAGAACCCAGAAAATGCATCAATCTCTCTCCAACAAAAAAGGCACGCACCTGAAACCAGAGATTTGAACAGAGCACCGAATCCAACCTAAGAGCGAGCCACGACGTCCACTACAAAGAGAAGAAGGTGACCACGAAGCTTAATCAGCCAGGATCCAACAATAAAATAGACAGGACGCAAGCAGCGGAAAGAAACCGCTGTGAGGACGAGATCCAGGCGGAACCTACCTCAACCGGCGTTAGATCCCTTCGGTGCCATCGGACGTACCACTACCACAGAAAGGGTTATAGGGAGGTTGGCACTCTGTGGTCACAGAATTATTTCTGTGGCGCATGGATGCTGGTGCGCCACAGAAATTTTCGCCTTTCTGTGGCGCATCATTTGCCCATGCGCCACAGAAAGCCCAAATTCTGTGGCGCATGGCTTCGGATGCGCCACAAAAATGCACACTTCTGTGGCGCATTACGGATAATGCGCCACAGAAATTTGGTGGGTCCCACGAGCAATCATTGAGCCAAAGTCCATCTGGGTAAATTCTGTGGCACACCGTGGCTCGTGCGCCACAGAAACTCGACATTCTGTGGCGCATGGTGTTGGATGCGCCACAGAAAGTGGACATTTCTGTGGCGCATCTGGCCCCATGCGCCACAGAAATATGGTGGGCCCGACACCAATGATTAGGGGCTGCACAATTCTGTGGCGCATTGCTCCACATGCGCCACAGAAAGTGACATTTCTGTGGCGCATGTGGTTCCATGCGGCACAGAATTGTGCAGCATTTTTCACCCCACGCACCCCACGCACCCCCCCCCCCCCCCCCCCCCCCGTGGATCGCCTTTTAAGTTTTGCACCAAGTGAAAGAAAACGAAAAAAAAAAGTTATGTCCAACAGAAGAAATTTTCCAGCAAAATCAAAAAAATTCAAAAAAAAATACAATTCTGTGGCGCATGTCTAGCCCATGCGCCACAGAATTGTTGGGCAGGATTCCAAATTTTGAATCCCGTCGGCACCCCCCTTCTCTCCCTCTTTTTTCTCCTTCTCTCCTCCACTTCTCCCTCCACTTCTCCTCTCCCCTTCTCCTCTCCTCCACTTCTCCTCTCCCCTTCTCCACTCCTCCACTTCTCCTATCCACTTCTCTCCCCTTCTCCTCCCTCCTCCTTCTCTTCTCCTCTCCTCTCCTCCACTTTTCCTCTCCTCTCCTCCACTTCTCCTCTCCCCTTCTCCTCTCCTCCACTTCTCCTCTCCACTTCTCTCCCCTTCTCCTCCCTCCTCCTTCTCTTCTCCTTTCCTCTCCTCCACATCTTCTCTCCTCCTCCTCCACCTCCGGCCACCTCCTCCACAACTCCAGCGACCCTCCACCTCCGGCGACCTCCTCCACAACTCCGGCGACCTCCTCCACAACTTCGGCGACCTCCACCTCTGGCGACCTCCTCCACCACCCTGGTGACCTCCTCCACAACCTCAACCTCCGGTGACCTCCTCCACCTCCACCTCCGGCGACCTCCGACGACCCCTTCCTCCACCCACGGCAACACGGTCTCCGACGAGCTCCGACGAAATTCCGGCGAAATTCCGGCGGCCAGATCTAGATCTAGATCTGGATCTAGATCTGGCCGCCCTTTTTTTTTGAAATTCAAAAAAAATTAGAGGCGCACGGCAGTGGGATGCGCCACTAAAATATTTCTGTGGCGCATTAGGGACAGTGCGCCACAGAATTCCTCTGCATAGGGGTCCTGCCGAGCTATTTCTGTGGCGCACGACTCAGGGTGCGCCACAGAAAGTTGAACTTTCTGTGGCGCACGCTCGAGATGCGCCACAGAAATAATTTTTGTGGCGAGAATTCTGTGGCACACTAGGCAAACCTGGGGGTGCGCCACAGAATTCAAATTTGGTGTGCCACAGATAACCCTTTCTGTGGTAGTATGTGTGACGGTGGTCGAGTAGCGGGACAGCGGTCGCGGGTTCGGAGCTCGCGCGGTCCGGATCGGCGGTGGAAGCAACGGATACGGCAGAGAGCGAGCCACGACGTCCACTACAAAGAGAAGAAGGTGACCACGAAGCTTAATCAGCCAGGATCCAACAATCTAAAGAACCGAGATCCAGGCGGAACCTACCTCAACCGGTGTCAGATCCCTTCGGTGCCATCGGACGTACGCGTGACGGTGGTCGAGTAGCGGGACAGCGGTCGCGGGTTCGGAGCTCGTGCGGTCTGGATCGGCGGTGGAAGCAACGGATACGGCAACGAGATCGAAACCGAAGAGGAGCGAGATCGAAAGTGAAGAGGCGATGGGAAGGGGAGCCGTGCAGAGAGAAGAGATAAAGGACACTTTAGAAGGGCACAAGCGCCCCGGCGGAAACCCACCGTCGCTGTAGCATCGGTGTAGTCGTACCCGGCGACGAAGCGCAGGCCGACACGGTGTGCCGGCGAGCTGGAGCCCGAGAGAGGCATAGGTGAAATATCCGAAACACCCTTGCACGGCTCTTCAGGCCAACCAGTAGTCGAGAGCTCTCGGCCAACCCGGCAGACGCGGCTTTTCACCCCCGCTTATGTCCAGAGCAGTCACATGCAAATCATGTAGCACACCACACCCTTGCATGCGGGCCCGAGAAAGACCTGGGTCCACCAGCAGCGAGACGTAGCATGTCAAGACGGGTAAGATTGACCGGACGAGCAGAGACTGCTAGCAATCGGACGGCAAGGATCGCATGGAGTTCCTTATCTACGGTCAGAATGAGCTAAACTCTGAGTAAGGCCCTGGCTCCCCCAAGGATGTGTTCTTTAGATACATGCATGTGTGTTAGCTATTGATGGCTCATTGGTTGTTGCTGTTTTTGTTTCTTTTTCTCTGAACATGGCTATTGATGGCTTGCTGCTTGCGGTTCAGAACATGAGAGCTGCAAGTTGTTGTTCATCCGTCGACTACTATCCTTTAGCATTGTTATTATGTCAAATGTAAAGTCTGAATTATTTTTATATAAAAAATATTTATTTATTATAGCATTTATATAAGTAAAAAACCTATTACTTATGTCTTAAAAAACCGGACAATGAACCGGTGAACCAGCGGTCCGACCAGTAAAAACCTGAACCGACAGCCTGACCGGTTCGATCACCGGTCCGGATTTTTAAACTATGCTCAAAAGTTAAGTGTGATGGGGTGGAGCAGTGTGAGGATGGGTGACCGATCGGGAAGTTTGGCTACAAGTGTGAGGATGGGTGGAGCAGTGTGAGGATGGGTGTGAGATTAGGGGTGATTCGAGATTAATCTGACAAATAATTCAAAGATTCGAAATATCGAAAAAAATACAAAAAAAATTTGAAAAAATTCAAAAAAAATCGAAAAATAGGACCTTTAGTCCCGGGTCGTGTTACAACCCGGACTAAAGGTCCTCCTGCCCGCAGCGCTGGGCACGGCCACATGAAGGGCCTTTAGTCCCGGTTCGTAACAGACCGGGACTAAAGGGGGGGCCTTTAGTCCCGATTGGCTAGTCTCGGATGGAAATCCGGGACTAAAGCCTGTTCCGACCCGGGACTAAAGGTCCGTTCTCCACTAGTGTAATGATGGGCTCTCCGTGGACCATATCACTCAATTCGTCAACCTTTGGGAAATTGTCAATGGAGTTCAACTCCACCAAGAGGTCACGGATACGATCACTTGGAAGCTTACCAACAATGGATGCTATTCATCTAAATCGGCGTACATGATGCAATTCTTGGGTCATACCACATTGATGATGCCCATTTTGGTTTGGAAGCCTTGGGCCCCTCTGAAATGCAAGATTTTCTCTTGGTTGATCATTCAAAACCGGGTTTGGATGGCAGATAGGTTAGAGAGGAGAGGGTGGGAAAATTGTGGCCTTTGTAAGATTTGCAATCAAGTGCAAGAGACGGCCGCTCATCTTCTTTTCAAATGTCGTTTCACCACACGGGTTTGGGCCGATGTGAAGGCTTGGTCGGGACTACATGACGTTATGCCAAATGCGTGGCAATCCATCACCACCGTTAATGATTGGTGGAACGAGGTGATCAACAAGAAAACACCTTCTAGGAAGGCCATGATGTCGCTAACCATGCTAATCTCTTGGGAGATTTGGAACGAGAGGAATGCAAGGGTGTTCCGAAACCACGCAAAGACCAACAACATGATTGTCGAGAAGATCAAACATGAGGTGACCATGTGGGGCTTAGCCGGGGCAAAAGCTTTGAGTAATGTAATGCCGCAAGAGTAGACCTTTTATTTGGCCGCGGCCTTGGGCCGTGGTATGGCATGAAAACTCCTTTAAAAACTTCTTCTTAATCAATGAAAATGGTAAGTCTTTTGCCTTGTTTTAAAAAAAAGTGATACGCTGACGGCCACGACCGTGTCACCGGCCGGGATGACCGCGATGGTAGTATGGTAGATCTCAACCAAAAGGCCTGGAGATGGACCGTTCACCGTTGGTTTGTTCACTAGCTATGGCTTGTTGGAGCTGGCTGCTTGCATCTGCATCTCCCATCTCTGTCATGGTTTTCTAGGTCCCATGGCTAACCGCTGAGATACCAGACGTTTACCGATCGGTCCATGTTTTCATCCGTCAGATTCCAGACGACAGTTCCATTTTTCTCTCAAAAAACCTAAGATACGACTATACGAGGAACGTGACGTGTCGACGTCGAATCTTTCGGACCTAAATTTCCAAAATTCTACTGTAGCAATAGTATCCATCTATTGATTGACAAGTCAAAGTGGCGCGGTGCCCGGTCTGAACTAGTCTTTTTGTCGGGCTTAGGTGGACTCCACGTCTTTGCGATCGATAAGGTCAGGTGGGTATGGATGGTTTGACGGTAGTTGTCTAACCATAACTATCAGTGAAAATAGGTTAACAGGGATACACCGTTAGATGTAAATTAACCACTAAAGACCGCAGAATAGACACTCCAAATTAGCATAAGCAATACAATTATGGGGTGGGTGATAAGGTGACAAGATGGATATGATCGGTTTCATAGCTGGTATGGTGTTGTCACGAGAACAGAATGTAACCGAACAAGGAGTCGTTTTTAGGTGGCCCTTAATGTCCAACATATGCTCCTCCGTTCATACAAACTATAATAAAAAAAGTGGAAAATCAAATGGCCACTCTTCCCCCCATTTTTCATTGATCTTACCGCTTTTCAAATTGACTTAAGAGTCTGTTTTTTTTAACTGGACATGCTTATAAAACACACTCCTAACCCCATATACATTTTTAATTACTAGTTATATCATGTGATACATCAAAAGTAACTCATAGATTCCGACGTGCGGGGACTGGAATCCTGTCATTTCACTTATTCCATACAAAAATACAACAATCATGGCCCCTGATGCTAGCTAGGTGATCTAGGCAATAGGACATGTAATACATGTAATAGAATTTTTTTGGTCGATCTCTTATGATGGAAAGAAATGACAACCTTGAATTATATTGTAAGACTAAAAATTTCTTAATATTTGCATATATGTTACTAAATATATTAATATTGGTCCATCAAACAATTGTGGTCCCCTATCCATATATATGGACTACATTAATTGTTTAAATATTTGTATTAATTAATGATTTTTTGGTGTGATGACATATTTATCAGGCAAGGCACCACATCCTTATCTTATAAAGGAAAAGATAAAAACAATAAATGGCTGCCAAATAACCAGTTGTGCACTATTAAGGACTCGTCCATATCTGTAACGGTAATCTATGACCATAGATGATTCTCCCCTATAAATCCACCCATCCTCCCTTGGATTTCAACTCATCAAAACCAACAACTTTTCCTTTTCCTGGGGTCAACAATGGGCCGCAACAAGGTGACCCACGAGTACATCCCCAACAACAAAACTCGTCGTTACACCTTAAAGAAGCGTAGCCAAGGCCTCATGAAGAAAGCGGGCGATGTGGCCATCCTGTGCAAAACCAAGGCTTGCGTCATCATCTACCCCGAGGGCGAGTCGGTGCCACAAGTGTTCCCATCTCATGATGAGGCACTAGCCATCCTCAACCGGTTTAGGAGCATGAAGGATGGTGATCCATTCAAGAAGAAGATGGACCAGGAGTGCTTCCTTCAGAAGTGCACAAGCAAGATGCGCGAACAGGCACTTAAGTCCAAGCGCGACTGCGCAGAGAGTGAGCTCAAGTTACTCATGCACAAAGCTATGATGGTAGGCCGCATGGGGCTCTCCATGGAGGAGATTACCCATGTCGGATGCAATGTGGACTTGCTCCTAAATAGCATCAGCGAACGCATCACAAAGACCCGTGGCCAGACACCGGTGTACGTGCCTTGCAAGGTGCAGGAACTGACTCCCACCGTCAACGGTGGAATGGAGAATGCCTAGCTACATGGGACGCCTCAATCATTTATCTATATGTCTCTTATGTGTTTCGGTCATTTAATTCATTGAAAGGGTCTAGTCCCGTCTTAGTTAATTCTCATCCTGTAATGTCTTGTCATGAAGGAGTCATGTGTTGTCCATTCCATGGGAAAGAATAGTTATTTGTCATGTTTTTATAACATTTGAATTGTCATTTTACCATGGATTTAAACCCTAGTGTGTGCACCTAGTAGAGCACGCATAGACAACCTTTTAATATATTATATTGTGAAATCCAGGTATTTCTATTTTACATCAATATCCATCGTAAATAAAGTTCCAAAATCTATCTAAAAAAATTCTTTGACTCACCTATTCCATCTTTGGCCTGGCATTTCCTAGAGAGCAAAATGCATGTTGATGAGGGTCATAGCGTAAGGAGACACCATTTTGGCATATGGAACCAATTGGAATTTGTGGTTGACTTTTAATATTTGACATGGTACCTCATATTCTTATAGAATATAAGAAAATGTGTGTGCAAAAAACCCTGAATAGGTGTAGGGTTCATTGAACGTTAGTGGGAGAGCATAGTGAGAATGGGACGGGTCAATGGGGTGATACAATATAATGCCTACTTAGCACAAAAGTAATTATAAGTAATGCACCATGATTACATAGCGGCTAGAGATTCTGCCAACAAGGGGACAAATAGAAGAAAAAAAATAGTTTGCCAACTAGTTCTATGTTGTCATGATGAAAAAATGGGGTGATAAAGATTATATGTGTCCATAGGTGGCCTTTATACTTACCAATCAATCTTTCTATGCTTTATAGATTTTAGATGGTCATGCAAAATAAAGTTGAGAAGGTAACTGAGGTGTTCCAAACATCTTTGGATGATCATGACGACAACATGCATGTGTAAGTGAAGTTATAGGGCTATAATGCTAAGTCAATCCACAAGTCAAGGCAACTTGGAAGTCAAGGATAGAAATGTCACCAAGCTATCCACAATAAATGTTAGTATGGTTTGTTTGATGATAAGCGTGTTGTTCTTATAAAAGGTAAGGTGCGTAAGATTGTTAATGATGACTAGTTGAAGTTGATAAGTGGACAACGTTAATACAAGAAATTAACCAACTTGCTATGTGTAATTGAGTGGCCAATGCATTAGAAGTGACCTATGTATTTCTTAAATAATGCTAAAACCCGATTTTTTTATTTTTGAATACTTAAATGGTGTGCAAAGAGAATGGTGAGTGGAGCGAGGGCATGCTCCAGGTGCTTGTTGAGGAGCATGGCACCTTTGTGATTTGGCATTTGGTTCTTTGCTAAGTTCTGACTAACGATGTGAGGTAAGTTTTCAAAGTTGTTAGACCGTTATATGTTGTTTTCTACTAAATGGAAGGAAACTTAGAAATGAAGCATAGCCAAGCAACTATGGGTTGGTGATAGTGGGACAGATTTAATACAAATAGTTTGGTGTTGTCAGTAGGTTAAAACAATGAGGCGAAAATGATGGGGAGGGGGTTAAGGATGGGTGAGTTTTCATTGGCCCTTTATATCTAACATACCGTTCGGTTGTATATAAATTTATGAAAATAAATGAAATCAAAAGTTAATTTTATCTTTCAGTATATTTAGTTTTTGTCGCAACATGGTAAAAAAATTGGTTGTCCTTTCGATGGTCGTCCTACTACGTTAGGTAGACCTTTATTACATAATGTTTGTATTGCAATTGATTTTTCCCTAACAGAAAGTATTTATTGCGTGTGGAATGAACATGATGTCGTTTATCTTCTCTTAGTTTTCTACTAAGAATGTTGAAAAAAAGCCTCCCGCAGTATATGAAGTGGAGACCGTTGCATCGATAGGAGATTCTTTGGCGGAACTGTTGGAGCGATACTTATGGGCCAAGGTGAACTATTTAACCGATATGAAAGAGAGGTTTACAACAAGAACTTTCCCAGGAAATGCCTATTACTCGGGTAAATATTCCTCCAGACTTTTTGGGATGACCTCATACACCCAAAGGAGAACCTAGTTTTGATTTAAAACATTTGACTGGTGATTTAAAATATGGTGTTCTATATGACAGAAACTAAGTATACAACATTACTATTAGTGCTAACATTTTAGCTACTGAAGAAGAAACAATTCATTGTTAACCTAAGAGCACATCGCCTAGTCTTAATGAAGGTATTATTTGTCTTCTTTTTTTAAGCAAAGAACAGTAGGGAAGGTCCCGACTGCATCATTTTCGTTTAAAAAAGGATGTGTACAAGGTTTAACATGGAAGAGTTACAAAGTGTCCATCCAATGAGACATGCCTTCCTTGAGGCTAGGTTTTGCTCTATACATAATCATCTCAAAGCACTCTTTAATAAGGAACCTGAAACATTCATCTTGACTAGTAGGTTGGTTATCAAATATGAATTCGTTCCTGTGATTCCATAAGCTCCATCAACCAACTATTAGACTTTCCTTGAAACATATCCACTTGTATATCGTTCCGACATCAATAAGCATATCAAAGATGGGTCACTTTGTGTTCCATTCCATGTTAAGCTTCCACTAAAATGTTTGGCTAAATTAACATGAAAAAATGCATGAAATCCTCATTTGCCTCTTCAGAACATAGTATACAGGCATGCCATTCCACATGAAAGTTCTCTCTAGCCAATAAATCTCGGGTACTTAATCTGTCATGTAGAAGGAGAGCAAGAAGAAAACTTGTACTATGTTTGACTTGAATTGGGAGAAGTGTGACTTTATGGTTAATCAAGGTGTTATTCTTGGATATCTTGTGTCACTGAGATGTATAAAGTGGACAAATAAATAATTGATGACATTAAAAACTTTCATATCCAATAAAAACATATGAGAATGTATAAGAATCTTTCTTGGTCATGCCGGTTTTACCGGATATTTAAATATTTCTCTAAAATATCTAACATGTTCAAAAGAAAGTGCCTTTCAGTTTTGATAATAATTTTCTTGATGCCTTTGAAGTTTTACATAAATCTTTTATTTCGACTCCTAATTTAAATTTTCTTTTAACAAATGTGTGGTGCTAGTTATTTTGTCTTAAGTGTTATTCTTGGTCAACAAGTTGACACGAAGCTTAGTGTTATTTATTATTCCAGTGAAACACTATATGGAGTTCAAAGAAACTGTGGTACTTCTAAATATTTTGTTTTTATCCTTGTTTGTGGTAATTTAGATCTTATATTGTGTAATCGAAAGTTCAAATGACTTTCTACACCCCGCCCCCAGAAAATGACAGGTGCACACATCCGACAAAGAATATTACTGTGGGAAAACAGGTATTTCATTATTAGAGTGGATAAAGATTTGAAACTTAAGGAATTCATTTTCTTCCATGTCAAGTAGATGCCACAAAGAGTCAACGCAAAATGTCAACCCAATTTTAAAAGGTGTGGATTTGTTACCCTCATGGGATATAACCCATCTATTGATTGACAAGTCAAAGTGGCGCGGTGCGCGGTCTGAACTAGTCTTTTTGTCGGGCTTAGGTGGACTCCACGTCTTTGCGATCGATAAGGTCAGGTGGGTATGGATGGTTTGACGGTAGTTGTCTAACCATAACTATCAGTGAAAATAGGTTAACAGGGATACACCGTTAGATGTAAATTAACCACTAAAGACCGCAGAATAGACACTCCAAATTAGCATAAGCAATACAATTATGGGGTGGGTGATAAGGTGACAAGATGGATATGATCGGTTTCATAGCTGGTATGGTGTTGTCACGAGAACAGAATGTAACCGAACAAGGAGTCGTTTTTAGGTGGCCCTTAATGTCCAACATATGCTCCTCCGTTCATACAAACTATAATAAAAAAGTGGAAAATCAAATGGCCACTCTTCCCCCCATTTTTCATTGATCTTACCGCTTTTCAAATTGACTTAAGAGTCTGTTTTTTTTTAACTGGACATGCTTATAAAACACACTCCTAACCCCATATACATTTTTAATTACTAGTTATATCATGTGATACATCAAAAGTAACTCATAGATTCCGACGTGCGGGGACTGGAATCCTGTCATTTCACTTATTCCATACAAAAATACAACAATCATGGCCCCTGATGCTAGCTAGGTGATCTAGGCAATAGGACATGTAATACATGTAATAGAATTTTTTGGTCGATCTCTTATGATGGAAAGAAATGACAACCTTGAATTATATTGTAAGACTAAAAATTTCTTAATATTTGCATATATGTTACTAAATATATTAATATTAGTCCATCAAACAATTGTGGTCCCCTATCCATATATATGGACTACATTAATTGTTTAAATATTTGTATTAATTAATGATTTTTTGGTGTGATGACATATTTATCAGGCAAGGCACCACATCCTTATCTTATAAAGGAAAAGATAAAAACAATAAATGGCTGCCAAATAACCAGTTGTGCACTATTAAGGACTCGTCCATATCTGTAACGGTAATCTATGACCATAGATGATTCTCCCCTATAAATCCACCCATCCTCCCTTGGATTTCAACTCATCAAAACCAACAACTTTTCCTTTTCCTGGGGTCAACAATGGGCCGCAACAAGGTGACCCACGAGTACATCCCCAACAACAAAACTCGTCGTTACACCTTAAAGAAGCGTAGCCAAGGCCTCATGAAGAAAGCGGGCGATGTGGCCATCCTGTGCAAAACCAAGGCTTGCGTCATCATCTACCCCGAGGGCGAGTCGGTGCCACAAGTGTTCCCATCTCATGATGAGGCACTAGCCATCCTCAACCGGTTTAGGAGAATGAAGGATGGTGATCCATTCAAGAAGAAGATGGACCAGGAGTGCTTCCTTCAGAAGTGCACAAGCAAGATGCGCGAACAGGCACTTAAGTCCAAGCGCGACTGCGCAGAGAATGAGCTCAAGTTACTCATGCACAAAGCTATGATGGTAGGCCGCATGGGGCTCTCCATGGAGGAGATTACCCATGTCGGATGCAATGTGGACTTGCTCCTAAATAGCATCAGCGAACGCATCACAAAGACCCGTGGCCAGACACCGGTGTACGTGCCTTGCAAGGTGCAGGAACTGACTCCCACTGTCAACGGTGGAATGGGGAATGCCTAGCTACATGGGACGCCTCAATCATTTATCTATATGTCTCTTATGTGTTTCGGTCATTTAATTCATTGAAAGGGTCTAGTCCCGTCTTAGTTAATTCTCATCCTGTAATGTCTTTTCATGAAGGAGTCATGTGTTGTCCATTCCATGGGAAGAATAGTTATTTGTCATGTTTTTATAACATTTGAATTGTCATTTTACCATGGATTTAAACCCTAGTGTGTGCACCTAGTAGAGCACGCATAGACAACCTTTTAATATATTATATTGTGAAATCCAGGTATTTCTATTTTACATCAATATCCATCGTAAATAAAGTTCCAAAATCTATCTAAAAAAATAATTTCTTTGACTCACCTATTCCATCTTTGGCCTGGCATTTCCTAGAGAGCAAAATGCATGTTGATGAGGGTCATAGCGTAAGGAGACACCATTTTGGCATATGGAACCAATTGGAATTTGTGGTTGACTTTTAATATTTGACATGGTACCTCATATTCTTATAGAATATAAGAAAATGTGTGTGCAAAAAACCCTGAATAGGTGTAGGGTTCATTGAACGTTAGTGGGAGAGCATAGTGAGAATGGGACGGGTCAATGGGGTGATACAATATAATGCCTACTTAGCACAAAAGTAATTATAAGTAATGCACCATGATTACATAGCGGCTAGAGATTCTGCCAACAAGGGGACAAATAGAAGAAAAAAAATAGTTTGCCAACTAGTTCTATGTTGTCATGATGAAAAAATGGGGTGATAAAGATTATATGTGTCCATAGGTGGCCTTTATACTTACCAATCAATCTTTCTATGCTTTATAGATTTTAGATGGCCATGCAAAATAAAGTTAAGAAGGTAACTGAGGTGTTCCAAACATCTTTGGATGATCATGACGACAACATGCATGTGTAAGTGAAGTTATAGGGCTATAATGCTAAGTCAATCCACAAGTCAAGGCAACTTGGAAGTCAAGGATAGAAATGTCACCAAGCTATCCACAATAAATGTTAGTATGGTTTGTTTGATGATAAGCGTGTTGTTCTTATAAAAGGTAAGGTGCGTAAGATTGTTAATGATGACTAGTTGAAGTTGATAAGTGGACAACGTTAATACAAGAAATTAACCAACTTGCTATGTGTAATTGAGTGGCCAATGCATTAGAAGTGACCTATGTATTTCTTAAATAATGCTAAAACCCGATTTTTTTATTTTTGAATACTTAAATGGTGTGCAAAGAGAATGGTGAGTGGAGCGAGGGCATGCTCCAGGTGCTTGTTGAGGAGCATGGCACCTTTGTGATTTGGCATTTGGTTCTTTGCTAAGTTCTGACTAACGATGTGAGGTAAGTTTTCAAAGTTGTTAGACCGTTATATGTTGTTTTCTACTAAATGGAAGGAAACTTAGAAATGAAGCATAGCCAAGCAACTATGGGTTGGTGATAGTGGGACAGATTTAATACAAATAGTTTGGTGTTGTCAGTAGGTTAAAACAATGAGGCGAAAATGATGGGGAGGGGGTTAAGGATGGGTGAGTTTTCATTGGCCCTTTATATCTAACATACCGTTCGGTTGTATATAAATTTATGAAAATAAATGAAATCAAAAGTTAATTTTATCTTTCAGTATATTTAGTTTTTGTCGCAACATGGTAAAAAAATTGGTTGTCCTTTCGATGGTCGTCCTACTACGTTAGGTAGACCTTTATTACATAATGTTTGTATTGCAATTGATTTTTCCCTAACAGAAAGTATTTATTGCGTGTGGAATGAACATGATGTCGTTTATCTTCTCTTAGTTTTCTACTAAGAATGTTGAAAAAAAGCCTCCCGCAGTATATGAAGTGGAGACCGTTGCATCGATAGGAGATTCTTTGGCGGAACTGTTGGAGCGATACTTATGGGCCAAGGTGAACTATTTAACCGATATGAAAGAGAGGTTTACAACAAGAACTTTCCCAGGAAATGCCTATTACTCGGGTAAATATTCCTCCAGACTTTTTGGGATGACCTCATACACCCAAAGGAGAACCTAGTTTTGATTTAAAACATTTGACTGGTGATTTAAAATATGGTGTTCTATATGACAGAAACTAAGTATACAACATTACTATTAGTGCTAACATTTTAGCTACTGAAGAAGAAACAATTCATTGTTAACCTAAGAGCACATCGCCTAGTCTTAATGAAGGTATTATTTGTCTTCTTTTTTTAAGCAAAGAACAGTAGGGAAGGTCCCGACTGCATCATTTTCGTTTAAAAAAAGGATGTGTACAAGGTTTAACATGGAAGAGTTACAAAGTGTCCATCCAATGAGACATGCCTTCCTTGAGGCTAGGTTTTGCTCTATACATAATCATCTCAAAGCACTCTTTAATAAGGAACCTGAAACATTCATCTTGACTAGTAGGTTGGTTACCAAATATGAATTCGTTCCTGTGATTCCATAAGCTCCATCGACCAACTATTAGACTTTCCTTGAAACATATCCACTTGTATATCGTTCCGACATCAATAAGCATATCAAAGATGGATCACTTTGTGTTCCATTCCATGTTAAGCTTCCACCAAAATGTTTGGCTAAATTAACATGAAAAAAATGCATGAAATCCTCATTTGCCTCTTCAGAACATAGTATACAGGCATGCCATTCCACATGAAAGTTCTCTCTAGCCAATAAATCTCGGGTACTTAATCTGTCATGTAGAAGGAGAGCAAGAAGAAAACTTGTACTATGTTTGACTTGAATTGGGAGAAGTGTGACTTTATGGTTAATCAAGGTGTTATTCTTGGATATCTTGTGTCACTGAGATGTATAAAGTGGACAAATAAATAATTGATGACATTAAAAACTTTCATATCCAATAAAAACATATGAGAATGTATAAGAATCTTTCTTGGTCATGCCGGTTTTACCGGATATTTAAATATTTCTCTAAAATATCTAACATGTTCAAAAGAAAGTGCCTTTCAGTTTTGATAATAATTTTCTTGATGCCTTTGAAGTTTTACATAAATCTTTTATTTCTACTCCTAATTTAAATTTTCTTTTAACAAATGTGTGGTGCTAGTTATTTTGTCTTAAGTGTTATTCTTGGTCAACAAGTTGACACGAAGCTTAGTGTTATTTATTATTCCAGTGAAACACTATATGGAGTTCAAAGAAACTATGGTACTTCTAAATATTTTGTTTTTATCCTTGTTTGTGGTAATTTAGATCTTATATTGTGTAATTGAAAGTTCAAATGACTTTCTACACCCCGCCCCCAGAAAATGACAGGTGCACACATCCGACAAAGAATATTACTGTGGGAAAACAGGTATTTCATTATTAGAGTGGATAAAGATTTGAAACTTAAGGAATTCATTTTCTTCCATGTCAAGTAGATGCCTAAAAGAGTCAACGCAAAATGTCAACCCAATTTTAAAAGGTGTGGATTTGTTACCCTCATGGGATATAACCCCTCCCCCCCTTTGGTTGTTGTCTGATAAAAGCTTGGAGATTTGGTGTAGTATGTGAGACTATTCACCGGTCTATATGAAATGTATTGATGGAAAATCTAATTACTCGTTGATTCGTATGGAGTGGACAACCTGCTAGGTCTGACCCCTGTCCGTACATTTAAAATGGTCGTGTATTTCGTGGCACTGCTGGAAAAAGGGTGGATGTACGTATCCAATTAAAAGTGTGTCTGCCAAGTCTTAATGACAATTGATGATATGCACTGCCACCTCGGTGAATGGAGCTCAAATGTTAGCAATTTTGCTGGAATGAACTGTTCATTTATTTACGATGGATGAACAATGCAACTACATATATGATCAGTTCCTCGTTGAGGTCGTTTCCTGTCTCTCATTAGCATTTATTATGTCTAATGTGCATGCGGAACACTACGTTCTCTTATGTGCTATGAAGCAATAACGACTTCGCCCAATTGACACCAAGTAACACTAGTATGGATATTTTGGAGTCCATCCTATTACATGCCAAAAAACGTTCTATCATACATTGAAAAATTAAAATGAACAGGATGTCGAACAGCAAGAAAAATACCTCTAGCCACATGAAATATCCAAGCGCCAAGAAATGAAACTTTGGGAAAGGATTAGATAAAATAAAGTGGCAACTACTAAGGAGAAAACTATAACTTGCAGAAGGATGAGATAAAGAAGTGGTGACACTAAGGAGAATGAAAACAACGAGGGAAAACGTGATGTAGTATATTGATGGGTCTCACGAAACGTTTAGATGTGGTTCTACTGGCATGATAATATTGCAATTTCTTTTGATGTGAACTGAACAAAGCCTCTACCATGTTATGCCTTGCTCCGGATATAGTGGACGATTGGCGTTGCCAACACAGACCTGATGCAGAGGATTACATGCCTTGTTTGCTAATTGCAAACTAAATGCACTGGAAGAACCCCGAATCTAAATGGTAGATCTAACAGCTGTCAAAAGGGAGGTATAGTCACCGAGATCAACTTTAAATTTCCTATAAGAACTCAAGTGTCGACCAAAAATTTTTTAACGGATTTTCTACACGTAAGACCGTGTTTGATTATGAAAACAAACTGAAATGGGTTTATAGTGTTTGAATCAACAGTTGCCCAGGGGTGTTTAGTTCCCCGTGTGTGTCATTAATTACCAAAATCACATGGGTTACATCCACTTTCAAGTAGTGCAATAAGATCAATTATTATTGCAGTAATCCAGATTTCTTTATATTTAATATTTCATTTCTATTGAGTATGTTTTCTAAACTATGTTCCATTATATACTGACAGTATTTAGACTGCCACTCATTTTTCTTTTTATTCTCTTTATTACATCTATTTTTGCACCCTTGCATTTTGAAGGATGCATATTCAAGCCAGAGTACAACTTTTGTATGTACGTAAAATTCTGATGTCTGGACAAAACAATCAATTGAGCATATATGAGTATGGTAGCAAAAACATATTTGGATTGGAGTGATTTTCCTTATTTAAAGGAGTTAATTAGTTGTGAAGTATCAAGACCATGGAAAATATATTCTTGCATCGAGCAACAAATTTCTTTGTGTAACTTAAACAAGCACAAAACACTTAAAAAAGGAGCTTTATGGAGAATGGGGATTGCAGCCAAGTTGATATATGGAGTGACAAATGGATCCCATTGAACCCAACAAGAAAATTTATGACACCGAGAGGAACAAAAATATACACAAAATCCAAGGATTGATTGACCCAATCATATGGGAACGGGTGAAGATATAATTAGATCAAAAGGTTGGCCAATTTATGTTGAACATATTTTATCAATACCATTGAGCTTATATGGAGCTCAAGACTTTGTTGCGTGGACAGATAAAAAAATGTTGCTTTAATGTTCGATCAACTTACCATATGCATGGAATGAGACTATCAATTTGTTTCAACGTTCAACATAACCAGCAATACAGTGGTTCACACTTCAGAATTCCATCATTTGTAGCAGTAAATTATGTGTGCATATCAGCTTATCTCGAAACAAAACTGAGACAGAATTACAAAAATCACGTCTGAATCCGTTTTGTAGTTTACCCGATAAAATTAAAGGCTGATACATCTGCTTGCTATTGTTAGCTTATATATCTTTACTAAACAGTAAACATTGCACTGCACTAAAAACAATGGGTTGTTCAAGTAGGAAGATAGATATAATTTCACCGACTAAATTTTCCTTTCTCCTTCTATCCTCTTTTCTTTAGCTATCGATCGAGTTCCTATTTGATCTATGTGGTGATGTATAGTACTTTTGAACTATGAACTTCGAAATAAAGTTGGATGTGTGCATCGCTTGATACAGAAGACCGGGTTTCTCCCCTTTTAAAAGATAAATTGATTATATTTGGCCGGCGACATTTTTTTTTACTAACAACAATGACATGCTTTGCTTCCTTTCTTTTTTGTTTGAGCAAAATGACGTGCTTTGCTTTTTTTTTTTTTGAGGGAATTGCTAAGCTTTATTGATGCAAAATATTCATGGGTACAGAGAATACATCATGAGGGGTACCAAGCCATAAATGGCGTCCCACCCCTAAAGAAGAAGAAAACTTAGCAAGGTTGTGGGCTTCAAAATTTGAGCTTCGAAGTTCGTGGTGAAAAGAGCAGCTATCAAACCCTGTAGCTCGTCCGACAATCTCTCTTATGATAGGTCCGAATCTTCCCAGAGAATCACCTCGTAGGTCATCGATCACCTCTTTACAGTCTGATGCAATATGCAAATTAGCTAGCCCCAGATCAGCCGCAAGGTTGAGTGCTTCTCTACATGCAAGTGCTTCCACAATTCCAGGATCATTTAGTCCGTCGATAACCAAAGCTGAGCCGCCAAGAAAAGTACCATCTCCATCCCTACAGATAGCAGCAGCAGCAGAACGACTCCCACTGCGAGAAAAAGCTCCATCAGTGTTCAGTTTAACGGATCCAGCCAAAGGAGGAATCCATCTATTTTGGTTGATCACTCGGTGATGCACACCACTCGGAGACGCATTGCGCAAACTGCTCAGCTCCACAATGTACGATTCTATGAAACTGTGTGTGGATAGAGGACTCTGAAAAATATCTTCATGAATTGCCTTCCTCCTAGCTGTCCAAATCGCCCATAGAGTGATCACCATCCTGGTGAAATCAGTAGTGCTCAGGGTCTCATTCATTGCGAATAACCAATGTTTGGCGTTGGGCTCCATGTTTGAGCTTATGTGTTCCACTAATTCATCATCAGATAGAGCCCATACACATCTCGCCATGCGACAATCAATCAACGAGTGACGCCATGAGTCTGCAGCTCCACATATAGAACAAATGCTAGTAGTAGACATGTGACGATGGTGGAGTAGATCAGCTGTTGGAAGCGGTTGTCTCGCTAATCTCCACACAAAGAATTTCAGCTTCGACGGAACTGATAGTTTCCAAAGAGTAGTCCAACCCTTTCTCTCCTGTTCCAGGTTAGAAGAACCTGCAGCATTCTCCAACCAGCCCTCTCTTCTCATTTTCGTTGCTGCCAACATTCTGTATGCCGAGCGCACTGAAAAGCACCCCTTCCTATCATAGTGCCACGACCAGTAGTCTTCAACAGGAGAAGTGCAAATAGGTATAGCCAAAATTGCTTGTGCATCTATAGGTAAGAAAACTTGTTGAATGAGCTCCGCATTCCAGGCTGCATTTGAATGGTCAATAAGATCCGAGACCATCTGAGGAGGGTTATCTATGCGAGACAACAAAGGCCGCAACATAGTGTCTCGAGGAATCCAGTTGTGCTCCCATATCCTCGTCGAGCGCCCATCTCCTATCCGTCCAATAATGCCTTGTGCTAGCACATCACGCCCATCAACAATAGCTCGCCAAATCTGTGAAGGGTGGGAACCTAAGGTGGCATCAAGAATAGACCCATTAGGAAAATAGACCGCCTTCAAAATTCTGGCACTTAGGGAGCTCGGTTCTTGGATGATCCTCCAAGTCTGCTTAGCTAATAACGCGAGATTGAAAAGTTCCAGGTCTCTAAAGCCCAAGCCGCCCAAGAATTTGGGTCTGGTCATAACTTCCCATGACACCCAATGCGGTTTCCTCGCTCCATTCTTGCTGCCCCACCAAAACTTGCGGATAATTGCATTAATATGTTCACATAAACCCTGTGGTAACCGAAAGCACCCCATTGAGAACACTGGTATTGCTTGGGCAACTGACTTTATAAGCACATCTTTCCCCCCAGCCGAAAGAATCTTCTCCAGCCAACCTTTTACTTTATTCCAAACACGATCTTTCAAGTATTTGAAGGTACCATTTTTCGAACTACCAACGTCGGAAGGCATCCCAAGGTATCTCTCATTTAAAGTTTCATTCTGAACATCAAGTATTCCTTTCACCGCGTCCCGTGCCGGTTGAGGGCACAATCTACTAAAGAAAATCGAAGACTTGCTAGTGTTTACTCTTTGGCCAGGCGCTCTACAATATTGATCCAACAGGTTTGATACCTCCTCCGCTCCCTGAACACTTGCCTTGAAGAACAGCAGCCTGTCATCCGCAAATAAGAGGTGATTCACGCGTGGAGCTGAAGGCGCCACCTTGAGACCACTAATTTCCGATGACTGAGAACTATATTTTAAGAGGCACGAAAGGCCCTCTGCTGCTATCAAGAAAAGGTAGGGTGATATCGGATCTCCCTGTCGAATACCCCTTGAAGGGTTAAATTCCTCAAGTCTGTTACCATTAAGCATCACCGAGAAGGTGACTGACCGCACCATGCCCATTATAACCGAGACCAATGCCGAGTTTCAACATGATCGCTTCCAAATAGTCCCACTCCACTCTATCATATGCCTTCATCATATCTAACTTTAAAGCGCAATAGCAATCCTTTTTCGCCTTACTCCTTTTCATAAAGTGCAAACATTCATAAGCAGATATGATATTATCAGTGATTAGCCTCCCAGGAACAAAGGCAGATTGCTCTTCGGAGATTATGTCCGGTAAAACAAGCTTCAGACGATTCGCAACAACTTTTGATGCAATCTTGTAAAAGACATTGCACAAGCTAATAGGGCGAAATTGTGAAAGAAGTGTTGGGCTTTGTACCTTTGGAATAAGTACGAGGATTGTATCATTGATGCACTCTGCGCTCTCCTCACCCCTGACAATTTTCAAAACTGCACTCGTAACATCTGGGCCACAAACATCCCAATGGCGCTGAAAAAAGTGAGCTGGGTAGCCATCCGGCCCCGGAGCTTTGGTAGGAAACATTTGGAAAAGTGCCTTTTTTATCTCATCCTCAGTATATGGAGCCATAAGAGTAGTATTCATCTCCATCGTTACTCTTCGTGGCACATGATCCAGAACTTGCTGCATACCATACACCCCTTCTGAGGTATACAAAGTTTTATAAAATGCAGACGTCATGTTCTCCATCTCTACTCTATCCCCTACCGATTCGCCCAAGCTGTTTACCAAAGATTTCACCAGATTCTTCCGCCTCCTCATGCTGGCCCTCTGATGAAAAAAAAACGTGTATTTTTGTCTCCCGTAGAAAGCCACTGAATCCTTGACCTTTGCCTCCACATAACCTCCTCCCGATGATACATTTCAACAAGCCGATCTGTGGTTTTTATTTCAGCGTGCGTCGGGCCAACACGATGAGGTGCACTACGCATATTTTCCAAGTCATTTTTCAGCTTCTTGATTTCTCTATTGACATTGCCAAAAGATTCGGCGTTCCAACGGCCTAACACAGTCGACAAAGAGAAAAACTTCTGCTTGACATCACTAACTGTTGCCCCATCAATCGGCATGGGCCAGGCATCACCGATAGTCTGCTTCAACTCTGAGTGTGACTCCCACATGACCTCATAGCGAAAAGGCCTCCGTATAGTTCTCCCCTCAACATCTTCATCTGTTAACCGTAAAAGGATCGGACAGTGGTCCGAAGTCGCCGCTGTTAAGTGTGTAACAGATGCCGACTGGAATTGGGCTCCCCACTCAGCCGAGCCCAGAGCTCGATCAAGGCGAACTCGCGTGTAAGTACCACCCGCCACTCTCTTTTCAAAGGTCCAGAAATTTCCATTGTAACCAAGATCTATCAGATGGCATAGGTCCACTGCATCACGAAACCCCTGAACCTGGTTCGCACTGCGTTGGCCAACTCCCTCGTACTCATCATAACGCAACACTTCATTAAAATCTCCCATGCACAACCATGGTAGAGGACTCAGACTACAAATATCCTTCATTAGGTCCCAGGTTTTATACCTATCTTGGGTCTGTGCTTCTCCATAGATGCACGTTAGTCTCCACGGATTGTCTCCCAGTCCAAAAACTGACAAAAATCTATATGGTACTCTGAGTAACCCAAAACATCCAAATTTATTTCATTGTTCCAAAATACACCAATACCACCACTTCTACCAATACTACCTACTGCATAACCTTTGTCAAAACCAAGCGAAGGAGCAAGGTTTTCGACCCGGGTTTTGCTTATTTGAGTTTCTACAATACAGAAAATAGACGGGGCAAATCTACGAACGAGCTCCCGGAGCTCACGAACTGTCGCGTGGTTGCCCGCTTCGCGACAGTTCAGGCTCATAAGACTCATTGGTCCCGGTGGTCCCGGCGGTGCCCCTCGAGGAGGCCTGCCGATACTGCTTCTTCGTTGTCCAAAAAGCACTATTCTCTCCATCCACCCCATTGCCCACCTTTGCCCTCTTTTGATCTCTCTTTGGAGGAGGACTCATCTGAGCGGATGGCGCCACGCTCGTAGTCTGGAACACATTCACCATATCACCAACAGTATTGGTACGAGGTACGCTTTCTGCCAACATCATTATCTCGTATGAGCCCATCATCACCATCATCATGCTCCTCAGATTGAGACATGTTCACATCCTCGGAATTCCGACCTTCGCGTCCACCGTTTCGGCCACCACGACCCCTTCCTCTTCCACCAGCACGGCCACCCCTCTGAGTATTGGGTACCCAGCTGGACGTAGCACGTAAACCATTAAAAATCAGAGCAGATGGAGAGTGTATTCCAGTCCCATGCTCTTTGTAAACATGACCCAGCATGCCACACACCGCACACCAGTCTGGCAGTCGCTCAAATTTCACACGGAAAAGCTGACGCTGGTTTTGCCGAACAAGTGACACCACCGGAATCAAGGGTTTCCTGACATCAATTCTCACCCGAGCTCTGAAGAAGTTGCCAGCAAAATCATGGGATGGAGGCTCCCCTGACATGAACTCACCAACCTTAGCAGCTAGAGAAGGGACCATACTCCGGTACCCATCAGGAAGGTCATGGATCTGAATCCATATCTGGATTTTATTAAGTTCAATCGACGTAGGTTTAGCGAAGCCATCATACGGAGACATGATCACACTCTTCCCACGAAAAACCCAAGGTCCTCCCTCGGTCACCTTCTCCCAATCTCCCAAGCAAAAGAACTGAAGAACGAACAGATTATCTTCAATCGGTCTAATACGCACGTCCTTCGCCAGATCCCAAGCAGACCTCATATTTTTGCCAAACCAATAGTGGCTAAATTCTTGCTCAGTGTGAACTCGGGCCACCGCCAGCCATCTGGTGGCCTCCTCCGGAATCGGTTCCTGTGTTTCAAAGACCACATCTATCTCATCCTCGCGGAGACCCAGCCCCGCCATCATCTTCTCCAGGTCCGACGGCTCAGCCGTTCCAGAGGACGAAGCTTGATCCAGACCCGCCATTGACGGATCAGGAGAACCCTAGGCGCAAACCCTAGGGAAGACACCCAAACCCAAACTCCCAGAACTCAACCTCCGACAAACCAAGGTCGGGCAAGGGTGCCAGACCCTCCCGTAATCAGCCCGAATCCGTCGACGGAACAGTTCGTGGTTGCAGGGAAAAGTGAAAACTCAACGCCGTCGCCGGCGAGAGAAAGAAACCCTAGATGAGGGAAAAACTAATGACGTGCTTTGCTGGTTTTACGTTTGGGACTCTGCTTTAGTTACATCAGGCAGAACATGCCAACCAACTCCTAACAGGGCCCACATTATCCTTGGCCCTCGTTCAAGATGGATAAATGGATTTGGTGAGAAACTGGAGGATAAGATGCCGCCGTACTAATGGGCCTGAAACTATGTGGGCTCGAGGCAATCCAGTGGGATCGATTAGCTGAAGAAACAGTCCGCACGATCGAGTTGCCAGAAGAAACCCAAACTGTCTCACACACTATTCTCACTCTCACACACACACAAAAACCAGTGTCATACATAGTTACATACACGGGCTAAACGAATCTCGTGCCAGTGATGAAAAAGCTCGTCCAAAAATGCAGAACAATAGTAACATGGAGTTGCCGAGTAATGTAGTGCCTCTTTTTTGCATTGAATTCGTATAGGCTGGTTAGCCCTGGTCTCAAGTTTCCAGTGTCCAACTGAACCTTTCTTCTTTTTTTTTTTTGAATTTTATGAGGCAAAAGATTTGCCTCTATATATTAATTAAGAAGGAGTCTAGAGGCTTAAACATTGTTTACATCACCAACCATAAGACCCAACCAAAAAGCTAGATAGGGGATTAATCTCCCGGTAGAATAAACTCTAAATGCTTGGCACCCGCTTTGACCCAAGTTTGTGCCTCGTCTTTGATCCTCCCCAAAATAACCGGAGGGAGTGTGGATTTGTGCCGGAACACTCTAGCGTTGCGCTCGGTCCATAATTCCCAAGAGATAAGCATTGTGAGGGATGCAATCGCCTTTCGCCTAGTGGAGTCATTCACGGTCATATGAGTCCACCAATCTTGGACACAATTGAAGTTGTCCCAAGAGCTCACGTCCAACCATGATAAGTGAAGCCAATCCTTCACCATGCACCAAATGCGCTTAGCGAACCGGCATTGGAACAAAAGGTGAGCAGCCGTCTCTCCCGTTTGCTTGCAAAGAGGGCAAAGATCACAATTTGGCAAACCCCTCCGTCGTAATCGGTCCGCCGTCCAAACACGGTTTTGGATGATAAGCCAAGCGAAGAATTTACATTTGGGAGGAGCCCACACCTTCCACACTATCTTCTTCATGTTGGATGAGGTGGTGCCTATGAATTGAGCGTGGTAGGCCGAACTTGCCGTGTAGGATCCCGTGGAGGACATGGTCCATGTGATGGTGTCGGGGACGTCTTCATCAAGGTGCACTTGTTGTAGAGAGGTCCAAAGCGCAACGAATTGTTGTATGTGGGCGAGAGTGACCCCGTCGGAAGTGTTTATTTGGTTTATCCATGCATCATCTTGCATGGCCTTTTGCACACACCATTTCTTCCGCTTCGATATCAAGTAGATGAGGGGTGCGACGTCACGAGGTCTACGTCCGTCCAACCTTTCTTCTTTTTCTCTCAACCAAGACGGCTCTGATCTTCAGTTCTCCTGGACAAGCGACCTACCTGGAGAAGCAAGCACCTATCTGGAGAAACAAGTTTCTATTCTCCAACCGAACCTTCTTCTTTCTCTCTGAAAAAACATGGCCATCAGTTCTCACATGACAAGCGACCTATCTGGAGATTGGAGAAGCAAGAACCACTGGTACTGCCGCCGAAAATAGGCAAGCAAGCAAGCACCGGCAAGGAGCCAAGAAAACTGGATTGTGCTGCCCTTACATAGTTCCATGCCTTCATGTCAACAGCCATCCTCCAAACTGCAACGCCAACTGTACAATTCCAGTTCCATACATGCTGACAGACAAGGGTACGTGTCTCCTGGCAAATACACCGATTCTGCATAATTCAGACATGGGTTAGATGCCAGGTATATACTATAACTGATTCGGTGACAGTTCTGCTAATGCAGTTTGAAGTTTCTCCAGATCTAACGAGGATAGCTGTCTAGCTAGCTTCCAAGATCGGGTTAGTAGATTGTATTTTCTTCAGGGAGTCAATCGGATTAGGAGTAATATAATGGTACTATTTCTTAAGCCTGGGTGCCTGACCAGTTCAGTGAGCTTGACTGATGACTATCCAGTATGTACCTCCCATGTGGCCATGTGTCTGCTAATCTAAACCCTTGCGTGCCGGGGCCCGGGGCTCAAGGCGCGTACTCTCGCACCTAAACAAACAAACAAGCTGGTCCTTGCACGCATGTGGAACGAAGCAAGGAAGCTCGAGTTGTTTAAACAGTACTACCAGTATGTTTTCTTAATCCTAATTTTATAGAAATCTTGGTGTGGATCTAGGCCGTGATAATGACTGATCAGAAACGAGATGTTTGGTTTTGGTTGGTTGCAGGGATTAATTTGGAGAGGACGACGTGCTCAGCTCAGCGCAGCTGTTGATTGGGATACTTGACTGAGCGCGACGGACGCTGACGGGCACGACGGTGTCGCCGGCAGGAGCGCGATGGCCGGCCTTGGCGCTACGTACACCGACGTGCATGACGTGTTGCTGGTAGAAGATCTCCGGAAAAAGGCCTGGAGAAGGACCTGTTGGTTTGTTCATTAGCTGCGGCTTGTTGGAGCTGCAGGTTGGTGCTTGCATCTGCCGTCTCTGTCATGGTGTTCTAGGTTCCATGGCTAACTGCTGAAATACCGATCAACCGAATGACCGTTGTTTTTATCCGTCAGATTCGAGACCAGAGGGTTCCATTTCTCTCTCTAAAAACCTCGGATATATATCAATGGGGACACGATACGAGGAACGTGATGTGTCGACGTCCAATCCCTGTGGCCGCCTGGCCGGAGTGGGTGTTCGACATAATCCTACCACTGTCGCTCTCCTAATTGACAAGTCAAATTGTACACCGCATTCGGACGCCTACGGTGCGCGGTCTGAACTAGTCTTTTTTCGGCCTTACTTAGGTGGACTCGTCGCCTTTGCGATCGGAGAAGCAGCTATCATGGCGTCCTTTTCCCGGCCGGGAGAACATGTTCTGCTCGTCCGCAATTCCTTTCACACACGACGCGACGCACCATCTATCCTTGCTCGCCTAGTGAGCGTGAGTTCTCGACGGCGACACCACAAGACTGACCGGTACCCCCCGCCCCGAGTCCTGTATTTCCGCCGTGACACTGGGGATCACCTCAGCATTATCCAATTCCAAGATATACAATCGCTATTGTGATTCTAATCCGATGTGATCCGGTACCTTGGAAACATGCCGCACCTTCACCTGCACCGCATCGCTGTATGTAGGAAGTAAGATCATCTCCACCGGCACACCTCAAATTGTGTCCGCTTTGGGTGTGTCGGACACATGTCCGGCACAATGGGGCGTCGTGTCCCAGCGGCACCCCCCCCCCCCCCCCCCCCCCCTTGCCTAATCCTAAATCGGCGTGGCGGGGTCTAGTCCTCCTTGCTCCCGATCATATCCTAGTCGATGTTGTTGTCATCATTCTCATCAAGGTAGACGACGTTGGAGGAGAACGCACCACATAAGGACAAGCAACCGTCCCCAAGCGACGATGCCTGCTGCGCCGTGCACTCGATGGTGGGGAGGAAGCATTGGAGGATCTTGGACATGTCATGTTTCACATGTTTGTTGCGGGCTTGATAGTTTTGAGATTTGCTAAATGCAAAATATTTAAGTGAATGTACGAGACAAACAAATTATATGGAGCATGGATAGTTGTTAGTTGTCACGGTATAAGGTGAATATAGCTGGTTTGGCGCCAACTAGTTCGTTGTTGTTAGATAAGAATGATGCATAACAAAGGGGTCAATGAGACCGATATATTTAGGTGACCACTAGAGGCAAGGGAACAAACAAATCCAGCCTATGAAAGTATGCCTTCTATGTGTCAATGCATCGACAAATGATGCGTGAGAAACAATGTAAACGTGTTTTTTGTTTGGGATTTATAAATGTATAACATGCGACCCTTTTTCTCACCTTTATGTACTGTAGATATGGTGTGCATACATAATGCAGTGTGGGGGACTGAGGGCATGTTTGACACGTTCGTTGAAATTTGGTGAATGAGTGTAGAAAATATATTTCACAGAGGTAACCGATAAATCAATGATATCGGACGATAAGGGGATAAGGTGAGTATGGATGGTTTCATGGTAGTTGTCTAACCGTAACTATATGAGTAAAAAGAGCTTAACGGGGATAGACCGTTCGATATTGATTAACCACTAAAGGCAGTGGAATAGACACACCAAATTTTCACAAGCAATAGAATTGTGGGGTCAGTGAAAAGGTGACAAGGTGGATATAGTCGGTTTTGCAACTGGTATGATGTTGTCACGAGATCAGAATGTCATGGCCGAACAAGGAGTCGTGTTTAGGTGGCTCTTAATGTAACATATCCTCCTGATACATCAAAAGTAACTCATAGATCCTAACGTGCGGGCACTAGAATCCCACCATTTCACTTATTCTAAAATATATATACAAGAATCATGCACCCTGATACATGCTAGCTAGGTGAGCCAGACTATAGGCCATGTAATACACGTGATAAAAAAAATCGGTGGAAATAAATGAAATCCTTAGATTATATTGTAAGACTAAACATTTCTTAACATTTGCTTGCATGTTACTAAATATATTAATATCGGTCCACCTGGTCCATGGAACAATTGTGGTCCCCTATCCTATATATGGACTATATTCATTTCTTTAATTTTTGTATTATTAATGATTTATTTGGTGATGATGTATTTATCATGCTAGGTAGGACCTCCTTATCTTATAAAGGAAAATATAAAAGTTTTAAATGGCTGCCAAAAAATCAATTGTGCACCATTAAGGGATCGTCCATATCTGCAACGGTAATCTCTGACTGTAGAAGGAGCTCCACTATAAATACACTCCTCCACCCTTGGACTTCAACTCATCAAAACCAGCAAATTTCCTTTTCCCAAGGCTAGCAATGGGCCGCAACAAGGTGACCCTCGAGTACATCCCCAACAACAAAACTCGTCGTGACACTTTAAAGAAGCGTAGCCAAAACCTCAAGAAGAAGGCAGGCGAAGTTGCCATCCTGTGCGAAACCAAGGCCTGCATCATCATCTACCCCAAGGGAGAGTCGGTGCCACAAGTATTCCCATCCCATGATGAAGCGTTGGACATCCTCAACCGGTTCAGGAGCATGAAGGATGACAATCCATTCAAGAAGAAGATGGACCAGGAGTGCTTCCTCCAGAAGCGCACGAGCAAGATCCGCATGCAGGCACTTAAGTCCAACCGCGGCTGCGAGGATAGTGAGATCAGGTTGCTCATGCACAAAGCTATGATGGTGGGCCACATGGGGCTCTCCACAGAGGAGATTACCCATGTTGGATGCAATGTGGGCTTGTTTCTAAATAGCATCCGCGAACGCATCACAAAGATCTGCGGGAAGCCACCGGTGTACGTGCCTTCCAAGGTGAAGGAAATGACTCCCATCGTCACCGATGGAATGGAGACCATTGGATCTCCCATATTGTATCAGCCTCAGGCAATGACTCCCTATGTCACTGGCATCATGGACGCCATTGGAGCTCCGATGATGTATCAGGATCAGGCGACGACTCCCTATGTCACTGGAAGCATGGACGCCATTGGAGCTTCGACGTTGTTTCAGTCTGAGGCCCTTACTCCCTACATCACCGGAGGAATGGAGACCATTGGAGATTCGATGGTGTTTCAGGCCCAGGAGCCGCTACAACAGCAAAAGGAATGGCTCGAATTGATGAGGTCCGGAGGAGGGGACCTTGGCACACACATTTGCGGTGGCTTCAATAGCGGCACCATCATCAGCTCCACTGCTAGCCTAAACGGAAATGAGATGATGCAACCTTCCGATCTGGGCACATGGTTTGATTGTCCATGGGGCAGCGTCGATCCACGCCCTTCTTCGAGTGCATTCCAGCCTATGTAAGGACGAAGATGCTCGCTGCAGCACATGCATGCCTAGCTACATGGGATGCCTCAATTATTTATATATCTCTTATATGTTTCAGTCAGCTCATTTCATTGAAAGGGTCTAGTCCCTTCTTAGTTCATTTTCATCGTGTCATGTCGTGACGAAGTCATGTGTCGCCTCTTCATGGGCAAAATAATTATTTGTCATGTTTCTATAACATTTGTAATAGTTATGTTACCATGGATTTGAATCCTAGTGGTTGCACTTAGTAGAGCATGCATAGACCACCTTTTCGTATTTATACTGTGAAATCTCGGTATTTCTATTTTACATCAGTATCTACCATAAACATAATTTCCAAACTCTATCATAAATATAATTTCTTTAACTCACCAATTCTATCTTTGGCATGGGATTTCCGAGAGAGCAACATGTTGATGAGTGTTATTGCATAAGGAGAAACATTTTCGGCACACGGAGCCAATTGCATTTTGTGGTTGATTTTTTATATTTTACATGTGAAACTTCCTCTTCTGATAAATATAAGAAAATGTGTGTGCAAAAGAAACCTGAATATGTGTAGAATTTATTCAACGTGGAAGTTTGTGGGAGAGCACAGTGAGAATGGTACAGGTAAACGGGGTGTGATGCAATATAATGCCTACGTAGCACAAAAGTAATTATTTGTGATGCACCAATGATTACATTGCGGCTAGAGATTCCGCTAGCAAGGGGGAAAATAGAAAAACAATGTTTGCTAACTGGTTCTTTGTTGTCATAATGACAAAATGGTGTGAATAAAGAATATATGTGTTTTTAGCTGGCCTTTATACTTACCAATCAATCTTTCTATGCTTTATGGATTTTAGATGGTCGTGCAAAATAAAGTTGAGAAGGTAATTGTGGTGTTCCACACATCTTTGGATGATCATGACGAGAACATGCATGGGTAAGTGAAGTTTTAGGGCCATAATGCTAGCTAAATCAATCAACAAGTCAAGGCAATATAGTAATTGAGGTGTTCCACACATCTTTGGATGATCATCACGCCTAGCTATCCACGACAAGGGAGAAATGTCAGTATGGATTGTTTGTTGATAAGTATGTTGTTCGTGTAAAAGGTATGGTGGGTAAGATTGTTAATGATGGCTAGCTGAAGTTGATAAGTGGACAATATTAATACAAGCAATTACCCAACGCATTAGGAGTGGACCATGTATTTCTTAATTAATGCTAACACACGATCATTTAATGTTTGAGTACTTAAACAGTGTGCGAAGAGAATGGTGAGTGGAGCGAGGGCATGCTCCGGACGCTTGAGGAGAGTGGCGTCTTGTGATTTGGCATTTTGTTCATTGTTATTAAATTCTTATTATAATGATATGTGGAAAGTTTTAAAAGTTGTTAGACCGTTAGATGTTGCTTGCTACTAAATGCAAAGAAAACTTATAATAAAACATAGCCAAGCGACTATGGGTCGGTGATAATGGGACAAAATTAATTCAAGAATTTTGGTGTTGTCAAGAGGTTAGAACAATGAGGCAAAAGGATAGGAGAGGGGTTAAAGGATGGGTGAGTTGTCTTTCATTAGCCCTTTACATCCAACATATCGTTCAGTTTATATAAAACTGAAAAATGTGAAAATCAAAAATCAATTTTATGTTTTCCCGTATTTTTTCGCAACATGGTACAAAAAATTGGCTGCCCTTAAGATCTTTGTCCTATTACATTTTTGTAGACCTTTATTACTTATTTTTTGTAATGCAATTTATTTTCCCTAATAGAAAGCCCTTATTACATGTGGAGGAAACATGATGTCTTTTAATTTCTCTTAGTTTTCTAATAAGAATGTTGAAAAAGAACCTCCCATAGTATATGAGGTGGATATCGTTGCATCAATAGGTGATTTTTAGGTGGACATGTTGGAGCGGTACTTATGGGCCAAGGTAAACATTTAATCAGTATGAAAGAGTGGTTGTAAAAGAACAAAAATCCTAGGAACCACCTATACTCAGTTAAATATTCCTCCTGACCTTTTGGTATAACCTCCTTCATCCAAAGGAGTGCAAAGCTTTGACACAAAACACTTGTATGATGATATAAAATAAGTTGTTCTAGATGACACGAAACTTCTTATATAACGTTACTGTTAGTGCCAATCTTTTGGCTAGTGAAGAAGAAAAAATATTTGTTACCCTAAGAGCACATCGCCCAGCTATTAATGAAGGTATTATTTGTCTTGAATTGGTTGAAGTGTCACTTTATGGTTCATTAACGTGTTATTCTTGGATATCTATTGTCGATGAGATGTATTAAAGTAGACAAAGAAAAATTGATGCACTTGGAAATCCGACATATCCAAAAAAAAACAAACATGTGAGATATAAGAATCTTTCTTGGTCGTTTTTTACCGGAGATTCATTAAATATTTCTCTAAAATATCTAACATATTTAATAAAAATGTGCCTTTCGCTTTAAATAATAATTTTCCTGACGTGTTTGAAGTTTTACGGAAATCTCTTATTTCTACTCCTCTTATTTAATCTCCTGATTTGAATTTTTCTTTGAAATAATGTATTGTGTTAGTTATTATGTCGTAAGTGTTATTATTGGTCAACAAGCTAACAATAAACTTAGTGTTATTTATTATTCTAGTGAAACACTATAGGTATCTCAAACGAAATGTGCTGCTACTAAGAATATTGAGTTGTTATATTTGTTTGTGGTAAATTTAGATCTTATGTTGTGCATTCGAAAGTTCGAATAACTTTCTACCAAGGGTTATTACAATCCCCGCCCCCATAAAATGACGCATATGCACATCCAACAAAGAAGATTACTGTTGGAAAATAAGGATGTCCTTATTAGAATGGGTAACGATCAATGACATCGATTTGAAAATTTAAAATTTCATTTACTATCCAAGTAAACTTAGATGCCAACAAACTCAACACAAAATGTCAACCCAATTTAAAAAGGTGTGGATTTGTTACCCCCTGAGGCTATACCCTCTCCCCTTTGGTTGTCATATGATGCAAGCTTGTAAATTCAGTGTAGTAGCTGAGTGGATTGGTGTAGTGAGGTTAATTTACCGGTCTATCCGTAATGTATTGATGGAAAAGATAATTATCCGCCAATTCGGATATTAACTTTTTCAGGTTACAACTTGGATATGGAAGTGGACAACCTGCTAGGTCTCACCCCAGTTCGTACATTTGAAATGGTCATGTATCTCATGGCATTGCTGGAAAAGGCTGGTTGTATAATCAAATTAAAAGTGTGCCACAGTCTTAATCATAGTTTATCATATGCACCTCCACCTCGGTGAATGGAGCTCAAATGTTAGCAATGTCGCTGGAATGGACCGTTCATTTATTTCGAATGGGTGAACCATGCAACTACATACCTCGGAGATTCATTAAATATTTCTCTAAAATATCTAACATATTTAATATATCATGTGTTTTATGGGATGACCCTAAGTATGTTATGCATATATTTTTCAATTGTGTGTTAGCTAAGGAAATATGGAGGCTTATTGCTCCTGTAACTGGTATTGTGTTCCGGGTCACGTATGACCGTGTTACGGGCTAGTGGGTTCGCGATAAGATGTCAAGTAGAAAATATTGTACATGCGACTTGTTTATGGTCACTTTGGAAGCTGCAAAATGGTATATGCTTTAAATGAATGAGTTGGCAGAATATGCAGCTGATATGGTTGAAGATATCTTCCACTCTTTCCCACTAACAACTCATATGTCTAGAGGTTGCAAAAGGCAGCTTGCACAATGCTGTTGGGGCAGATCAAGTAACCACTAACATCGGAGAGCATAAATAGAATATGAAGATAACATGAATTATCTGATCATAACTTCTCAATTCATCGGATCCCAACAAACACAACATGTAGCATTACATAATATCGATCTCGATCATGTAGGAAAGCTCACGAGATCATAGGCATGAAAGCACAAAGAGAGAGACACCATACTAGCTATTGCTATGGACCCATTGTCCAAGGGGGACTACTCACTCATCATCCTGGCGGCGGCCATGTCGATGAAGAGGCCTCCGGCATCAATCTCCCCTCCGGCAGGGTGCCGGGAAGAGCTTCAGAACCCTCCTGAATTAGGGTTGAAGATCGCGGCGGCTTCGGGAGAGCTTCTCTAGAAAATATTCGTCGCCCCGATGTTTGTAGGGTTTTAGAGATTTTATAGGCGTTGGAGGGGTCCGGGGGTACCCCAAGCGTAGGGGTGGGTCCCACCCATGTGTGGGCCATAGGCTGCGGTTGCTGCCCGCCCTTGGCCTATGGGTGGCCCCACATGCTGCCCTTTTGACTCTGTCTTTGTTTTGTTGTAAAAATAATTACCGCAAATTTTCGTCCAATTCTGAGGAGTTTTCCCGAAGAGGATTTTCTGAAATACAAAACAGCAGGAAATAGGAACTGGCACTGGGCATCTTGTTAATAGTTAGTACAATAAAATGCCCCAAAATCACAAGTAAAGATGGTAGAAACATGTAATAATAATATGAAACAAGTATGGAACAATCAAAAAATTATAGATACGTTTGACACGTATAAATCACAAGCATAAAATTTTCATTAGGGTGGGCGTGTTTACTATCATTTGGTCACTTTGTTTATAAAAATAATGATTAGGTTCTTAATGGTAAGAATCTACTCCTTTGCAGGTTGTACCCATTTGCTCCGTTTATAATCGTCTCTTCAGCGTATGGATTCAGAGACCTGTTTACGAATGTTTGTGCACGATTCGAGCAGCCGGTTAGGGGTATCTTTGTCCCACATGGATTACACTGTAGTATTCGGATCGGCCTTCCATCGTCTTAGCCATTGTTACGAATTTCCCATATACTTAGGTTGCACCTTTTTTTTTTCCTTTTTTTTGAGTGGTTATGTGCATCCTAACTATATAGATGTCGTGAGTAACCTCTTATGAGCTGAATTAGTGTGATGCTAACTTATGAGTTGAATAAGCGTACTTTACCAAAAAAAAAAAACTAACACACCAACATATTGCCCCAACTTATAAATTCCCGGTTACAGGAATCTAATATAAATACGTTGCACGCTTATTTGTGGGGCCACTATGCTAGTTTAATTTAAAAGCACCATTTTTTAAAAGAAAATATCACACATAGGAAAGCCGCGAAATCCCATTGCTAGTTGGCACACTTGACATTTGAATGCAGATTATTCTCTTGAGGATTAATTAGCAACAGCAAACTTCTAAGCAGAGAGTACTATAGCTGTCCAGCTAATCATGACGCGGTCGTCACGGCACAACTCTTTCTACACTGAAAAGGGAGAATTTACATAACATAATCGCCGGTTGTGTGTTAATTACGAACTCCTTTCCAGCCATGGCATCGCTATGTATGCAGCGTAGCTGGGGATGCAATGCATGCATACAGGTGTTTTCCTGCCCACCGGCGCCTTTAATCAGAAGAGGCTTCTAATGATGATTCTTTAGTTCTTCTAATGCATACTTAAACAAATCCACCTACTCATTCGTACGCCTCGGACGTAGTAGTAAAGTATTGTTCTACCAATCCGGCTTCATGGCTGCTAACTACCAACTGGCCGCCACATGGCCACATGCATATATTCTTAATCAGTGGTACTGGCTAGCTTAGAGGAGCAATTGTATTCTAATGAGAATATGGGGTCAATGCTAATCACATTCGTCTAGCCACATATACCATGCATTCATTCTTCTTTCCCGAAGGATGCAATTTAACCTTTGTTGGAGCTACCCATCCATTAGTGCGTCCATAAATAAAGTAAGTATTGACGGACGGACGGACGGGCGGGCGAGCGAGGGAGAGTCAATAGTACATGTGGCAGCGCACTCATGGATCGGCCGGGTGCTCGGCGCCTTTGGCGGTCTCACGTTTGACGGCTGGCTTGGCCGTATATGCCTCAGATCTGTACACACATGACATCCTTGACGTTATGGTATTCGTGAGGGCGGCAGGCAGCGGTGAATTCTGTCGTGGCCGACGCAGACGACGGGCTCGCTCGGCTCACGGGGAAGAAATGGACAGCAGTAACAAAGATCCGGCTGAGTACTGAGCGCTCCATCCAAACAAACAGGTGGGAGCCAGCCAGCGGCTGCGCACTGCACGATCGCCCGTGTGCCCCAGATTTTGACCAGGGGAAAGAAAGAAACGACCGTATTTCCTTCCGGCCTGGCTGCCTGTGTCGCCAACTACGTCGCGTCGACATGGGTGCAGCAGCGAGGGAGGAACGGAACGGAAGGGGCATGGCCATGGTAAAGAGCGGTACCGGACGGACTCGGACGGTACACAGGTGGTGTCTCACCATCGCACCGCACGGCAGCTCCTCCGCAAAAGGACAACCCAGCCAGCCACCACGGCACACACCGGCGAACGGAAACAAAACAGCGATACTACTCCAGTTCAACCGCTAGGTCCACCACGAATTGAATGCCACCACCCAGTAGCAGTACAACTTTATTATTTTATAATAGTAGGACAGTTTATCTTTCTTTTTTTCGTGTGGCTTTTCTGATTGTGAAAAAAGAAAATTAACAGGTCACGGCTTGTTGATCCGTATGCGACAAAAAAAAAAGACTTGGTACGCTACAAAGAAATTAAAATTGCAGGGATTTTGATGGTATGGGCGATTGTTTTTCTCGCATGATGGCCATGTTTTTTCTTTTTTTTTTTTAAAACGGATGCTGCGCCGATGTTTTCCTCCCGGCTAGATTAGATCCTTCCATTTTGACCGTCTCTTACAGACTGAAATTTGAGATAAAGGCTTTGCGCTCCTCTTTTGTAAGATTCAACTTTGCAGCATCCATATGTGATATGTGTTACAACACATATCACATATCTCCTTGCTCACGTCCTCATTGGTTGTTGCAAGCATGGTATGCAGACGGACGATGTATCGCTTGTCCATCATATAGCTTCCTCTCGAGCCGTGCACCATGTTTGGAGAGCCATTGACGAGACACACCGGCGAAGGTATCTCATGACAAAAGGAGGAAAACACGGCTAAACACGTGAATTTTCATGTTAGGCGGAAGCGCAATGATGTTCCGACCGCTAACTTCCACACTCAACCGCTACCTGCTATTTACGTGACATACTAGTCCGGTAAGTAACACCGCAATGAATATCTACCCAGGTCAAAACATGGATCTATATATATATATATATATATATATATATATATATATATATATATATATATATATATATATATATATATATAGATATACATCTAATAGTGTTTTACCGACGAGAGGAAACAATGTACTTCCCCGTTACCAAATCAAGAAGAAAACCATACCAAACTTAATTGGGACCACACACATCTCGTGGACCAAGCATTTCTAAACCAAAATCAAGGAAGAAATATCACAGCCAAAAAGCACAGAGACATACAAGCGGAGAAGAGCGGTAAGATAGGGCGCGATGTTGGGTTCCTCCAAAGTAAAGCCCCATAGCATTTGAATCAAGTCAACTTTGCAATACTGGCCGTGAGCGATATATCAAATGCATCATTCAATCTGTTATCGTCATCTCGTGTGGGAGGCTAGCGGCATATAGTCCACACCATTCTGTTCGTCCCTCGAAGATAGATGCACATTGACAAATATATCGACCAAGCATATTTGGAAGTACACGGTAATGATGAAGAAATGAGGAGAGCTCGAGCGATGTTTCCTATGCTTAACCAGTTTGTGGGTTTCCCGGATGCAAAGGTCGTGAACCTCTTCTCTTGCAAAGATTGAGACAGAACCGAGCCTGGATTGAACGATGAACGACACATGGAATCAGGTATTCCCCTCTCACTAATAAATATCGGTACACACATTTGGTAAGCATCTATAGACGCGGTGGATGAAAAAAATAAATAAGGAGAGCTCGAACGACGGTTCCGGTTCCGAGGTTTAATTATTTTGTAGGTTCCCTTGACGTAGAGGTCGGAGGACCGTTTCTTCTTCCTCAAAGATTCAGACAAAACTGAGCTCGGATGGAACGACAGATGATATTTAGAATCAGGTATCCCCCTCCTGTGAATAAATCATTGTACTTCAACCCCTCAAAGAAGAAACCCAAATAAATCATTGTACTTCATCCCCTAGTAGAAAGAGGAAAACCATCCCAAACCCTAACCAAGACACCACGCATCTCTGAACTCCGGGTGAACCCAGCGTTTCCAAGCCGCCGGGAGGGAAAAAATACACAGAGAAAACGTAGAAACCGTAAAGCAGCGAAAAGCGGCAAAGCGTGGGGCCCACCGGAGCAGCACACGCATTCGCAGCCGCACCACAACTGTCCCCAACGCATCTCCCGCCGCGCAAGCCCAGCTCCCCGCCAAAACTGTTTTGCCCAGTCAACACGAGTCCCTCCAAACCCGGGCCCGTTTTCAGAAGCCCAGGACCCACATCGCCATCGCTAATCGCGGATTAGCCGCGCACCTACCTTATAACGCCTCCATTCTCCCCCATCCCCAACCCCCCGCCCAACCACCACCAACCCTAGCCCGCGCGCCGCCATGGCCGACTCCGGCGACTCCTCCCCGCTCTCCGCCGCGGCCACCGACGACGCGCACCACGACAACAACAACAACAACGGCTCCGACGCGGCCGCGGCGGCGCAGGCGGTCCCAGCCCCGCCCCCGTCGTCGCTGCCGCCGCCGCCGCCGGCGAAGGTGCGCCTCATGGTCAGCTACGGGGGCCGCATCCAGCCGCGCCCGCACGACAACCAGCTCTCCTACGTCAACGGCGAGACCAAGATCCTCTCCATCGAGCGCCCGCTCCGCTTCCCGGACTTCGCGGCCCGCCTCGCCGCCCTCGCGGGGGCCCCCCGCGCCGACCTCTGCGTCAAGTACCAGCTCCCCGGCGAGGACCTCGACGCGCTCGTCTCCGTCACCAACGACGAGGACCTCGAGCACCTCGTCGTCGAGTACGACCGCCTCCACCTCTTCCGCGCCCCCGCGCCCGGATCTGGCGGCTCCTCCCGCGGCGGCGGCGGCTCCACCACGCCCAGGCTCAGGGTCTTCCTCTTCCCCGTCGTCCAGCCGTCCCCGCCCATGCCGCCGCCGCCAGAGCCCAAGCAGCAGGAGCAGCAGCGCGAGTGGTACCTCGACCTCAGGCCCGTCAGCCCCACGCCGCAGCAGAACCAGCAGGCGCCTCAGGTCCAGTCGCCTCCTCTCGCGGTGTCCGTGGCGGTGCCCCAGTCGATGATGATGACGACGCCCAAGAACCTCGACTACCTGTTCGGCCTCGACTACCCGTTCGTGCCGCCACCGGCGGTGAAGGTCAAGGACCCTGCCGGCGAGCCCCCGATGATCAGGGAGAACGTCCCCGTCGAGATCCCGCCCAAATATGAAGACCGTCTCCCCAACCCCAACCCAGCAGCCGCCGACAACGCCATGGTCGCCCCCGCCGTCTCACCCACCGAGTTCCAGCGCCAGATCCATGAGAAGCTTCAGCTCGCCGACAACACCACCCACCAGCCACCACCAGCCCATGCTCCGGTTGCAGCCCAGCAGTCACCACCACCAGCTCCTGCTCCGGTTGCCGCACAGCAGCCAACACCAGCCCCTGCTCCGGTTGCCGCCCAGCAGCCACCACCAGCTCCTGCTCCGGTTGCCACGCAGCAGGCACCACCAGCTCCAGCTCCTGCTCCGGTCACCCCAGTGGCCCCAGTCGCTGCGGCCTTACCGAGGAACGGCAGCGACGACTCCCTCACCCGCGCCTACCCTCCTGCCACCGCCACCACAACAGCCCCACCAGAGTACTATGTTCCAAAGTTCCCGGAGAAGCCCCTAGTCCCGCATCAATCCTCCGCTCCACCTGCTTCCGCCTTCCTGCCGGTGCCAGGCAGGTATGCATCTGTTGCCCCTGGCTCTGGCGCTGACCATGGACCTTTCTTCTTCATCCCGGCGCCGCCCCATGGTTACTACGCCACCAGCACCAACCCCGCCGGCACCTCCTACTACGCCGTCGCACCGCACAATGGCAATGGCAACGGCAACGGGAACGGCACCGCCCCTGCCCCTGCCATGTCGAATGCTCCGGCCTACCCGCAGGTGGCGTACGACAGCAATGGCCGCGCAATCTACTACACCGGCCTTCTCCCTCAGTATCCTTCGGCCGTCAACGGCATGTCAGCGTCCTCAGCAGTCCTCGGCAGTGAGCCCTCGAAGCCGGTGGCGGTGAAGCCCACCGTCTCGTGATCGATCGCCTATGCAGTATGGGTTAAAATTAAAAGAGTTTGCCAATTTTCGTTCGTTCGTCCGTCCGTCGATATGGGTTAATATGTCAGTCAGTTGGATTCGTTATTGTGTCTAGTATTCACCTATAATTTTTATCTTTTGTTTAGAGTTTTTGGTTTTGGGCTAATGGGATCATGATATGCAACTAGTTCTTTGGTGTGCTTAGATGTACATACAGTCTTCCGTGGACATAATGGATATTATATTAGCCTATTGGAGAGTTATTTAACAATGCCTAAGATGTTTCTACTGCTCTTTGTTAAATCTTTCGCTATTATCAATGTGAGCAGCCCAGTGTGGCTCAATTTTGGCCATGTGATCTTTGTGTTCGTCCATGTGATCTTGTTGCAAGTCAAGTTGGTATATGTTAATTGAGTAATTTCATCAGGTTGGTAGCTCCCTTGTGAAGAGCAAGAGCTTTTCATGTCTGCTTCGTTGATTGATGTATGTATGAGCCGCGGTAATTAAATGTTGATCGCCGTTGTACATGCTTGTTATCGTGGATATGTAGCTTGCAGGTGTGGCTTTCCTGATTATGTGCTGTGGTTTGAAGTCTCTTCAGAATGTGAAACCTGGTTTCAACTGTGTGTCAATTTGTGCTCAATTGTGGGCACCTGAAACTTGGTGTAGCTTGATGATTCTGCATCTTTTGTTGGATCTTTTTTTGATGTTTTGTCAGCTGGTTGTTGGATGAAAATTGGGAATCAAAATTGTTGGTGTTCTGTTTGTTGGTCTGATAGTCAGATTAACCAAGAAGTGGAAATGCTGATTCATTGCCCTGCATGTTTATCTTGTCAGATTGTTCACTTTTATAACCCGGCACAAGTGCTTCTGGAAGTAACATAAACATGTCCCCTGTCTGGGCCACCCTCTTCAGCCTTATTGCTGGATTTAGATAACTGGCCTCTGCAAGACGTCCCTCTGTTTATTGCTTGTTTCATCCATGCTCGCTGAAACCCAGCATTGTTCAGCATCAGCACTAGCTGCTGCTGCCTCCATTACTGGGCAAAGTGCACCTGCATTACTGGAGGCTCCACCACCGCTTTGGAGCAAACGGAGCTCAGAAAACGCGGGAACATCGCTGCATAGCATAGCAAAGAGGATCTTTCACTCCTCGAGGTACCATCTTCAGTCCATCATCATCATCACGCTGATCCTCATGCTCACGACCCTTTTGGGCAAAGATGTTTTGCTGCTGCGAGGGAGGGAGATGGCCTTTTGACCAAAGTGTGGTGCGCTAACCTCCATGGATGTATTATCTATCTGCTGACGCTTTTGCTAACCTGGCTCCTACTGTAGATGACTACATGGCTGTCTGTCAGTCAGCATCCTAGGCGGCATGAAGACCCAGCTGCCAGGTACACTTGTTCAGTACTGCAGTGTTGCCGTCTGGTAGCTTGGACCTGAAGATGCTAGCAGCAGAGCAGGAGAGGAGAAGACCTCTCCAGTCTGATTCCATGTGCAGCTCCAGTGGAAGAACTGAAGATCGGTGCCACGAAGCCTAGCAGCGTTCATCAGAAGACCTCTCCAGTCTGAATCCATGTGCAGCAGCTCCAGTGGAAGAACTGGAGATGGGGAGCGGCACTGTGCCACGAAGCCGAGCACCGCATCTGCACCATCTGCGTGCAGCCATGGCGTAGTGGCACATGGAGGCTGGCATGGCCGGCCATGCCGCCGGCTTGGTTGCCGGAGATGGATGGTTAGCTAGCGATAGCTTTCAATGCTCGCCCCACCAGCTCGGTTGCCGCAGGTTGGGCCGTATTAGTCCTGTTGTTGATGGAGATGGCTGCTCATGTGCAAGGCGTGATATGGCAACCGATGGAGAGTGTGTTCACGGCGTGCAGGAGGGCGGTCTGCTGGTGCCAACGAGCATGGGTGACATGAAAAGGTTTTGGAGGCAGTTACAAGAGGAGATGAGCGGCTGCTCTCACTCGCTTCATCCGAAAGCGACCATGGGGTGTTGCCGGGCTCCAGGGCATGGAGCGCTTACAGTATCACTGTTCTGTTCGGATTTCAGTCTGAAGATAGTGCCAGTATTTCTGATTGTTCATGTGATTTGAGATGTACAGAAGTTGGATGCAAAAGCTTCCGGGCACTGATTAGGGCGGCCTACCTGGGAGAAGAATTGAATAGGAAGGAAAGTGTGCTTGCTTTCGAGCTGGACCGTGTGTTTCTTCTCCCCGGCTTGCTCTGAGGATGGCATGATTGTTTGTTCTTGTGCGAGTTGTCGCCAATCATGGTGATCGCCTGGATAGCCGACGCTGCAAGCGTGCCTTGACTACTGCCATGTTCACTACCCTCTGTTCAGTATAGGTTCTGCTCAGGTTATTTTTTTTATTGGGTTTACTGCACTATGCTAGAGTAATGCGGTGTTCCACGGTTGACTACATGACTGACAGATGCTTTGGGCAAAAGCAAAATAGTAAACATAGTTTAAAATCGATCTTAGTGGAAGATACTTTGCAGGATGACTGGACTGGAGATATTGAACGTCTACATAAACGGACCAGGGGTGCAAAAGGATGGGTCTGTAGTCTTGCGTGTATATTATAGAGTCTTATTTTGCAACGCGGCAATTTCACACCTAGCTGGACGTCCCAGACGTATCCTGGACGCCCGTCTTGCATGAAGGGTGGAGAGAAAATACATTTCATTTCCAACCCCAACCTTGACCTATTTAGCAATCCGCTCAAGACAGTGTGACGAGTAAAAAATTGCATGATACTGTTTCTTAAGTCTATCAGAATTGTTGCAGAATTTTTGTACCCCCATGACTCTAGATTTATTTGCACTAATATATATGAACATATTAGCATGTGAGTGAGGCTGACATATTGATATATGTCTTAATTGAGTGGTTTGCATAAGGTAAAGGATTGCATGTAGATAAAAAGCTCAAGAAAAGGGCATGTCTTGCAAAAGAACACACAGCCAACCGACCCTGATAGCTCATGGACGTCTAGCTAGGTGTGGTAATGCATTTTCACTCATTTTGCTAAGCACTTATAAAGTGGAACGTGATTAGCCCGTGATGCCATGGGAAGTGGTCGTGCTGGGCTACAGTCCGACCCTTAGAGCATCTCCGATGGCGCTCCCAATAACACTCCAATAGTTCTATTAGGGTGTCGGACATGAAATTGGCTCCTAGCGGCTGCCCCAATAGAGAAAATTATGCAGAACAGGTCCAATACATTGTACGTCACTCCCATATCCCGATCTAGAGAGAGCGGCGTGGGAGTGCCGAACACAATCTCCAAACAAGTCAATGTCGGATACCGACATGTGGGTACCACACGACAGCGACACATGGCATTCTCCATCGTCCACCTCGTCTTTTTCGTGCTCGTCCCCTCGCCCACCCCTACTGGACTGTCGTTGTCGCCACTCCATTTCGATGCTGACAGTTCAATGGTGTTAATGGCTACGGTGGCGCGAGAAATTCGCGTATGTCCAACATTGGATTTGTCACCCCAAGAGGAAGGTGATGATGTAGTACACCAACAAATTTCGCTTTGAAAGAACCAAGATTTATTGAACCAGTATGAGTGTGTACGTTCACAGAGTTTAGTATAGGAACTGCCCATAACACACGGACCAACCTCGTTCCCAACGTTCTAGGAAGGTGTCAATCTTTCCGTCTCGTCGAAAACAAAGAGATTAAACGTATATATAGTGTGGAAAGCAACGAGAATATAATAAAAAGTAAAAAGGGACATCAGAAAACAAGTTTGTAAACAATATTAAAAATGGACCGGGGACCACAGTTTCACTACTGGTATCTCTTCGAAAGATAATAACATTGTTGGGTGAACAAATTACAGCTATGCAATTGATAGAACTACAATTAGAAATAATGAGAAGATTGTTAATGACACATATTCATGTAGCCATCACGTCAAACATATATAGACCGCACCCCGGTAACGCATATATTACTAATACTCCACTTCGAGACCGCTATATATCATGCATCTCTAAGCATTATGTTTAAGAACAACAGACTATCGACTTAAGTATCGTACAAAATCTAAGCAGTATTTATGACACGAAGAAATAAACACCATTGTTTTACCCTTAGTAGCAACAAAACATCCTTACCCTTAGTCGTTTCTGTCATCTCGAGCCTAGGGATGAAGGAGGCATGAACCCACTATCTAGCATATACTCCCTCTTGGAGATCTAACGTGACCACTTGGCCAGAGTAACCACTTAGATCGGAGAGAATGCAAAAACATAAATAAAGCAATCTCATAATAGATATAACATGCACAAACTGATCATAACATCATAATTCATCATGTCTTAGCGAACACAACAACATAGTACTTACATCGGATGAATCTCGATCATGATAGACAGCTCACGAGATAATTGTATTGAAGAACAAGGAGGAGGTATAACCATCTAGCTACTGCCATTAACCCTGTAGTCCAAGATGGGACTACTCACGTATTATCGTGGAGGTAGCAAGGTTGGTGTAGATGCCTCCACGTCGATTCCCCCCCTCAGGCAAGGTGCCGAAACAGGTCTCGAGATTGGTTTCTGTGATGTCGGTGGCTCGGTATCAAAATTTAGGAAAATGGGTCCGTCCTTTATGGTTTTCTACCAGGGACAATATATAGGCGAAGAGGCGGCGCGAGGGGGCCTACAAGGATGCGTCGCTGATGGGGCCCGCATGCCACTCTCTGGCCGCAGGCACACCTCATGGATCGCCTCACCGCCTCCTTTTGGCTCCTAGTCCCACCTAATAAGTTAGGGCTCCGTGAGTTTTTTGGGATTTTTCTGGCGACTTTTCCTTAAGTAATTTTATGAAACTAAAAAACAGCAGAAAACAACAACTAGCACTTGGGCACTAGGTTAATAGATTAGTTCCAGAAAATGTTGCAAAATTATATAAAAATGTAATAATGATATGAAAGTAGCAATGAACAGTAAAAAGTACTGATATTTTAGGGACGTATCAGGTGTCTACCAACAACGACATGTAACCCTCCCAAGCTTCGGCTGGCGTAATTGCCGTCGTTTGATGCCCTTGCCGCTCTCCCTTCGAGTACCTTTATCTGATCGTTGTCACATCACTGTAGCCACCGCTTCCGCGGGCCTGGCCTCCACCTCCTCTGTTTCGCCTGCGCCGGGCATCAGTTATTTTGTGACCGCTGACGCTCGTGGGCTCGTTGTGGCACACAACTCTGGTCTGAGACCACCTCACGCCTTCCTTGCGTACTATGGATATCATCAACGAGATGATGCCCCCCTTATTGATGGAAGCAGAATCCACCATCAATGCCAAGATTGATGACTGCTTGATCATATTCTCATTTAATTTCTACTAGGTTTACGAGCGGAGCTAAATGCCCCTCCTCGACGTGGAAGTTCGATGGTTGCGAGGAAGAAGCACAAGGATCTTTATAGGACGGAAGGTCATTTTATGCTAGAGACCAGCTATTTTTACTAATGAGCCAACACATGGGCCATGTGATTTTTGGCGGCCCTTTAGGATGAAGAAGGAGGTGTTCATGCGTATTGTGTATGGTGTGAGGGAGTACGATGCCTACTTCATGTGCAAGAGTGACTACACCAGAATGGTTAATTTCTAATCCATGCAACGTTGCTGCATTGAGATTAGTCCTGGCCATGGGAAGCCCGGCCCGGTCGGCCCGCCCAGGCCCGGCCCAAAATTTCAGGGCTTGGGCCTATGTTTTTAGGCCCGCGGGCGGGCCTGGGCCTGCTTTTTGAGCCCAAAGGCTTGGTAGGGCCGGGCCTGGGCTTCACATATGGACGATTTAAGGAAGAGGCCCAGCCCACGGCCCTAGGCCCGCCTCTATTTTCCGCCGATGGGCCGGGCTTGGGCCTGAATTCTAGGCCCGACAGCAGGGCCTGGGCCTAGGTTTTCTAATGTGGGCTTTTCTGGGCCCGGCCCATGTTCAGGACTAATTGAGATACCATGCATATGGAGATTCAGCTGATACCCAAGACGACTACCTACGCATGGTTGAATCACCATGCATTGATAGCATGTACAGGTTTTGGCAAGGCGAAGGTGGTAGCGTTTGGATCAACCTATTTGTGAGCACCAAACGAAGCAGACACAACCTTGATCCTAGCATAAAACGTAATGAGAGGATTTCATGAAATGCTTGGAAGCATCAATTACATGCATTGGGCCTCAAAGAATTGTCCATCCACTTGACAAGGGGTGTACAAAGGTAATATTGGTGAGAGTGTCGTGCTTGAAGCTATGGAGGATTATGACATGTGGATCTGGCACAATTTTTAGGCATGGAAAGATCTCACAATGACATCAACATTCTGCAATGCCCTCAGGTGTTTGCAAGACTAGCTGAAGGCCATTCTCCGGGGTGCAACTATGAGATCAGTGACCACCAATACAACAAGGGGTACTACCTCGCTGATGGCATCTATCAAAATGGTCGACACTTATGAAGAAAATCCCCATCCCATTAAGCTACGTAAAATCTTGGTTTGTTTTGTGCCAAGAGAGTGTGAGGAAGGATGTCGAGCGGGCATTTGGTGCTCCAAGGTCGTCTTGCTATTGTCATGTATCCTGCTCTTACCTGGTTGAAAGCATAGATATGAAAGGTCATGAATGATTGTGTTTTCATGCAGAACTTGATCATTCATGATCCACCATATGAAATGCAGGGCCCTCTTTCCGATATTGATCACCAGGTGTGGCCGACTTTGCTGATTTTCTCGCCATGCATGCGGAAATCCGTAACCAAGAGACTCACGACCAACTAAAAATGTACTAGTTGAGCATTTGTGAGTGCTCAAAGGACTGGAATACTAAGTTTTTATCTAGTTGAACTTCTCCAAAGTGCAATGTATTTGAATTTTTATATGAATTATTTTATTTCTATGTTTTACATGTATGCATTATGGTTGCATTTAGGTAGACATATGGTTGTATTTCCCCAAAAAATAGGGTAAGAATTCTGTTGGGATGGCTTATTGCGAGTCATCGCTGGGGGCAGCCGACCCACATAAGGTGGCAACATGTGTCGGTGCTCCCAATAGCGTTCCTCCGGCATAGTTGCTGGACCTTTTACTGGGAGCGCCGATGGAGATGCTCTTAGCCTAAATTTGCGGTGCTATGGCAACGGGGATACTAATACTAGTTATTGCTCAACTAGAATAGTCCCCACGCAACAAAGCTCTTCCCATCCCAGTCCCACTAACTTTCACGGGGCTGCTTTTCTACCATCCCCATCCCCAGTGGGTAGAAAATAACCGGCGGTTTCCCCATCCCCGAGAAAGCCAACAACATTGAGTTAAAAAATGGACATCACTTCCTAGCACTAGCAAAAAAATGGACAACACTTTCCATAGCAGTAGCAAATAAAGGGATCTGTTTTCCACCGGAAGAGTAGGCGAACTGGGAAGGGGGGAGGGTTTGATTTGGCGTCTAAAGAGAGAAGAGGAAAAATGTGAGGAGGGGATGGGATTTTATGGTTTCATGCAAGCTTATATACATAAATGTCTAGTTTTTTGGTCCCACATGTCATAATTCCTAACGAGGACTCGCGGGTAGCAGTTATGGGGAGTGGTCAGCCATACCCTTCCATGGCTTGCCCGATGGGGATACATTTGCATCTGATAACAGCCCCATGGGTATTAAGTCCCTACCATCACCGTCCCCTGATAGGTCAATTAACCATCAGGGATCGGGCAATGGAGCCCCGTTGCCAGATTTAGCTGGAATGGTTAACCTAAGTTTCTATTTAATATATAATTAAATTGATAGCTACTTGTACGTTTTATTACAAACTCAATGTTCTTAAAGTAGAGAAACTTTTGATGTTGTTGATGATCATGAGATGTGGGTTTTGATAGTGATAATGCATCTATTATTTCCTAAAGGAGCAGCTAAACTATTGAGTCGTGGGTTATCACACGACTGCATTATGGTTTTCATTCGACAACTACATGGCTTTAGCCACTGGGTCATAGTTTTGATTTCCAATAAGAATTAGTCAAAATATAACTAAATGAAACCTTTCATAAAGTATAACTTGTTGAATGATTGTAAGAAATAATATTTCTAGAGTACAATAACACATCTGCTCTCATAAGTTTTTCCAGTCATATGATAAAAATAAAGATGTTGCCCGCTTATGTGCACGACCACTATGGCAGTTTAACTTAAATATACCAACATTCTTCTAAAAAAGATCACCTATAAGAAAGTAACGAAACCCCATTGCTAGTTGGATGTGATATTTCAAAGTAGAAATCATGACCATATCCTCTTGAGGATTAGCAATAGTAGCAAACATCTAAGCACAAAGCACTATAGTTGTGTAGCTAATCATGAAACTATCATCACGACACAACTCCTTCTACAACTACAAATATAATTTATAACATAACCGCATGTCTTACTCCTTTCCACCCATGAAATCGCTATGCAGCATATTAGAGGATGCATGCATGTAGGTGTTGCCCTGACCACCAACGCCTTTAATTAGAAGTATTCTAATGATTATTTGGATCCTAGTGCATTCTTAAACAAGTGCAAAAGGAAAGATAATGACATGTAATAGTGCTGAAATTATGACTATAGCTATCGGTGACAAGGGTGTATGATGAACACTTTTATTTTTCCAAATGTTCCTATGTCGAGTAGATGTTTTTAGGTGGCCATTAATACATATCATGCAATCCATGCACATTTCGGGATTTTAAATTGGTGTGCAAAAGGAACATGGAGCAGGTATGTGAGGTGTCCGACCCATTTTTTGAGGAGCATGGTAAGAATGGAAGTGCCAACTAGTAAGGTATGTGAGGTGTTCCACACAAGAATAAATATGTTTTTAGGTGGCCTTTACTAGTAATGATGCTATTAAAGGGGCAAGGTAGGTTAGACCGCTAAAATGTATCACTATATGTTGGTAATAAGAGTACAATGTGAATATAATTGGTTAGCCAACTCGATATGTGTCGTGTGGTTCCAGAATGTCGCGTCGAAAGTGGGCTCTGTGTTCTTTTCATGTGGCCTTTAGTTAATGTTAACGCATGTTCCCTTCGTGTATGAATATTGAAATGGTGTGAAACAACATTTGCTCGAGGAGCATGGGCTTAGATAATTATTAGTCGTAAGGGTATACGATGAATACAAATGGTTAGGTGGATGTTTTTTTTGTTGTGAGGCAAGAATGACGCACGAAAAGAGGGTCAATATGACCGCTTGATAAATGATGTGTAAAATGATGTGCGATTAGCGAGGTAAGCATGAATGTATAACATGCAAGACGATAGCTCACAATGACTACGAAAGTCAAGGTAACCGGTAAATCAATGTTAAGTAGTTATTTCCGAAAACGAGGACAAGTTGAGCATGGATGGTTTGATGGCAGTTGTCTGGCCAAAACTATGTTTGAAAAGATCTTAACGAGGATAGACCGTTATATGTAGATCTAAATGAAGTGGAACAAACATACCAAATTATCATTTGCAATATAGTTGTGTGGCCGGTGATAAGGAGACAAGGTGGATATGGTTGGTTTCGAAACTGCAATCGTGTTGTCGCGAGGTCAGGATGATGTGGCCGAACAAGGAGTCGTCTTTTAATGGCCCTTTTATATACATAACTTAATGAAAAAGAATTAGGAAAATCAGATGGCCATCATTTTTTCTACATTTGTATTTTCTTACTGCTTTTCAATTTAAATTGTGAGCCAGTTATGTTTTTTTACTTGAGAGGCGTATAAAACACACTCCCAACCCCATATACCTTTTAAATTACAAGTCATATACGAGTGATACATCAAAAGTAACTCATAGATCCTGGCGTCCGGAGACTAGAGTCCTTCCTTTTCACTTATTCCCAGAATAATATAACAATGATGCATCCCGATAACACGCTTGCTAGGTGAGATAAGTTGTATGCCATGTAATACACGCAATAGTTTTTTTTGGTCGATCTCTTCAGATAGAAAGAGATGAAATACTTCGAGTATATTGTCAGATTGGACAATTCTTAAATTTGCATCCATGTTACTAAATGTATTAATATCGGTCCACTAGGTCCATAAAAAATGGTAGTCCCTGATCAGGATATATGGAACTACATTAATTTTGTAATTTGTGTATTAATTTGAAAACCTATGGTCTAATGATGCATTCATTACGCTAGCAATGACCTCCTTATCTAATAGAGGCAAAAATAAAAGTTATAAATGCACGCCAAAAATATAAGATGTGCACCATTAAGGACCAGTCCATATCTGTAACGGTAATATTTGACCATAGTCGATCCTCCGCTATAAATGCACCCCTCCTCCCTTGGATGTCAAGTCATCAAAACCATCAAATTTTCTTTTCCCGCGTCCACCAATGGGTCGTAACAAGGTGACCCTCCAGTACATCCCTAGTGGCAAAACTCGTCGCTACACCTTCAAGAAGCGCAGGCAGGGCCTGATGAAGAAGGCAGGTGAGCTGGCCATCTTGTGCAAGGAAAATGCTTGTGTCATCATCTACCCTGAGGGAGAGTCGGTGCCACAAGTGTTCCCGTCCCACGACGAGGCGGTGGCCATCCTTAACCGATTCAGGAGCATGGAGGTTGATGATCCATTCAACAAGAGGATGGGCCAAGAGTGCTTCCTCCAGAAGCACAAGGACAAGATACGGAAGCAGACTCTTAAGTCCGGGCACGACTATGAGGAGCGTGAGATCAAGAAACTCCTGCACAAGGCTATGTTAGTGGGCCACGTTGGGCTCTCCATGGAAGAGACTACCCACGTTGGATGCAATGCGTACTTGCTGCTAAATAGCATCCGCGAACGCATCACGAAGATCAGCGGCAAGCCACCGGTGTACCTGCCTTCCCTCGCGCGGACACCGACTCCCAACGTCACCGGAGGAATGGAGACCATTGGCTCTCCGTATCACGCTCTGTCGCCGACTCCCTATGTCAACTGCATCATGGAGACCATTGGAGCTCCGGTTGTGTATCAGTCTCAGGCACCAGATCCCAACGTCACGGGCAGCATGGCGACCACTAGAGCTCCGACGGTGTATCAAGCTCGGGAGTCGCAGAAAGCAACACGAGGAATGGATCGAATTGATGAGGTCTGGAGGAGGGGATCTTGGCACGCTCAATTGCACTGGCTTAAATGGTGGCGCCACCATTAGCTCCACCGCAGGCCTCGACGGCAATAAGAAGATGGATCCCTTCAATCTGAGCGCATGGTTTGGTCGTCCATGGGGTGTCGCTGATCCAGGCTCTTCTTCGAGTGCATTACCGCCTATGTAAGGATGAAAAGGCTTGGTGCATCACATGCATGCCCAACTACATGGGTCTCCTTGATCACTTATCTATATGTATCTTATATGTTTCCGTCAGTTTACTTCATTGCAAGGATCCAGTCATGTCTTAGTCCGTTCCTGTTGTGTCATGTCTTGTCGTGTCGGAGTCACATATTGTCATTTAACCTTGCATGCATTTTAATTCTACCGGGTGTACTTAGCAGAGCATGCATATACCACCTAGCTGGTTCTATGTTGTCGCATTGAACAAGTGGTGAGAATAAAGAATGTATGTGTTTCCACATGACGAGCGCCACAATGGCTCATTTGCCACCAAACAAAGCTCTGATGTTCATATACCAAACACAAACCAATTTTGTTGCTTATATACCACCGGTTGTTATCTCAGTGTGGTAAAAAGGACAAAATGACTGATTTGCCCTCAATGGAAAATGAGTAACAACTGTAACACGTGTAGAAATAAATATGACAGCATCTTGTCTCCATTTTCAGCATTTCAGCATGTAGAAGGTTTAGATATCGGAAACATATGGAAAAGTTGGAGGATGATATTTTGGATCAAGTACTATTAAACACGTAATATTGTCCATATATTTGTTCAATTTGCGTTTCTATTGTGTTCATTTGGAAAATATATGGAAAATTTAAACTACTCTGTTCAATTTGTGTTTCTATTGTCTGCATGCGTACCCACTGTATTGCAATAATATTGTGTGTATTATATTATCTTGTCAATCCCAGACGACTTCGGATTTACAACCGTGTATAATACATAGAAAGAGATTTCTAAAAAAAACCGCTTGCTCTTTTTTATATATTTCCATTAACATACATCTGGTAGATGGCATGTATTTTTAGTTCTTCAGTACGTACGTAGATCTGACTTATTAATTAACTTTGTAATCAAACTGAAAACCTCTAGCTCGTTTAGTACGTGATGGCAAAAAAAAAAAAAAAAACTCGTTTAGTACGTATGTAGATCTGACTTTATTTATACAATTAACTTTGCATGTGTGTGTGCAGTCCGGATCGGTCAATGAATCATTCTACTGCGTGGAGACTAGAGGAAAGAGTGCAAAAGTTTTTTTAACTTCTTTTTTCTATTCTAAACTGAGGGTAATACTGGAATTTTTAGATAATAGAATTTGTTTGTAATTGGTATATAGGAACTAAACCTTTGTTGGATGGCAAACGAGCCATTGGGGAGGTTGTCAATGGTACAGAAGCAATTTTCTCTTTATACTTACCCGTTAACCTTTCCACGCTTCACAGATTTTTAATGGGCGTGCAAAATAAAGTGGAAATGGTAATTGAGGTGTTCCACACATATATGGATGATCACGACGAGAACCTCATTCGTGGGTAAGTGATGTTATAGGGTCATAATGCATAATCAATCCACAAGTGAAGGTAAGTTAGTAGTCAAAGGACATGGTCAAATAAAAAGTTAGTAGTCAAAGGATAGACATGACGCACGCCTTGCTATCCGCAATATGGGAGCAATGTGAGTATGGTTTGTTTGCTGATTAGTATGTTGTTCTTGCGAAAATAGATAGATGTTGGTAAGAGGCAATGTGAGTAATATAATTAAACTATGACTAGTTGTAGTTGATAAGAACTCAACTTTGTATGTGTAATTGTGTGGTCAACACATTAAAAGTGGTATGTATAAGTAAGGTTAGCATGTACCTTCAGTTTGAAGACTGAACTGGCGTGTAAAGAGAATGTGGTGAGTGGATCAAGGGCATGCTCCAGACGTTTGTCAAGTAGCGTGGTGTCTTTATTATTTGATATATTGTTCGTAGTTTAATTATGACTAGAAATGATGCGTGGAAATTTTTCATTGTCGTTACTTGTTAGACCGTTAATTAGTGTTTACAACTAAGTGTAAGGAAACTTATAAATGAAGCATAGACTATGGGCCGATGACAAGGGGACATAATTAATTTGAGTATTTTGGTGCTATACGAAACCGGAATCCTGTTTTATCGCTATCCTTGTTTCACATGTACTGCAACTCAAGAACCACCTTCAGCTGTAATACTAAGTTTCTTTTACATAATCAAACTATACTAGAAACATATGCGCGCCTTGCCGCGCCGTCTTTTCTAGTTATAATGTTTTTTTCAAGTGTGTTGCTTCGTCATGATGAGTTGGTCGCTAGGCCATCAATTTTTCACTAATTACATAACAAAACTTAATGGAGAGAACAACTAAAGAAATCACCATATCAAAGAGATGAATAGCAAGCTAGTAATGAAGAATCATAAACGGTCCAGTGGGCTTGACGGGCTGTCTGCTAGACACTTTGTCTATAATCGGTGAATTCAGTTCAATAATACATGTTCAGCTCAGCGGACGAGGCGGTCTGACGGACATAAATTTAGCTTGTCTGCCTACATGCCTACCACGGAACAACCGCCTCACTTGGTGGAACCGCCTTTCTTTTTCACCGATTCACGCACATGTATTTTTTTTTGTTAAGGCGGCACAAATCCAATACTAAGAGCCAAGTCAAAAAAAAAAAATACTAAGAGCCAATACGTAGGTGGCACGTGGAGCTATCAATGTGCTCTATTTTTTCCAACAATACATATTGGAGAAGATATTTGTCTCTTAAGACACGGTACAAAACCTAGCACCCTTTACATTGAAGACAAAGTGTACTATTACATGCTTGTCTGGTGAATAGTTCATTGCGCCAATACATGAGAGTGCATGATCTGAACATGGGGGCGTCTGCCCCGTTTCAAGAAAATGTATTTTGAATACGATTTAAATTGTATAAAAATTCGGAAGTAAATTTTATGTGTACATCTCCCGGAAATATTCGTGCCGCACAAAGTTTTGCGGTAAAATGACTTTTTATTTTACATACACAAAAAAGACAAATTTCAGTACCAGTACTAGGCAAAAAACTTTTCACGGGACATTCTCTTGTTTTTTTTTGCACAGACCAAAAAAATAGTTATTTTTTGGTGAAACTTTCTACACGCATATAGAACATGAATATGTAAGTCCGCAATTTTTTCCAGATCTTTCTAGCATTTGGAAATATGTTTTTTGAAAACGGGGTAGATGCCCCCATGTTCAGATACCTATTTTCCGCCAATACATGAGAAAATGAACGTGGGAGGATGTTCTCAAGCTTGCAAATAATTACATGAACTTGGTTGCTTGGTTATATGTTGGCGAAACTGAACACAATGACTGGTTGATGCCCGCTGAGAATGCCATGCCGCTAGACGTGGCGCTGACTGAATCTGAGCATGAGGACTACTCTGATGGTGCGTCCACCGTCCAAAAGCGTCATCGTCGCACCCCGAGCAACATTGTTGAACTTCATAGGAGTGCTCGCTCCACACGCTTCCAAGGCTTCACGACGGAGCAGGTGACAAATCGCTCACCTTGCCGCTCTCATGTCCGTCCCTGCCGTGTGCACCGGAAGCTGCCGCTGTGACCACGTCTGATGCTGCCATCCTGCCTGTGGGAATAGAGCCAAGGCCAACTGAGACCCCTGGTGAAGATGAGATTCCACTGCCAACTCCCGTCACTCTTCTCCAGCACATTGGGACGAACATCTGCGGCATCCCTGCAGAAGAGCTCCACACTGACCTCCTCCTGGGCTGAGGCCCACGAGGGGGAAGAAGCTGCCTGATTCGGCCTTAGGCCCTGCTTAATAAACGGTCCACGGTGAGTTGGAAATGTTTATTTCTCAATTGTTGGACAATTGGAAAGCCGAAAAAGTAGTAAGCTGGAAATATAAGGAAAGAGAAGAGACCCGTGGTGCAATGGTCGGCAGGTAAAAGCACCAAGCGCCAGCACCCGGGTTCGATTCTCACCTTCCAACCTTAATGACAATACCGGGTGAAATCCTCCCCCGGTCTTGTTATTTGGAAATATAAGGAAAAACTGCGGTTTGGTATATGGGCCAACCACATCCCTCGAAAAATGCTCCATGTCAAACACGCTAGTATGGTATTTCAATATAGATCAGACCAATAAGACACCTTTTACCCGAGTTTTTACATGTTACATTACGCCTTGTAGAAATAAATATGTACAATTTCATGTTGAATGTCCACACTAATCATTCCATCTTATCCTTCTTTTCCTGATTCTACAAGCTTGTCACCGGTCTTGTATTATAGGTACGCACGCGTTGGCGCCACGGGAGCAGGAGGCAGAGGCAGGTGGCCCTTTTTCTGCAAGCACGTCACCGTCTCGTACAAACTTTCCCTTAGCGGAGTGAACTCCAATCCCAGGTCCCTCAGCCTCTGGTTCGAGAACTTGTACGGCTTCGCCATCGGCTTGCCGTCGTCTTCGCACCTGCATACAATATTCAGAGTGAGCACGGGATCAAGCAAGTATAATGGATGGATCTTGGAGTTTCAGTGTTCGTACTTGGCGGTGACGGGATACTGGGGGAAGAGTTCCTTGAGGAGCTTGAGGAAGTGCGCGCGGTGGAGCACGGCGCCGATGCAGAGGTACCGGCCGCGGGCGCCGGGGCGCTCGTAGGCGAGGACGTGGGCGCGGGCGACGTCGCGGACGTCGGTGTATGCGGCGACGGCGTTCGGGTACGTCGGCTTGGCGCCGGTGAGGTAGCGGGCGACGTGGCTGCTGCTGAAGTTGAGCGCCTGCTGCAGCATGGGTCCCATGGTCATGGACGGCACCACCACCGCCAGCTCCAGGCCCCTCTTCGCCGCCTCCTCCGTCGCCGTGATCTCCGCCATCATCTTCGCACAGCAGTACAGGTTCTGCACACGACGATTAACTGGTAAGATCACAGTTGCCAGAAAGATCGATGGGGTGCTATCAGGACAGAGTGGGGATCGAGCTTCTTACGCCTGAATGTTTGCAGTACTCGTAGTCGCTCCAGCACGTCTCGTCGAGCACGGCGTCGGGGCTCCGGTTGGGGTCCATGTGCACGGCGCCGTAGGACGAAGTGAAGACGACGCGCCGCACGCCCGCGTCCGCCGCCGCGCTGATCACGTTCCTGGTCCCTTCCACGGCGACCGGAACCAGTTCCTGAAAGCAGCGTAGACAGGTAGGTAATCGAGTAAGCGAATCATGCAAGTAAAGATCCCAAGAGGTGAGCAGAGCAGAGAGCAGAGGCAGTGGACTGACGGGGTCGTTGGAGACCGGGGAGGCGACGTGGAAGACGCCGTGGCAGCCGCTGAACGCGGCGCGGAGGCCGTCGTAGTTCAGGACGTCGGCGCGGCACAGGGTAAGCCTCTCCTCCGCTCCGTCCAGGGACAGCAGGTGTGCGTTCTTGCTGTCCGCTGCAGAAATTGACATTGATAACAAGTCAGGCGCGCGGAACCAGATGACTAGACCAATTTTATGAGGAGAAGAATCCATGGAGAACTGGAGCGGATGCGCTTACCGGGACTCCTGGCGGTTCCCCTGACGCGGTAGCCACGGAGGAGGAGCTCCTTCACCACCCAGGACCCGATGAACCCTCCGGCCCCCGTCACGCACACCAGCTGCTGCTCCGGCGTCTTAAGCTCGCCGTTGTCGTTGGCATTGGCAATCGACGGCATGGTGTCGACCACGGTGGTCGATGAATATGTGGATGCAAGATTGATGCTACTGCTGCTCTGATCGATGTGTGGATGCTTTGATGCTGCTGCTGACCAAGTGATGGAGCTAGCTTGTGTGTGTGTGTTTTCTCCGGTCAATCTTCAGCACTACTTATACTGGCTGTCTAGTACTAGCACGACAAAAGTGCGATGCAATACTACCTGGAGTGTGCGTGAGCTAGCGGAAAGGCCAGGGGAGGCTCGGCTACAGCTTGGCGGGAAGCAAAACATAGGGCCGGTCGGTCGGTCGCGTTGGGTTAGCTCGTTTTGCTTTGAGTTGTAGCCTGGATACAGCGGCAGCGCCGACCCGAATGGATGGATTTGGACCGGCCGGGGGCGAAGATTCCATTCTGGATCGAAGGGGAATCGACCACGTAGCGGAATCGTGCTAGCTACGGAAAAGTCCACAAGTCTGTTTTGACTAGGAGGAAAACTCGGGTTTTTCCTCCGGACTAGAGAAAAATTCTCACTGAAAAAAGATCGGGATCCATTCGGGATTGCAGCTACCAAACAAGACCTAAGAGAAAGTCCTTTTCGTGAATGAGAAAATAGCTCAAGCTCACTCAAAACTCTCAAAACTGAGGGCTCGTTTGATTTAAAGGAATAGTATAGGAATTTTAAAGGATTGGATCCTATAGGAAATTTTCCTATAGAGGTTGTTTGATTCATAGGATCATATCCTATAGGAATCAATCCCATAGGAAATTTTCCTATAGAAGTAGTGTAAATCCTATAGGAAAAAAATATTAGGTCTAACCTCATGGAAAAATTCCTGCACACAATCAAAGGGAGTGACTCTTCATATAGGATTCAATTGGACATGACATCCCATTCCTACAAGTTTTATATTCCTATAGTTTCCTATCCTATGAATCAAAAAAGCCCTGAAACTGAGAGTTTGTCTTGGTCGGAGTGAGAACACTATTTTGCGCCCGCGGGAAAACCCCTTTCCGTTTCGAACAGCGAAGGTGCGAACCTGCGAGGTGCCGACATTACCTTATGGGCCGGGAGAAAAACACACGGAACGAGAGGAGCCCTCGAGGGAGGAAGAGCACGAGTTGCCCCTGGCCTCCTTTGTGGAATGAACGGCTGGCGGGTGTCGCTTTCCAGCGCTCACTTCGTTCGAAAATCTCAAACCTGGGGTAAGATATAGCAGGCGGTTCCCGTTAGGTTCCTACCAGGTATATTCCGGCCACTGTTGAAAGTCAGGTATGTAAACCGAAGCCAGTCAACTGGACTCGTACCACTTTCGGAGTATGCTGCGTACTGCTCTGACTGTTTGAACGGCGGTGATAATATATAATACTGTACGTCTGTGTTAGTATGAAATGAAGGTCAGAGCTGCCTTCTTTCCGGGTTCCTAATGGGAGATCAACTTCCGGAATACTATGTGACAGAGATGCCTACAGATTAAGGTACACAACTCGTAATAGCTAGGAAAAGTTAATCAACATTACTTTTGCTAGTGCTCAATTGATTTTTTGTGGCTAAATTTTGAAATAACTGCCGGAATTGCCTCTTTGGAGATGTGCATCAATAGTGAAAGTTGGTGTATTTTGTTTAGTTCGCACAAAATATATAGGGCGCGAGCATTTAGAGATGATCATGATGACTAGATGTTGAACTAACTACTTAGAAATGTGTTATTCGTAAATAAAAACATTTTAAGATGTAATTAAAGATTTGAGAAATTATTACGAGCATTTTGAGAAATTGGCACACTTGCAGTATAACATAAGTCAGAAGCGTATGAGATCCGCACCTCAAGAAGTGGTGAAGTTGTGGGTGGTGTGTGTGCAGCTTGTGTTGGTAATCATGGTGATTGTGTGTGCCCTCGCGACGGTCGTGTTACATGACGATCGGCTATGGTGTTAGTTCTGATTTTTGGCTGATTTCCTGCTAATTATCAGGTAAACTCTTTTATTGAAACTGAGATCGAGTTCGTCTTGGTTTTGAAGAGGAGAGGCATTTTGCGCCCGCGGGAAAAATCCTTTCCGTTTCAAATAGGGAAGGCGCGAGCCTGCGAGGTGCCGACATTTTGTTTAGAGCAACTCGAGCAGTCGGGAAATTTCCGCGCACTAAAAGCCGGATGCAGCGCGCGCGATATCGCTTTAGCGCGCCTCACCCAAATTGTCAACATCTAGAAAAAATTTCAGATTTCGGATTGAAATTTTTCATAGTCTCAGATCCAGAAATTTATCATTTCACACATGCCAAAATATACAATATTTCGGATTGAAATTTTTCATAGTCATGCAATATGAAATTGTCAACATCTAGAAAAAATTTCAGATTTTTTTGAAACTTAAAAAATGTCGTTTTTCATTTTTTTTGAAATACCGGGCTCCCTGGAGCCCGGGTTCCAAAAGCACTATCCGACACTACACTACACTACACTACACTACACTACACTACACTACACTACACTACACTACCGCAGCCTAGTCATCCCAGTTGTAGTCATCATCGGACGATGCCGGTGTCGTGTTGGACACCGGCGTCGACGTCCAATAGCCGTCCCAACGGGGGTCGTCTTCGGCGATGGTCGTCGGCCCGGCCATCTGCGCCTCGATGAATGCGCGCCTTCGCGCCTTGTCCGCCCGGCGCTCGAGGCGGTTCTGGTGCGCCTTGTTCGCGGCCTGCTCGGCGTCGTGGCGGCGCTGCGCTTCGACGTCCTGAGGGAAACAATGGCACCACTCCTGCCGCAAGCGCTCATCGCGCTCGGCGATGAGCAGGCGGCGCTCCGTGTAGCGCGAGCGGCAGCGCCAGCGCCTCGGCCTGCTCGCGGTTCCAGACGTCGTGGAAGTTCATCGACGCGCGCGGGCGCCCGAGCCGCCACGCGACGGCGTCGTACGCTCGCGCGGCCTCGTGCGCGGTGTCAAAGGTGCCGAGGCCGATGCGCTCGTCGCCGAACCAGATCTCTGCGTAGTACTTTCCGTTCGGGCGCGCGCGGACGCCACGGTAGCGCGGTGGCATGGCGGAGGGCGGAGGGCGGGCGGTGGCGCGGGCAGAGAAGCGGTGGAGGGGAAAATGAAGTGTCGGCGCGCGCTGAAGTGTCGGCAGTTGGGCTTGGACGTGCGATGCGCGTTTTATCGAGAGCGCACAGGGAGGTGCGCCAAAATAGCCGCGCGCGTGGCAAAGCTTTTTCCGCGCGCAGAAAGATGACGCGTCTGTTGGAGGGCGCAGTGCGAGCTCTCGCGCCAAAAAAAGCTATTTTTCGCACACGGCGCCGGTTTCCAGCGACTGCTGGAGTTGTTCTTATGGGCCGGGAGAACAACCAACGGAAGGAGAGGAGCCCTCGAGGGAGGAAGATCACGAGTTGCCCCTGGCCTCCTTCGTGGAACGGCTGGCGCTCGTCGCTTTCCACTGCTCACTTCGATCGAAAATCTCAAACCTGGGGCAAGATACCAGGCGGTTACCGTTAGGTTCCCAGGTATATTCCTGCAATCCTGCTACTGCTGAAAGCCAGGTATGTGAACCGAAGCCAGTCAGCTGGACTCGTACCACTTTCGGAGTATGCTGCGTACTGCTCTGACTGTTTTGAACGGCGGTGATAATATATAATACTGTACGTGTGTGTTAGTGTGAAATGAATGTCAAAGCTGCCTTCTTTCAAGGTTCACTCTTGGAGCCGGCAAGTTTTCAATGGGAGACTGCCGGAGTTTTACATCTCTGGGACAGATACTCGAGTAAAAATTAAGGTAAACAACTAGTAATAGCTAGGAAATTTAATGAAAATTACTTTTGCTAGTTCTCAATTGATTTTTGTGATCTTCACCGGCTAAATTTTGAAACAACTGCCGGAATTACCTCATTGGAGATGTGCATCAATAGTGAAAGTTGGTGTATTTTTTAGTTTGCACAAATTACATACGGCGCCTGCATTTAGAGGTGATCACGATGATTGGATGTTGAACTAACTACTACTTACAAATGTGTTATTCGTGATATTTTTTAAGATGTACTCCCTCCATTCGGTATTGTAGGGGTTGAGAGGTTTTTTTAGATTGTTCGAAATTATATGGGTGAAGCATTAAGTCTTTTTAATTCTTGTGCAAGATTTAATTCACAAACCACAATTACTTACATGCAAGCTAATGCATGCATTTCTCTTTAAGGGTGAAGCATTAAGCCTATTGGTTGGAGTTATTAATAGGAAGTTACTACCTCCGTCCTAGTTTATAGGACTCATTAGCCAAATATCTGGGCCCAAGGTGATTTATGATTGGGGCTCAAATCTTCCATGCATTGGTGGAGAGAGTAAACCATCCGCTAATTGAAGGGGAATTAATGTAAATGGGTCTTAGAGGTGGGGGAATTTTGGGACTGCAGTGTATTTTGAAAGAGGTCCTTTAAACCGGGACGGAGGGAGTAGTAGATGAGTTTTTTATGCAAATTTAGAGGAGAATTAAGATGTGTCTTGGTATTACCGAATTGACTCTCCACCCATATAATCCCGAACGGAGGGAGTAACTAAAGATTTGAGAAATTATTAGGAGATATGTGCATCGAATAAAGTGTCACACTTCAATAATAACATAACTCAGAAGCTTATGAGATCCACACCTCGAGAAGTGGTGAAGTTGTGGGGTGTGTGTGCAGCTTGTGTTGGTAATCATGGTGATTGTGTGTGCCCTCGCAACGGTCGTGTTACATGACGATCGGCGAGAGTGTTTGTTCTGATTTTTAGCCGGTTTACCGACCAACTATTTTCTTCTTAATTAATGAAAATGACAAAAAAAATTTGCTCCTTTAAAAAAATGATACCATGAAACCGACATCCAAAAGTATTGAAAAATGACCATGAAAGATTTCTCATTTTTTGTTTCACTTGATATATACATCCGGTCTTGATTCCAATGTTTGCGTGGTAGTTTCATACAACCATCCACTACCCATGTGTCTTTTTTTCTACTCCCTACGTTACATATTACTTGACACTAAATAAATGTATCTAGACTTATTTTAGTATTAAATAGTCAGTGCCAAATAATATGAAATTGAGGGAGTAGAATTGTTCTTGGTCATCTGCACCACGTTTTGAGATTGGTACCATTTAAAGGATATACCTAGATATGTTCTGCAGTAGTCGTGTGTGAGTTTTCTTGTGTGTGAGCATTTTTCTTTGAAGAAGACAGAAGCATTTTAATACACACAGAAACCAGCTTAATTAGCTCTTTGATCTTTGTCGTGTAATAACGATGACGCGTTAGGTCCTGGAATGGAAACGCACGTCAAACCAGACTCGTGGACCTTTCCGTGACAGGATTCCCCCCTCGGGCACGGAATATGCTCAGCGCTCACGGTCGGTCGATCGGCCCAAACCCACCTATCCATCGGGTCGACTCGCGCAGCTGAATGTTGAGCCGCTGCTGTATCCGTCTCATAGCAAACCAAAAACACGAGCCGTATGTTTTGCTTCCGCCAACGGCTCCTCTGCTCCAAGTTGAATGTCGAACACGCCTCCTCTGCTCCAGCAGTATTGCGGCGTGCGTGTGCGTGTTGTGCGCCGGTTGCAGGGGCGTACTACCGACCAGTATAAATACTCCAGCAGATTGACCGGACAGAACACACAGCAGCAGCAGCAGCTCGACTGAACTTCAGCAGCAGCAGCATCAAGCGATCGAAGCCAAATTGGTACTAGCCCGATCATAGCTAGCTAGCAACCTCACATAGCATCCACACACATCGACCCATCGACCACCGTGGTCGCCAATCACGAGTCCACCACCATGCCGTCGATTGCCAATGCCACTGACAACGGCGAGAGTAAGCCGCCGGAGCAGCAGCTTGTCTGCGTGACCGGAGCAGGAGGATTCATCGGGTCCTGGGTGGTGAAGGAGCTCCTCCTGCGTGGCTACCGCGTCAGGGGAACCGCCAGGAATCCCGGTAAGATCATCCGCTCGAGTTCTCCTGCTCATAAAATTGGTATAGTGGCGTGCGCCTGACTGGTTATACATGTTAATCTGTGCAGCGGACGGCAAGAACGCGCACCTGCTTGCGCTGGACGGAGCGGAGGAGAGGCTCACTCTGTGCCGCGCCGACGTCCTCAACTACGGCAGCCTCCGCGCCGCGTTCCAGGGATGCCACGGCGTCTTCCACGTCGCCTCCCCGGTCTCCAACGACCCCGTCAGTCCACTGCCTCTGCTCTGCTCTGTGCTCACTTCTTGGGATCTCTACTCGCATGGTTCGCTTACTCGATTACCTGCCTACGCTGCTTTCAGGAACTGGTGCCGGTCGCCGTGGAAGGGACAAGGAACGTGATCAGCGCGGCGGCGGACGCGGGCGTGCGGCGCGTGGTCTTCACCTCGTCCTATGGCGCCGTGCACATGGACCCCAACCGCAGCCCCGACGCCGTGCTCGACGAGACGTGCTGGAGCGACTACGAGTACTGCAAGCAGTCAGGCGTAAGCTTCCCACTCCTCTGTCAGGAGTCATGACGCATCTGAATACATCAATTCGACTTGCAAGCCTAAACAATCTGTACCTGCAGAACCTGTACTGCTGTGCGAAGATGATGGCGGAGATCACGGCCACGGAGGAGGCGGCCAAGAGGGGCCTGGAGCTGGCGGTGGTGGTGCCGTCAATGACGATGGGGCCGATGCTGCAGCAGGCGCTCAACTTCAGCAGCAGCCATGTCGCCCGCTACCTCACCGGCGCAAAGCCGACCTACCCGAACGCCGTCGCCGCATACACCGACGTCCGTGACGTTGCCCGCGCCCACGTCCTCGCCTACGAGCGCCCCGACGCCCGCGGCCGGTACCTCTGCATCGGCGCCGTGCTGCACCGCGCGCACTTCCTCAAGCTCCTCAAGGAACTCTTCCCCCAGTATCCCGTCACCGCCAAGTACGAACGCTGAAACTCCAAAATCCGTCTGTTTTACTCGATTTATCCCGTGCGTCGAATGCTCACTCTGAAATCTGAATATTGTATGCAGGTGCGAAGACGACGGCAAGCCGATGGCGAGGCCGTACAAGTTCTCGAACCAGAGGCTGAGGGACCTGGGATTGGAGTTCACTCCGCTAAGGGAAAGCTTGTACGAGACGGTGACGTGCTTGCAGAAAAAGGGCCACCTGCCTCTGCCTGCTCCTGTGGCGGCGCCAACGCGTGCATACCTATAGTATAACACATGGCAGGAACAGAGAAAAGGCCGGAATGAAACAGGAAGAAGAAAGAGGATTATATCTCAAGATTTAGTATATATTGATGACCAACATGTTTCTATTGTAGAGAAGACGTCTTACAAATAAAACATGCATGCTTATTATGATTGTTCCTATATGCCTGCCTCTACACATACCAGACTGCGAAATATATAGTTGTAAAAAAAAAAAAAGCAAAATATATAGTTGTAAAAAAAAAAGAATGCGAAACTGAATGAGATCCTCGACCTCAAGCAGCCCAACTACACGACCTGGAACACCCTGTTCATGGTCCACTTCCGCAAGTTCGGCCTCGTCGATCACATCGACGGCAACGTCGACGCCCGCAACCGCGCCGACGACATCGAGTGGATGCACATCGACCACACCATCGTCTCCTAGTTCTTCAACACCGTCTCCAAGGACATCCGCGACATGATCATCCGTCTGTCGGACACGGCCTACGGCTGCTGGGTCACGATCTACAACCTCTTCCTCGACAACAGCCTGCAGCGCGGCGTATACGCCCAACAGGAATTCCATGAGCTGTTCCAGGATGATGATTTCGGAATACTGTCGTCAACTGAAGATGCTGGCCGACACCCTGCACGACGTCTGCTGTCCCGTCACCGATCATCAACTCGTCGTCAAGCTCCTTCGCGGACTCCGCAATGAGTTTGGTCACACCGTCGCCATCCTCAACGTTCACCACAAGAACTTCCTCGGCACTCGCTCTTACTTGGTGAATGAAGAGCGCCGCCTCGCCGACATCGCCAAATGCGCGTCCTCACATGGCCGCTCTGCAGCAAGGATCTCGTCCGGCTGCCCCTCCCGCAGCTTCTCCCGTGGCCTCCACCGCACTCTGGGCAAACGGGAATAGCGTCTCGCAAAGCGCTGGTGGTGCTCCTCCTCCGGGCAATGATCGTCCCGGCGGCTACCGTCCGAAAAAGAAGAAGAACAACGGTGGCCGGACTCAGGCGGCCCCTCCTCCTGCACCTGCCCATGTCCAGCCGCCAGCCGGCGTCAACCCCTGGACATGCATGGTCCAGGCCTGGCACATGCCCGCCTGGACTCCTCCCGTGGCCGTCCTCTTCGGACCACGTCCTGGCGCCGCTCCTCCTCAGGCCTATGCGGCCTACGCTCCCGCGTACCAGCAGGCGCCAGCACCGAGCGTCCTCCACGTGCCGGCCTACGAGCAGTCGGCTGTGCAATGGGACCTGCAGCTATTCTCGGCCCTTCAAGGAGTGCCCCATCCCGCAGCATACCAAGGAGGCGGCGACTGGATCGTCGACACCGACACCTCGACCCACATGACATCGAACCCTGGTAGCCTCACCCTCCTTCCTCTTTCTCCTTTTTTCTAGTGATGTCACCGTCGGTAACGGCGCTCGTCTTCCGATCACCCACTCCGGGAATCTCCTTCATCCCACCCCTCGTTCCCCTTTACGTCTAACCAACGTTCTATGTGCTCCTTCTTTAATCAAAAATCTTTTATCTGTTCGTGCTCTTACTCGCGAGAATAATGTTTCGGTTGAATTTGACCCGTTTGGTTTTTGTGTCAAGGACCTTCGTACCCGCCGGGTTCTGCTCCGATGTAACAGCTCCGGCGACCTCTACACCTTCCGCACTGGCGCCGGTCTCCCCAACCACCACAGTCTCCACGCCTCCAGCGATGCGGATCTTTGGTATACTCGTCTTGGACACCCCGTCCACAACCATCTTCGTCAAATTTTATCGTCTTTTTCATTCTCATGTAATAAAACATCGTCACATTCATGTCATGCTTGTCACTTAGGAAAACATGTTCGGTTACCTTTTTCTCCATCAAATACAATTTTTGCTTTTCCGTTTCAATTATTACACTGTGATCTTTGGACCTCTTCGGTTGTCAGCAATTCTGGTTTTCAGTACTACCTAGTCGTTCTCGATGATCACACACATTACATTTGGACCTTCCCCTTACGCCGCAAATCTGATGTATTCGCCACTCTCACTTCGTTTCACGCCTTTGTTCGCACTCAATTTGGTCGTCCTATGCTCTCTTTCCAAACCGACAATGGCCGTGAATTCGATAATCGCGCTTTTCGCACCTTCTTAGCATCCCACGACATCGTTTTGCGTCTCACCTATCCATCCACCTCTCAACAGAACGGTCGTGCTGAGCGTATTCTTCGCACGTTAAACAATAGTGTTCGCACCATGGTGTTTCACTCCTCCGTTCCTCCAACTTTTTGGCCCGACGCTCTCGCCACCGCATCTCATCTTCTAAATTTTCGTCCTTGTCGTCCCCGCCAGAACATCTCTCCCTTCCAACTCCTATTCGGATCCCCTCCCTCATACGCCGACTTGCGTGTTTTCGGGTGCCTTTGTTATCCCAACATCCAGTCGACGGCCCCTCACAAATTAGCCCCTCGCTCCATTGCGTGTGTCTTTCTCGGTTACCCACCAAACACCAAAGGCTACAGGTGCTATGATCCAGTCTATCGACGTGTACTAACCTCACGGCACGTCTATTTCGACGAACGTGTGTTTCCTTTTCAGTGGGTACCGTCACCATCATCACCAGCTTCGCTTCCTGCCCCGGCAGTTCCAAGCGACTACATGTTGGCTCTTCTACCATTGGCCTCGTTGAAAAGACACGGATGTCTCCTAGAGGGAGGGGGGGGGGGGGTGAATAGGCGATTAAAAATATACGGTTAATGCTTGAATAAATGCGGAATAAAACTAATGTTTAATTTATCAAGCCAAAACCTAAACTAGCTAGGTTTACCTATGTGCACCAACAACTTATGCTAAGCAATATAATCAACTAGGTGATAGCAAGATATATAACTTTAAACTCTATGGCTATCATAGAGTAAATAGCATAAGTAAGAAACTCGGATATAGAAATACCAAGGCACTTGAAGACGATGATTTATCCCGAAGTTCACTTCCCAATGGAAGCTAGTCTCCGTTGGAGCGGCGCGGTGTTCACCAATGTGAAACCCTGAGTAGCCTTGATATGGCACACCATATCTCCATTGTGTATTACCACCAATGTGGCGAGGCACTTGTCACTATGTTGCCGTTGAGGTTGACAACTAGAACCTTTACAAAGATGAAGCACACTCCACAAGTTGGAGGGTCTTCACCAAATGCACCGAGCCGCCTAGACTTGATGCGCCAAGGCCGGGGCACACACCACAACTCAATTGGTGGCTCCCGGCAATGTCTTCGTAGCTACCAAAGCTCCGAGACGAACAAGGTTGAGTCACACTCCACAATTGGAGGCTCCCAACAAATCCCATGAGCCACCAAGACTCCGAGAAAACAACCACCGTCTAGGGTACCAACGTGCCCTAGAGGAACAAGCTCTAGGTCACCAAAGCACCCAAGAGTAACAAGCTTCTCAACTTCACTTTCCACGAATCACCGTGGAGAACTAAAACCGATGCAACCGATGCAATGGCAAGAACACACTAAGTGGTCAAATCCTTCTCTCCAAAATCCAACCAAAGCAAATAATGCTATGGAGGGATTTAAGAGGAAGAACAAGAGGAGAAACAAAAAGAAACTCCAAAGATCTAGATCCAAAGTGTTCCCCTCACTTAGAGGAGAAATCGATCGGTGGAAACGTGGATCTAGACCTCCTCTCTCTTTTCCCTTAAAAACTAGAAAGAACTATTAGAGGGATTGAGAGATAACCAAGCTCAAGAAGATCAACAATGGAGGAGAGGAATAGCTCAAGAGGTTGGCAAAAGGTTAGGGTTTATTTGGGAAAGAAACCCCTTAAATAGGGGGCCCCAAAAATAGAGCTGTTGGAGAAAAAAGAGAGGGAAACGGCCATCGGGCCGGCCTGACAGCCGGCCCAGACCGGCAGGAGAGCCGGAGGCGCACCCGGGTGGGCCGGCCTGGGAGCCAGCCCAGGCCGGCGGGGAGGCCGGAGGCCCACTCTAGAGAACCGGCCGGGGAACCGGTCCAGGCCGGCAGTGAGGCCGGGACGGCAGAGAGACCGGGGGCGCACCCGGGTGGGCCGGCCTGGGAGCCGGCCTAGGCCGACAGTGAGGCCGGAAGCCCACCCGAGGGGACCGGACGGGGAACCGGTCCAGGCCGGCGGTGAGGCCGGGGTGCTGACCGAATGGGCCGGCCTGGGAGCCGGCCCGTGCCGCCAATGAGGCCGGCGACCTATTTCCCCTTTTTTCTTTCTAATAAAACTTCCAATAGTAAAACCGCAATAACTTTCACTCCTGAACTCCGTTTTCGATAATCTTGGAGTCGTTGGAATCCTCACAATGAGCACTACAAGAATATGCAGAGAAACATCATTGTTAAATAAGGTATGGTAAAACCAAATGATGAAAGGTAAAAGCTTTCTATTGAAAACCGGAAAACCATATCTTTTGCAAATGAAGTTCAAATGACATGAAACCACTTTTGTTGGAAAGAGGACGACAAATGCTACCCAATAACAAGTGAAAATATTGAAACCAAGCAAGGGAGATTTTGCTAATAAATGGAAGAGTGAAAGCTTCCACATAGATGGACCGGCAAAAACTCCGACACCAAAAACTCAATAGGGGACACATATGAAAACCGTTTTTGGTGATCTTGGCCTTGTCATGAAAAACACGACAGGCACCAATACCACACTATGATAAGATCCAAATAGAAACCAATAAAGATGATTCCAAGGATGCAAAGGTTTGAGCTCTCTACGACCGATACGCTAAAGCTCACTTGAGAGCCCTTCTTGATAGTACGGTTACCTATCCTAAAACCCGGTCTCCGAACTACACCGCGAGATCGGTAAAATAGAAACCCTATCAAGATCATACCTTTTTCTTGCGCATTCCACTTGAGCTAGATGATGACGATCTTGATCTACTCTCAAGTGGATCACCTTTCTTGATTGTGCTCCGCTTGGTGAAGGCTCACATATTGCTCCCCCATACACTAATATGGGAGAGACACTCTTTCGCATATCTTCACATGCCCTTATCTTGTATGTTGATCAACTTGCACTTAGCCTTGATCAACATATAATCTTCTTATTTTAATCCAACATATGGAGTAGAAGCATTCCTTATGGACCAACACTACAAATATAACTCAAGGCACACATTAGTCCATAGAGATTGTCATTAATTACCAAAACAACATATGGGGGCAACCATGCTCTTTCAATCTCCCCCATTTTGGTAATTGATGACAATCCCTTTTAAGAGGGTTTATATAATGAATTAAGCAACCTTGCAAGACAAGGATGCATGAGCATGAGAGGCAAATTCTTAAGAACCAAACGAAAGCATAAAACCAAATTCCCTTAAACCCTCTAAAACTTCTCCCCCATTGGCATCGATTGCCAAAATAGGAAAAAGTTTAGAAGGCCAATATAATATGAGTTCCTCCACAAGGTGTGCATTACTCAAGATATGAGTGAAATAAAATGCACATATCCATTGACGAATAATAGAGGAAATCAAACTATATTGAGGATCCAAAGATTGCAAAAGGATGAAATCATTCTAAACATCTCCACAAAGGAGAAAAACAATCGAGAAGATCCTAGCCGAGAGTTCTAAATGAAAATAGAGAAGCTCCCCAATGTTCATGCACTATTGAGGAGTGCACAAATATGGAATCCTCACTCCCCCAAAATCATCTAGAACACTCACCAAGTGCAAGGATGTAAAAATTAAAGCAACACAAAGCACTTGCACCAAAGATGTGGTTGAGCCATAAGGAGATACCAATTAAAAGAAACTGTCAAGAAAGGCCCAACCAAGAGTATGTGTGTGTGACAAGACAATTAATTTGGTAAGACACATAGGCTTAACCAAATGGAGATAAGTTATATATCAAGTATTGACACACACAACTTACAAAGATTTTTTTTTCAAAAAGAATATGTTCACAAGCTCAAGGATACCAATTGGAAACTAAAACCAACTGAAAAAGCCGAGAGCTAGTGAGAACATTTAGCCAACAAAATCAACATAGTCACTGTGATAAGCATGAAGAGAAGGATCTTCAATAAGATGTGAGTGCGCAAAGATGCGAATAGAAATAAGACAAGCACTCACGAGTCAAACTTGGAGCCACCAAAGAATTATAGATAAAAGACAAGGTGGCTTGAAAGAAACTAGGACACCAAATAAAACGTGACCTCTCTCATATGTATAGGTTTCTAAGTAGACAAATCGTTAATGATATACATCAACAAAGAAACTTACACATATAAAATGGTCGAAGAAAGGGAGACCACGGTAACCAAAAAGGAAGTCATGAATATACAAAAAGAGATTATTGCTTAAAAGCATAGCACATAGCTCAAATTTATCTCATTGTATATAAATGAACTTCAAACAAATCAAATGCATCACACATATCACTAAGGGAACAAGAGATAGTGGAAATGCTTTGAGATAGGCAACAAGTATCACAAAGAAACAATACCAATTGAAGGAAAGGTTTTTGCAATTTCATCACAAATATCACAAAGATATACCAAGTGAAAGAAATAAGCCAAAACCACAACATTTGCACATTAAAGCTTTCATACCAAGAGGCAACCTACACAAGGTTGAATACAAGAAAGATATGCATGAGATAGATACTTGTTACCGATATAGCATTGGTGATGATGAAGATGAGAATTTTGTTTATCATCACAACTTGACTCCAATAATCACATGGTGAGAACACCTTCCTTATGAATGAGGCAAGCATCCAATGCATCTCCATTGTACCTAAAACAAAATTCAAGTACAACATGGTTCCCAAACTCATTGGGTCCCATAGTAGTTAGATAAACTACAATACATAGGACATACTCCACATAAATATGTGCATATAGATGTGAAATTGAATTTCATGCACATCTTAGCCGATTTAGGATTCGGTGGAGTATTCCCTATATATTGGATCAAGAAAGACAGGCATGCCATATAATATATATGTTAAAGGATATACATACAAAGTCTTTTAAGAACCAAACGAGGTACAATTTGGACAAAACACCAAGTAAACCAAGATGAGAGCACACCAAAGTGTGACACAAAAAGGTTGTCCAAATTATATCAAAATCCAAATCAACACATGATTGAGGAAAAATCAAATTAACATATGATTGATTCCAAAACACATCAACACATGAAGTGTGATATCAAAAGGAATCGAATCAAAGCAACACATGATGGATAAGACACCAATTGACAATAAGATACCAATCTAGGAGAAAAGATACCAAGAAGAAGATAATACTTGACCGGAATCAAGTAAAGTAAAATAAAGTAATAAGGTATCAAAATTCCCACAATAAATATCAATTGAAACAAATATCTATGGAGAAGATATTAAATTCCAATTAATACCAATTGAAGGTACCTAGGCAAGGCCAATGAGCATATACGATAAAAGAAAGAGACATGCTCAAAGGGTTTTCTCATTCTATTGGATAAACATAAAACAAGAACGAGAAAGCAAGACTCCCAAGAGAGAGCAAGGTTACACCAAATAAACCAAACACTCTCTACTCTTTTCATGATGGCACAAAGCATCAAGAGAAAAAGATTTGTCTTCCATAAACACATACGCTAGAAATCAATTGCCAATTGAAAGGATCAAGTATTGATAGATAGGACAGTGTTCTAAATAAAAAGGAATGCTCCCCCAAGATTCATGCATTATTTTGATATTTGCATTTGAATACAAAATGCACGCACAAGGGATCATTACTCTTCATATTTTATTTACAACACTAAACACTACCAATTGAAAATTAGGATCCATGCAAGAGGCCAGGAAGGCAATGGGAGTCAACATAAATATTTTGGCAAGAGATGAGGCAAATAAAAGCCAATGCCAATGTAAGGGTAATCAAAAATATTCTATCACAAACATAAATATGGATTGTCCAAGGACAATGACCATTTGAAATTATTTTCCCGGTGATAGAGGTATCCAAGAATATCCTCACAACATAAAACATATGGCAAGAGATAAAAAATAAAACACCATATTTTAATAAAGTTTGTTGGTAGTTCCAACTATTCAAACCAACCGGCAAGGCCATGGTTAGAATAATATGGAACACATGGTTTCTCAAATAATGTATGGAAATGCATATTAGAGAAAAACACACCAAGCAAACTCACACAAACAAGAGCCAAAAGATAGCTAAAAAGCAAATTGGAACTTGTTCGAGCTAATATGCCACATAGGAATAAGATAATTTACAATATCAAATCTAAGTGGCAAAACCTCAAATGTTCACATTTTATGGGACTGTAATATGCACATAGCGTATTGCTCCCCCGCAATGTGATAATTCTATTCTTCTTAACAAGAGGCAAATAAAGTCAACTAGAGATAATTAATGGACATTATAGAATTTGAATTTCTCGTGAGCATGACACACCACATAGTTACTAGATAATCTTGATATATCAATACTAGGTGATGTTCCTCATATACACACATTTTTAGGTTAGTGAAGTGCACAAAGCATATCACTCCCCCAAAATGGAATAGTCCATTAATCTCTCAAAAGAGCCCATTGAAATCAACACAAGATCCAATAAAGACTCAACACAAAGTTTACACATATATGGAGCGCACATTAACATACACAAACTTGATTGCTCAAGGTAAGTAATAAGCACAACATATACAAGCACATGCTAGGAACAAAACTAACACATGCAAGGGAGCAAGCAACTTTCAATGTATGTATAATTTAGATATAAGTTACCGCAAGAAGGAGCATTGGATATGAGATAGATATGTGATAATCCAATTGACTTGGCTTGATGAGATATAACCATGAAGATCCCTTAATTCTTCAAATGATAGCCAAGTCTCCAATGCCCTCCAACAACACCTATTGATCAAGTTTGAGCTTGTTGGTCCCCAACCAAGTTGGGTCCTAAGAGGTTAGTCACAATAGGCTTGGCAACCCAAATGGTTCTTTTCTTGACACCACTTTGAGTTCCAACATATTTGGCAAACACATTGCCAACCCTATCCTTCCTATGAGAATAAACATCATCAATTATTATGGGGTTGGATAGGGTACCATTAGTGCATGAAGAAGCCAAGTGACCCTTCTCACGGCATAAGTAGCAATATCGACTCTTCTCTTTCTTCTTAATAGGCTCCTCAACTTGAGGAGCAATAACTTGAGTCTTCTTAGGAGGTGGCCCTTGTTCAACACGAGGTTGAGCATGAGATTGAACAATAGGCCGCTTCCCTAGTTGCTTCTCACTGAGAGGCTTCTTCTTTATTGGGCAATCCCTAACATGGTGCCTTTCAACTTTGCACTTGAAGCAAACAATCTTGGCCGAATGATTGACTTGTTCTTGGCCCTTCTTATTGCTACTCTTGGACTTGTTCTTGATATTGGAGTTGAATCCAAGTACACTCTTGTCATTGGGGGATTTTTGCACACTCAACATGTTGTCAAGTGTGGCCTTCCCTTTATGACGCTTCTCCACATCTTTCTTCAAAGAGGTGGCTTGTGCCTTGTGCTCCTTAGTCTTCCCTACAAGGTTAGTAGCTACACAAGCACTAGTGGAAGTTGAGGCTTCATTGTTAGAGCAACTAGGCACGAAATGTAATTCAACATATGATTTACCACTAGGTTGAGATGAAGAATTACAAGGACTAGCACATGGAATTATAGTATTTTTAGTAGATGTTGTGCCATTGTCCACATGAGGCTCACTAGATATTACCTTGGTAGCGATAGCCTCATGAGCTAACTTTATCTTATCATGAGATACTAGAAGATCTTCATGAAAGCTCGAGAGCTTCTCATGGCTTTCTTCCAATATCTCATAATTGCTAGTTAGCAATTTAAGTTGAGCCCTTAGCTCAACATTGTCCTTTAAAATGGATGCTTCACAAGAAATAGAGTTAGTAGCACAAGCATCAACATTAATAGCACTGGGAGAACACGTAGGAAGCTCTTTTAGCAATTGAGCTTGGAGTTGATCATGGGACTTAGTGAGATGTGCAAGAGAATCTTCCAAGGGCTTGACGTCCTTTTCAAATTTCTTATTAGCCTCAAGGAGTCTAACAATTTCAACAACTAACTCATCATTTTTTATTTTAAAATCATTAGCCACCTTTAGAGCTCTATCATGGGTGTTATTTACTTTAGATAGCTCTAGAGTAAATGTCTCCTTAAGAGATTTCTTGGTGGTTTGTTCTTATTCAAGAGCTTCCTTAAGATCCGCAATCGTGTTCGCATAACCATGTTCGCGGCGAAGACTTTCATCTTCACGTGCTTCCAAATCATCTAATTCTTGCTTGTACCCAACAAAGGTAGTTATGAATTCTATGAAACTATCATGGGCATTTTTATTATTTTGAAGAGCATGTTCAACCATTCCACTCTTATTCATGAGGAAGTCAAAACTATTATCTTCATCTTCACTATCTTCATCATCATTATTATTGTCATGATCATCACTACTTGACGATTTAGAAGATAAGCAAGGACCATCAACACAAGCATGTGAAACATTTATAGTGCTAGATGTGTTTAAGTCTAAAGATAAATCATTGCAATAAGATAGAGATGAAATATCATCTATAAGAAGCTCACTATCATCATTGCAAAATTTATCCCTACTCACCATTGCACTATTTTGTGGCTTGTCCCATGTAGGTGAAGTAGAAGAAGTTGAGAACTCATCACGCCCGGAGGTGGAGGGAGAACAATCATTCCCACAATCAATGGACACACCATATTTGTCTTGAAGCTTGGTCCACAGCTTATGAGCATTCCGATAAGGAGAAATCGATAAAGCAACTGCATTTCTCAAAGACATGAAAACCACTTTAGAAGCTTGAGCATCTAGATAAGAGTTTTCCTCATCCTCTAAAGATAATCTGTTTGGATCCTTTGGAGGAGAAAAACCCATATCTAAAATTTGCTCTATATATGGATTAATGTCCCTAAAATAATTTAGCATGCGATTTCTCCAATCATCATAATTAGTGCCATCGAATATTAAAGAGGCATTGTGCAATAAACCACTAGACGACATCTTTACTCTCTAGGCCGTGAAGCCTTATAAAGAGAGAACCCGCTCTGATACCAATTGAAAGGACACGGATGTCTCCTAGGGTGGGGGGGGGGGGGGTGAATAGGCGATTTAAAATTATTACGGTTAAGGCTTGAATAAATGCGGAATAAAACTAACGTTTAATTTATCAAGCCAAAACATAAACTAGCTAGGTTTACCTATGTGCACCAACAACTTATGCTAAGCAATATAATCAACTAGGTGATAGAAAGATATATAACTTTAAACTCTATGGCTATCACAGAGTAAATAGCATAAGTAAGAAACTCGGATATAGAAATACCGAGGCACTTGAAGACGATGATTTATCCCGAAGTTCACTTCCCAATGGAAGCTAGTCTCCGTTGGAGCGGCGCGGTGTTCACCAATGTGAAACCCCGAGTAGCCTTGATATGGCACACCGTATCTCCATTGTGTCTTACCACCAATGTGGCGAGGCACTTGTCACTATGTTGCCGTTGAGGTTGACAACTAGAACCTTTTCAAGGATGAAGCACACTCCACAAGTTGGAGGGTCTTCACCAAATGCACCGAGCCGCCTAGACTTGATGTGCCAAGGCCGGGGCACACACCACAACTCAATTGGTGGCTCCCGGCAATGTCTTCGTAGCTACCAAAGCTCCGAGACGAACAAGGTTGAGTCACACTCCACAATTGGAGGCTCCCAAAAAATCCCGTGAGCCACCAAGACTCTGAGAAAACAACCACCGTCTAGGGTACCAACGTGCCCTAGAGGAACAAGCTCTAGGGCACCAAAGCACCCAAGAGTAACAAGCTTCTCAACTTCACTTTCCACGAATCACCGTGGAGAACTAAAACCGATGCAATGGCAAGAACACACTAAGTGGTCAAATCCTTCTCTCCAAAATCCAACCAAAGCAACTAATGCTATGGAGGGAGTTAAGAGGAAGAACAAGAGGAGAAACACAAAGAAACTCCAAAGATCTAGATCCAAAGTGTTCCCCTCACTTAGAGAAGAAATCGATCGGTGGAAACATGGATCTAGACCTCCTCTCTCTTTTCCCTTAAAAACTAGCAAGAACTATTGGAGGGATTGAGAGATAACCAAGCTCAAGAAGATCAACAATGGAGGAGAGGAATAGCTCAAGAGGTTGGCAAAAGGTTAGGGTTTATTTGGGGAAGAAACCCCTTAAATAGGGGGCCCCAAAAATAGAGTTGTTGGAGAAAAAAGAGAGGGAAACGGCCATCGGGCTGGCCTGGCAGCCGGCCCAGACCGGCAGGAGAGCCGGAGGCGCAACCGGTTGGGCCGGCCTGGGAGCCAGCCCAGGCCAGTGGGGAGGCCTGAGGCCCACCCTAGAGAACCGGCCGGGGAACCGGTCCAGGCCGGCAGTGAGGCCGGGACGGCAGAGAGACCGGGGGCGCACCCGGGTGGGCCGTCCTGGGAGCCGGCCCAGGCCGGCAGTGAGGCCGGAAGCCCACCCGAGGGGACCGGCCGGGGAACCGGTCCAGGCCAGCGGTGAGGCCGGGGTGCTGAACGAATGGGCCGGCTTGGGAGCCGGCCCAAGCCGGCAATGAGGCCGGCGACCCATTTCCCCTTTTTTCTTTCTAATAAAACTTCCAATAGTAAAACTGCAATAACTGTCACTCCCGAACTCCGTTTTCGATAATCTTGGACTCGTTGGAATCGTCACAACGAGCACTACAAGAATATGCAGAGAAACATCATTGTTCAATAAGATATGGTAAAACCAAATGATGAAAGGTAAAAGCTTTCTATTGAAAACCGGAAAACCATATCTTTTGCAAATGAAGTTCGAATGACATGAAACCACTTTTGTTGGAAAGAGGACGACAAATGCTACCCAATAACAAGTGAAAATATTGAAACCAAGCAAGGGAGATTTTGCTAATAAATGGAAAAGTGAAACCTTCCACATAGATGGACCGGCAAAAACTCCGACACCGAAAACTCAATAGGGGACACATATGAAAACTGTTTTCGGTGATCTTGGCCTTGTCATGAAAAACACGACAGGAACCAATACCACACTATGATAAGATCCAAATAGAAACCAATAAAGATGATGCCAAGGATGAAAAGGTTTGAGCTCTCTACGACCGATACGCTAAAGCTCACTTGAGAGCCCCTCTTGATAGTACGGTTACCTATCCTAAAACCCGGTCTCCCAACTACACCGCGAGATCGGTAAAATAGAAACCCTATCAAGATCATACCTTTTCCTTACGGATTCCACTTGAGCTAGATGATGACGATCGTGATCTACTCTCAAGTGGATCACCTTTCTTGATTGTGCTCCGCTTGGTGAAGGCTCGCATATTGCTCCCCCATACACTAATATGGGAGAGACACTCTTTCGCATATCTTCACATGCCCTTATCTTGTATGTTGATCAACTTGCACTTAGCCTTTATCAACATATAATCTTCTTCTTTTACTCCAACATATGGAGTACAAGCATTCCTTATGGACCAACACTACAAATATAACTCAAGGCACACATTAGTCCATAGAGATTGTCATTAATTAACAAAACAACATATGGGGGCAACCATGCTCTTTCACTCGTCCCGACGGTACTCGCCACGGTCCCCTCCGCCTGCTGCTTCATCAGCCGGGACCCCTCCGGCGACGTCAGCGGGGACCTCTGCCGGGACATCCGCTTCCTCCACGGCAGCGACTTCTGCCACAGCGGGTTTTGTCACGCCTGTACCCCTATATATGTACACCATATGAGATCAATGAAATTATCTTCCATCTCAATATATTCTTTCAATTCTACAGTTTCCTTATGTTTAAATAGACGGTGCTACCTCTGTGATTCTCTCTACCTCTACCTAAACGTGGACAAGACATAAGAAATCCTATACAAATTAGATTTAGCAAAAGCGCTAAAATGAGAAATATATGATTTCTTGAATTTGGTTGCACTTATCCGTTACAGAGTAAAATGCATCGACGGTCTTAATTGTATCAAAAGTTCATTTTGATCACTATACACAAGATGACAAGAATACAACTTCATCTCATACGCCAATCCATTTCAACAAAAAATCTCATACGCCAACCATAAATCACATGGGTTAGCCGCGAAATTCCATGTCCTTTGTGCCTCTCGCTTGTTGGAACCAGGAAGGTCGGACTGGGACGACATTGGGAGGGAGCAATGTCTCCTTCGAAATTGGGTCGAGGTCTTGCTAAGTCTTGAGAAGTTTATTAAAGCCTCCGTTGGGAGGGAACAGAGAAAGTATCGGGAGGAAAATAAAAAGTTGACTAGGCAATTGTTTGCAAACCGAGCTATATTGGGCACTTGGTACTCAACTTGCACATGCTCTTATGAGAGAGAATATCTAGTGCTACCACCTATTTAGTTGCTACAAGTTCTACCATTAAAAAAGTTTATTTAAAATGTTTCAAAAAAAATACAAAAAGTGTGAGTGTTCACAAGATAAGTGTCTACAAAGTCCGAAATTTTAGGTCAAAATTTGAAATGAGCATTGAGAAACAGAAATGAAAATTTTAGCATGAATAGTGTCATTAGTGTTACAAAAAGACAAAAGCAAAAAAATGACACTATTCATGCAAGATTTGTCTTTTTGTTTCTTGGACATAATTTTTTTGAAAGTTGTAGACACTAGACATATATCTTATGATCACTCACACTTTTATCTAAATTTTTACGAATATGAGAATCCGTTATCTATGCCGTGATGAAGGTGGCCCTTGTAAAGTGTGTGAAGGCGTGCTTCTTCAAAGTCCCCACATGTACGATTTATGGTTTAACAATTTCATGATACTATAATGCGATTCTACCGCATGACGTAGCTCACGGGAAAACTAATAATGCCAATTATCCTGCTGAAAACCTAAATTTAGAGCATGAGGACACCCTTTATTCAAAGGAGTTTGAGATCCAGCGTCTCAATGGTGCGTATTGCGACAATACACTGAAGTGGTTTAAAAAATGAATAGCCGTGGCAGTGCCTGTTTAATTATGGGTGGCTTAGCAGCCTTGTACCACTATGTCACGTCCTCAAAACGGAGGCACTTTCCTAAAGACACATTTGAAAACTGTCTTTGATGTTTATTTTTGGAGCCACTTTTTATAAATGATGCCTCAAATTATTTAGTAATTAATGGCAGTTTAGAAATAGTGCCTCAATTTTTTTTATTTAGAGGTACTAATCAAAAGTGCCTCTAAATGAATACTATTTGAGGCACTTTTATATGCCTCAAATAGTAACTATTAGAGGCACCTTTGATTAGTGCCTCTAAATGAATACTATTTGAGGCACTTTTATATGCCTCAAATAGTAACTATTAGAGGTACTTTTGATTAGTGCCTCCAATAACTATCATTTAGAGGCACTAATCAAAAGTGCCTCTAATGATTACTGTTTGAGGCACTTTTAGATGCCTAAAATAGTAATCATTTAGAGGCATTTTTGATTAGTGCCTCCAATAACTATCATTTAGAGGCACTAATCAAAAGTGCCTCTAATAGTTACTATTTGAGGCACTTTTGATTAGTGCCTATAAATAAAAAGTGCTTCAAATGGTTGGATCTATACATGTACAACTAACGGTTAGATCTATTTTAAACATTTTTTTTAAAACCCCCTAATTATTAAAATTAGAGATCTTTTAAATTAATTAATTAATTGTTTTGTTTCATCGATTTCTTTCTATGGAAAGGAAAGGATAATCGAGAGGGGGAAGGGAACGCGCGATGCAACCAACAAACCTGGGAAGGAGCCAGCCGAGCCGGGTCCGCGGGAGTTTTCTTACCTGCCCCTGCATACAACATACACGGAGGTCATTACGGGAGTGCCACTGCGCCCGAGATCAGCAGCCGGGGTCGGGCGCCGGGCCCGCCTAGCAGTGGTCGTGATCTCACGGGCTCGCACCGCAAGCGCGCATCCCGGATCGGCATCCCCGTCGTCATCGGCATCGGAATCTCTCCCGACCGACGACGGCGCCATCCGCCGCGGTGGACGTCTGCGGTGACCCAGCACACCACTGCATGTTGTAGTGCGCAAGTCGTTGACATAACACTCACAGAAGGACTTATCCGTGAATATTACATCCCTCAGAGTAGTACAACAGAAACATAGCAGGTCCAAGGTAACACTATAGGATTACAACAATATTCAATACAAAATCTTGAGAACCTCCTTTATATATAAAAGCAAGTCTCATACAAATGAAATCCAGAAAAGATCCAATTCGTAGCACTAAGCTGGAGATTAACTCTAGCTCTATTCCTAATCCACTACTGCTGTTGTCCCAGCCCTAATCTAGTCCATCTAGAATATCTTTATCCAGGATTTCACTTCCTTCCAATAGATGTTGTCTCCTCCATTGGCAGTGTGGTCTTTGTGTATGCCATTGACACTGCTGTCATTGCCCCTCCATTGCCATGGTTGTCATCATTCTTCCGTTGGTGAAGTAGCGGTCAACTCCTTCAAGCTCCACCAGGTCGACTTGATCCCTTGTGGAAGACCTCCTCTTTGTCATGATGGATAACTGACATCTCTTCTGATGGCTCCAAAAGTCTAAGAAGGGGGTCAAATGGGAAGGGGTGAGTAACAGCGTTACTCAGCAAGTTCAGAATATATAGAGATAAGGTGTTTCATGCACTAGCTACTGCCAAAACCTCAGGTCTTTGGCATAGATGCAAGTTTTTGCAAACATTTCTTCAAAGGATAGATTTTATTCTGAAAACTATGTCCACAGCCTCCACCGGTCTTGTGCATCCAAATGGGACTCCATTCCGGTCTCGATCTCGTAGTTCCATTCCGGGAACACGGTTGTGATATCACAAATTTGTTGTTTGACTCTGCAGAGTTGCATCACTTTACCCAACAGTTGCCTGGACCTATATATGCTCTCTTTACACTCCATGAGTGTTATAGCCAAGGCTCAGGACATCCAGCCATGTGGATCTATTTCCCTCATAACGCACATCCGCCCCTTGAGATGCTATAGGTGAAACACGATCACCTCATACCCATCACCCACTCCTAGCTTCCATACCAAACACCCCGTCGGATGGGAAGTATATGCGCTTCCACGCTGGCAGTCGTCGCAACGATTAAACTTGGTACTGGTGTAACAGCCCCAGCTTGGTAATGAAAAATACGAAGAATTTTTCCACTTTTTGCATTCTTGTTTGCATCATGGCATCCATGTGAATTTGCTATTTCTAACAAACCAACATATGCAAGCCATTGAAATGAGGAGGCAAACTTCCCAACACCCAAAGCAATGCAATTGATCAACTTGTCAACCAACGTATTCTTGGACTTCCAAAGTGTTTAGGAAGCTCCAAATTATATATTAGAACAAATTGTTAGCATCCAATTGTTGACAAGCCAAGAGTTAAAATTTGAGAAATTCAAATTGGCTTCATTATATTTCTATTTTGAGACCAAGATAAGATTTCCAAAAATTCAAACTAAAATCATGGGGAGCTTCAATATTATGGTGAGAGCCTCCATGAATATTTTCATTGGAAATGTTTAAATGCTCTAAATAATTACATTTTGAATTTGTCAAAAATACTTTTATTTAAAAGCTGTGAACAAAGGTGGTCCAAAACATTTTAGATTGCAACCCCAATTTTTGTGGAGATGCTAAATGTTATGGGGAGCCTCTGTGAATTTTTCCCAGATTTTATAAAACTTGTTTAGTGCCTAAATAAAATCAATACTTTGCTCCTGGTTTTGTTTTTAAAAAAGAAAAGGGAAAAGTTTAAACTACTGACAGTGGGTCCCACTGTCAGCCTCAACTCTCTCCTCCCTCTCTCTCACTTTGGCGCCATGGCACTGGCGCCATACCGAGCTACCGGCCGCCACGCCACCTGCCTCCCTGGAGGTCAAGTGGCCCTCCTCGACGCACGCCTGGACGCTCACCTGCTCCCTCTCTCTCCCCTGCTCTCTCCCTACTACCCGTTCCCTCCTCCCTCGCTCCCGAGCTCGAGCTCGTGCTCTCCGCCTCATCGCCGTCGTCTTCGTCGACCCCAGGACAAGCCGACACCGCCAACTGGTCCGCCGCGTCCTCTGCTTCCTCTCCACCGGCGGAATCGGGCCGGGAGGTCCGGACCCGACACCCGCGTCCATGACTTCCCCAGCCCCGGCCGCCACCCGCCGCTCCCGTCCTCGCCGATTCCGTCGCCGCCGGTCATCCCCTCGCCGCACCGACCATGCGTGCGTGCTCCCGGGTGAGCTAGCTTCCCTTTACGCGTTTCCCGCTTCCTCCTTCCCTCTCCTCGCCGCCGAATCAAGGTTACCATCGTCGTCACCGTCGGTCACCGCACGCGCCGCACGCCTGGCCTGGACCCCAGCCTGTCCGGCCGTGAGGCCGCTGGCTCGGGCAGCAGCCCAGCCTGGGCTCGGTCTGGGCCGGCAAAAAGGCTGGAACCCTCGGGCACCAGCCCGGCCTCGCACCCCAGCCTGGGCCGGCCAAAGGCCGGTTGCTTCGGGCCACCCCCCGGCCTGCAGCCCGGCCTGGCCGGCACTAGGCCGGCCTACCTGGGAAAATGTTTTTCCCTTTTTAGTTTTGAAACAAATTTAAATAATTAATAACAAATTGAATAACGATCAAAATTTGACAAATCAAATATCAAAGTGACAAGGAAAACAAACTCTACAAGATGGAATCTTTGTAAAAGTCTTTTGAAGTTATATTCTTGCTGTTCATATATGAATTCCAAAAAGGCTTCAAATAATACCTAATTTGGAAATATCATAACTTATTAAATATTTAGCCAAAAATTATGAATAAAATATCAATTTGATCAACACTTCAAATGCAATCAAACCATGCTAATATAACATCATGATCACACATATTTATGTGATGTTATTCATAATTTGTTTAAAATAATTAAATTCAATTAATTAATTAATTAAGTCGCTATTTATTCTTCGGTACTCAGAAATTTACAAATGAGGTACCAAAATGATCGGAAGAACAAAACTTTTTTAATAATGTCATGTTTATGCATATTTGAGCAAATTCTAAATAATCTGATCAATTATGAAAATTGGACATTAAGTTAAATATGGGGTGTTTTCCAAATAATTGCCCTAATTATTTGGCTCTCCATTTAATTTTGCTATTTAAATTATATGATGATATCCTTGCATAAATTTGTCATGTCATCATGTGATTGAGCATTGCACCTTGTGTTCGTGTGATTTATTTGTTCTTTGTATTTCGTTTGGGTATCGATAGATTCCGGAGTCGAGGGTTCCCCTATCTACCCTGACGAGCCGTACTACACGCCCCGGCAGCAAGGCAAGAGATAACCTAACCTTCTTGGCATCTAGAATCCTATTGTTTTATAAACTTATTTTCTCCACTATAATATTAGATGCGATTCCAATGTCAATTTTGATCAAGATGTAGATTATCCTATGAATGCAGGTTTATCCCCTGAACCATCACATGTTCCCCCTCCTATGAACTCTAGGGTTGATGTGTTGGCCGGATACAATTTATAATTGTTGTTATACATGCTTAGCTATGCTTAGCCATGCTTAGTCAAATTCTAGTTTGTCCGCTGAGTAAATTCCATATTGATGATTGATGATGGAATGTTCGGACATGATGGTTACTTGTGGGGTATAATTAAATTGCTAAAAGGCTTGGATGAGTTGCCATCGGGGATGGTGTTTTGCCTCATTCTTGCCGCCTAGGCTGACAGTGCTTTTAGCTAGAAACGAGAACCGAGCGTGCTGCCGTTGGTGGGTGTATGGGCGCCTTACTAATTGAATAACTTGTGCGGGCGTATCCAAGGGTCCTCTAGTTCGGTTTTCCATTTGCGTGTGAGTGGAAAAGAAGATGTCGATGAGGATTTGTGTTTAGGACGTGGCGATGGGGCAGGGGCTGAAATAGGCTGGGTAAACTTGCCCTGTGGCCACAGATGACTCTTGGATAGTCTCATGCGAGGTAAAGGTTTAACCGCGCCCGCTCGCCGGCCTTCCCCGGAAGAGGGCCAATCAGGTGAGCCGAACGGTACCAATGGGTAAATTAGTACACCCCTGCAGGGTAAATCTTTTCGAAAAGCCATGTCCACGGTTATGGACGAACTCTTGGGAAAGGCGGATTAGCTCATAGAGAATCTTAACCTTAATTAATTAATTTGGCAGCTAAAGGTTGCAACTCAACGTGTGTTTAAAAGGTTCATTTCCTCGAGGGTTATTCGAGGGAGTGCCTTTGGATGAGATGAGTGGTTTTTGGCTACAAGTTGGTTCGACGAGAACCGAAGATGAAAGTTACTCTCTTACCCTCTTTGGAAAACATTCTGAGTAGTCGATGCCATGGGTCATTTCTATCTTTGTTTATGAAATTTATCTTTATGCAAAATAGCTACTAAACAGCTTTAGAGCCTCCGTCAGCATTGGGCCTATATCGCCCTACTAAACTTGCGAGTACATCATACTCAGTATCTCTTTGATGCCTTTATGACTTTGTTTCAGAGGAGGACGACACCGAGCATCTAGGTGGGTTCTTCGTGGACGTCGACTAGTAGTCCGGGGTTCCCAGGTGGCAGCTTGGGACCGTGGAACAAGCTGGCGTTTGGGTTAATGTTTATTTGTAGCCCTCTTAGGCCATATTTGCATCTTGTTGTGCTAGACAACACTACTTCGCTTCCGCTTGATGAATGGTTGGATCTGTGATCCCTTTTGTGTGTAATATTTTGTATCTTCTCTTATATGACTTGCTACATGCCTTTGTGTCGTAGAGTCTGCAATGTGCCAGTTGTTCCACAAGTCTCGGTCTCTTAACTATATGTGATAGCGATGTCTGAGCTTATGGCATGATCGAGGTGTTGTGTGCCGATGATCCATTCCGAGCACACCTGCCAAAAGTTTTGGCCTGGGATTGGTAAACCCAGTAACCTTCGATTGTGTAGCATGACCGGTTGCACAATGCTTCACTGTATAGTTCTGGGGTCGGGGCGCTACAAGTTGGTATCAGAGCAGGACTGCCTGTAGGAAACCCTTTTTATTGGTCGATGTCGAGTCTAGTTGAAAATTATTTATAACCTAAAAATGAGTTGTGAAAACTTTCTTAGGATTCTTTTTACTCCTCATCCAACTCGCTCTACTCTGATTCTTACCTCTATTTGTTTTGAGCTTGGTGTCAAAGTTTAGGTTCTCGGGGTTCGGGTTCTTATCGTCCAGTTATGTCTCGAGTTCGTGGTATCCATTTGATATCGCCACGACGACGTGATGTCACTGTGGTTGGCTAAATCTATTTTTTGCTTGAGCTATCTAAATTCTCCATATCTGCAAGGACTCAAATGATCTATCCTAATTGTTCAGAGTTGATTACTAACTATGTCCTTGTCCAACTCTTCAGAATGGCTCCCACCCGTCGTGGTAACCCCGGTGACCCTGATGCGCCTCCGCCACCCTCAATGGCGGATGTCCTGATGGCCATCGAGGAGAACCGGCTGCGAAATGAGCGTCTGCTCGAGCAGCTGGTGCAGCAAGGGGCCAGGAGGAACAACGACTACACCACTCTCACAGAGTTCTTGCGGTCCCAACCTCCTACCTTCACCGAAGCTAAGGAGCCGCTTGATGCGGATGATTGGCTCCGGGCTCTTGAGCGCAAGTTTGCCGCTCTGCACGTTCCGGTGGCGGAACAAGTCAACTTCGCCACCTACCTGCTGAATGGAGCCGCCAGCTCCTGGTTGGAGAGCCACGTGTCAATGTTTGACGCGGGCCATGTCTTCACTTGGGCGGATTTCCGCGCCGCCTTCCATGCGGCGTACATCCCCAAGCCCGTCGTGGACCTCATGAGGAGGGAGTTCCTGGACTTGACCCAGGGATGCATGGACGTCCAAGCCTATGGGCGGGAGTTCAACCACCTCTCACGTTACGCCCCTCGGGACGTGACAAATGATGAGGACAAGAAATACCTCTTCCGCAAGGGGCTCGCCCCTCGCCTCCGATACGAGCTCCTACCCTTCAAGTTCCAGTCCTACCAGGAGCTCTACAACCAGGCTCTTACTATGGAGCAGGGTAGGAAGGAGCTGGAGGCTTCCAAGAGGCCAGATCCAGCTGACAACAAGAGCTCCTCTTCCTCTGAGGGCAAGAAGCGCAGGGTCTTTGTGTCCTTTAGCGCCGTGCCTCGTGCACCTTTCATGCCAAGGCCTTCAGGGTTCAGGCCACCTCCGCCTCGCCCAGCTACCTTGACCTTGGGTGCGGCTGGAAGTGGTTTCCACCCTCAGCTGCCTCCACCACCACCGAGGCTCACTTGCTTCACTTGTGGCCAGCCGGGGCACTACTCCAGGGAGTGTCCCCAGAACGCACCGGCTACCGCAGTACCTGCACCAGCACCCTCTACCCCAGCCGCCAATACCATGACCGTCAGCCGTGGCCCCCTGAACCACGTCTCGGCTGAAGGAGTTGAGGAGGACCCCGGAGTTCTTATGGGTACGCTCCGAATCAATGCATATCCAGCTTCAGTATTATTTGATTCTGGAGCATCGCATTCATTCATATCCATATCATATGCACACAACCATCAAATACCATTTGCAAATATGGACTCCCCGCTAGTGGTCAAGACCCCAGGCTCTAGTTGGCACACAGATTGGATAGCTCCTGAGGTTCAGATCTCCGTAGGGTCAATACCCTTTCCCTTCTCGTTGCCCTTGAAGTCAGAGGGGATCGATGTTATTCTGGGTATGGATTGGCTAGTCAAGTATCAGGCCAACCTGGATTGTGCTGCCAAGACTGTCACAGTGATCCACCCAAGCTATGGGGAAGTGCGTTACTGGTCCCCAACTTCTGCAACTCCGTCCGCAGCCACTCCTCTCTCTCCGGAGATCAGTCTCTGGTTCCTGGAAGGAACCACCCCGCCAGAAATGTATGAAGTTGCTGTGGTGTGTGATTTCCCTGATGTTTTCCCGGAGGAATTGCCCGGCATGCCACCTGATCGCAGCGTGGAGTTTGTGATTGAGTTGGTTCCGGGAACCACCCCAGTTTCCAAAAGGCCCTACCGCATGCCAACGGAAGAGCTAATTGAACTAAATAAGAAACTTGATGAGCTGCTAGAAAAGGAATTCATCCGGCCGAGTAGCTCACCTTGGGGCTGCCCGGTCATCTCTGTCAAGAAGAGGGATACTAATGTTCCTCGACTGGTTGTTGATTACCGCTCTCTGAATGCGGTGACCGTCAAGAACAAGTATCCCATTCCTCGAATAACTGACCTATTCGATCAGCTAGCTGGTGCAACGGTATTCTCCAAGATGGATCTGAGGTCAGGTTACCATCAGATAAAAATCAGAAAGGAGGATATTCCAAAGACGGCTTTCACTACCCGCTATGGGTTATATGAGTACACCGTCATGTCCTTCGGCCTCACAAATGCTCCGGCTACATTCATGAGGCTGATGAACTCCATCTTCTACGAGTATCTCAACAAGTTTGTTATCATTTACATCGATGACATCCTTGTCTACTCCAAAACCGAAGAAGAACATGCTGAGCATCTTCGACTAGTCTTGACCAAGCTTCGAGATCACCGCCTCTATGCCAAGTTCTCCAAGTGTGAGTTTTGGCTAAAGGAGCTCATTTTTCTCGGTCATGTGGTGTCAGCTGCGGGAGTAGCGGTGATACCAGACAAGATTCAGGCAATCCTGGATTGGCCAACTCCCAAGTCTGTCAAATATATCCAAAGCTTCCTCGGGTTGGCTGGTTATTACCGCCGATTCATCGAGGGCTTTTCCAAGATAGCCAAGGCACTGACTGACCTCCTCAAGAAGAATAAACAATTTGTGTGGTCAGACAATGCTGAAAAAAGTTTCCAAACTCTCAAGGTCAAGCTCACCACCACTCCGGTGCTTGTCCTTCCTGACACCGACAAGGACTTTGTCGCCTATTGTGATGCATCACTCCAAGGTTTGGGCTGTGTTTTGATGCAAGAAGGCCATGTTGTCGCCTATGCCTCCCGTCAACTCAAACCACATGAGCAAAATTATCCAACTCATGATCTAGTACATGCTCTGAAGCAATGGAGGCCCTACCTGTCGGGCAACCGCTGCGAGATCTATTCTGATCATCAAAGTCTGAAGTATCTCTTCACCCAGCCGGATTTGAACTTGAGGCAGAGAACATGGTTGGAATTAATAAAAGACTATGATGTGACCCTCAACTATCAGCCCGGCAAGGCCAATGTCGTGGCCGATGCTTTGAGTCGCAAGGCCTACTGCAACACCGTGATGGTTGAAAAGGCACAACCGGCTCTCCACGAGGAATTTGCTCGGTTAAAACTGGAGATTGTTCCTTCCGGATATCTAGCTAACCTGGAGATCAAATCCACCCTTGTGGATGATATCAAGGCTGCCTAGCAAAATGATGATGAAATCCTCGAGATCAAAGAGAAGATAGCTAATGGGAAAGCCAATTGTTTCTGGATTAATGACAATGGTGTTGTCTACTTCGGTGACCGTCTAGTGGTGCCCAAGAGTGGGAACATAAAAGAGTTGATCCTCTCAGAAGCTCACGAGTCACCCATCTCTATTCATCCGGGTAGTACCAAAATGTACCGAGATCTTCGCCCTCAATTCTGGTGGTCTTGCATGAAACGCGAGATCGCCGAGTATGTTGCCGAATGCGACATCTGTCGCCGGGTGAAGGCTGAACATCAAAGGCCAGCCGGTACCCTCCGTACCATAGCCATTCCCGAGTGGAAGTGGGATGAAGTGGGTATGGATTTCATCACCGGTTTCCAAAGATCACAAAAGGGTAACAATGCCATTTGGGTAGTCATTGATCGTCTATCCAAAGTCGCCCACTTCCTTCCGGTTCGAGAGGATATCAACTCCGTTAAATTGGCGGAGCTATATATGGCCCGGATTGTTCCCTTGAACGGGGTTCCTTTGAGGATCATTTCAGACCGTGGAAGCCTGTTTGTGTCCAAATTTTGGCAAAGCTTTCAAAAGGCTCTCGGAACCCGTCTCAACTTCAGCACAGCCTATCATCCTCAAACCGATGGTCAAACTGAAAGAGTGAACCAAGTTCTTGAGGACATGCTTCGAGCTTATGTCATCTCCTTCGGCAAGGGTTGGGAAAAATACCTCCCTCTCGCCGAGTTCTCCTACAAAAATACCTACCAAGCCAGTTTGCAAATGGCTCCTTTTGAGGTTCTATATGGGAGAAAATGTAGGACTCCTCTAAATTGGTATGAAACCGGAGAGAGGCCACACTTCGGTCCTGATGTGATCAATGAGGCCGAGGAGAAAGTCCGTATCATTCGGGATAATCTCAAGGCTGCTCAATCCCGGCAGAAAAGCAACTATGACAAGCATCATCAAGAGGTCCACTATGAAATTGGTGACAAGGCTTACCTTCGAGTCTCTCCCCTCCAAGGCGTTCGTCATTTCGGAATCAAGGGCAAATTGGCACCTCGCTATGTTGGCCCTTTCACCGTCTTAGCCAAGCGAGGAGATCTTTCATATCAACTCGAGTTACCTCCCAACTTCCCGGATGTACATGATGTGTTCCATGTCTCCCAACTCCGGCGTTGTTTCAAGGATCCAATCCGTGGGGTTGATCATGAGGTGTTGGACATCCAGGAGGATTTGACCTATCGCGAGCATCCTATCCGCATCTTGGATGAGGCGGAGAGGAAGACCCGCAACAAGACCATCAAGTTCCTAAAAATTCAATGGTCTAACCATTCCGAAGAAGAAGCGACTTGGGAGCGAGAAACTAGTCTTTGACAGGAATACCCCACCTTCTTCACTCAAGCCAAGAATCTCGGGACGAGATTCCTGTAAGGGGGTAGAATTGTAACAGCCCCAGCTTGGTAATGAAAAATAAGAAGAATTTTTCCACTTTTTGCATTCTTGTTTGCATCATGGCATCCATGTGAATTTGCTATTTCTAACAAACCAACATATGCAAGCCATTGAAATGAGGAGGCAAACTTCCCAACACCCAAAGCAGTGCAATTGATCAACTTGTCAACCAAAGTATTCTTGGACTTCCAAAGTGTTTAGGAAGCTCCAAATTATATCTTAGAACAAATTGTTAGCATCCAATTGTTGACAAGCCAAGAGTTAAAATTTGAGAAATTCAAATTGGCCTAATTCTATTTCTATTTTGAGACCAAGATAAGCTTTCCAAAAATTCAAACTAAAATAATGGGGAGCTTCAATATTATGGTGAGAGCCTCCATGAATATTTTCATTATTTTTGGAAATGTTTAAATGCTCTAAATAATTACATTTTGAATTTTCCAAAAATACTTTTAAATAAAAGCTGTGAACAAAGGTGGTCCAAAACATTTTAGATTGCAACCCCAGTTTTTGTGGAGATGCTAAATGTTATGGGGAGCCTCTGTGAATTTTTCCCAGATTTTATAAAACTTGTTTAGTGCCTGAATAAAATCAATACTTTGCTCCTGGTTTTGTTTTTAAAAAAGAAAAGGGAAAAGTTTAAACTACTGAGAGTGGGTCCCCACTGTCAGCCTCACCTCTCTCCTCCCTCTCTCTCACTGTGGCGCCATGGCACTGGCGCCATGCCGAGCTACGGCCGCCGCGCCACCTGCCTCCCTGGAGGTCAAGTGGCCCTCCTCGACGCACGCCTGGACGCTCACCTGCTCCCTCTCTCTCCCCTGCTCTCTCCCTGCTACCCGTTCCCTCCTCCCTCGCTCCCGAGCTCGAGCTCGTGCTCTCTGCCGCATCACCGTCGTCTTCGCTGACCCCGGGACAAGCCGACGCCGCCAACTGGTCCGCCGCGTCCTCTGCTTCCTCTCCACCGTCGGAATCGGGTTGGGAGGTCTGGACCCGACGCCCGCTTCCATGACTTCCCCAGCCCCGGCCGCCACCCGCTGCTCCCGTCCTCGCCGATTCCGTCGCCGCCGGCCATCCCCTCGCCGCACCGACCACATGCGCGTTCTCCCGGGTGAGCTAGCTTCCCTTTACGCGTTTCCCGCTTCCCCCTTCCCTCTCCTCGCTGCCGAATCAGGGTCGTCGTCATCATCACCGTCAGTCACCGCACGCGCCGCACGCCCGGCCTAGACCCCGGCCTTTCTGGCCGTGAGGCCGGCTGGCTCGGGCAGCAGCCCGGCCTGGGCTCGGTCTGGGCCGGCCAAAAGGCCGGAACCCTCGGGCACCAGCCCGGCCTCGCACCCCAGCCCGGGCCGGCCAAAGGCTGGTGGCTTCGGGCCACCCCCCCGCCTGCAGCCCGGCCTGGCCGGCACTAGGCCGGCCTACCTGGGAAAATGTTTTTCCCTTTTTAGTTTTGAAACAAATTTAAATAATTAATAACAAATTGAATAATGATCCAAATTTGACAAATCAAATATCAAAGTGATCAGGAAAACAAACTCTACAAGATGGAATCTTTGTAAAATTCATTTGAAGTTATATTCTTGCTGTTCATATATGAATTCCAAAAAGGGTTCAAATAATACCTAATTTGGGAAAATCATAACTTACTAAATATTTAGCCAAAAATTATGAATAAAATATCACTGTGATCAACACTTCAAATGCAATCAAACCATGCTAATATAACATCATGATAACACATATTTATGTGATGTTATTCATAATTTGTTTAAAGGAATTAAATTCAATTAATTAATTAAGTCGCTATTTATTCTTCGGTACTCAGAAATTTACAAATGAGGTACCAAAATGATCGGAAGAACAAAACCTTTTTTAATAATGTCATGTTCATGCATATTTGAGCAAATTCTTAATAATGTGATCAATTACGAACAATTGGACATTAAGTTAAATATGGGGTGTTTTCCAAATAATTTCCCTAATTATTTGGCTCTCCATTTAATTTTGCTATTTAAATTATATGATGATATCCTTGCATAAATTTGTCATGTCATCATGTGATTGAGCATTTAACCTTGTGTTCGTGTGATTTATTTTTTCTTTGTATTTCGTTTGGGTATCGATAGATTCCGGAGTCGAGGGTTCCCCTATCTACCCCGACGAGCCGTACTACACGCCCCGACAGCAAGGCAAGAGATAACCTAACCTTATTGGCATCTAGAATCCTATTTTTTATAAACTTATTTTCTCCACTATAATATTGCATGCGATTCCAATGTCAATTTTGATCAAGATGTAGATCCTATGAATACAGGTTTATCCCCTGAACCATCACATGTTCCCCCTCCTATGAACTCTAGGGTTGATGTGTTGGTCGGATACAATTTATAATTGTTGTTATACATGCTTAGCTATGCTTAGCCATGCTTAGTCAAGTTCTAGTTTGTCCGTTGAGTAAATTCCATATTGATGATTGATGATGGAATGTTCGGACATGATGGTTACTTGTGGGGTATAATTAAATTGCTAAAAGGCTTGGATGAGTTGCCATCGGAGATGGTGTTTTGCCTCATTCTTGCCGCCTAGGATGAGAGTGCTTTTAGCTAGAACCAAGAACCGAGCGTGCTGCCATTGGTGGGCATGTATGGGCGCCTTACTAACTGAATAACTTGTGCGGGCGTATCCAAGGGTCCTCTAGTTCGGTTTTCCATTTGCGTGTGAGTGGAAAAGAAGATGTCAATGAGGATTTGTGTTTAGGACGTGGCGATGGGGCAGGGGCTGAAATAGGCTGGGTAAACTTTCCCTGTGGCCACAGATGACTCTTGGATAGTCTCATGCGAGGTAAAGGTTTAACCGCGCCCGCTCGCCGGCCTTCGCCGGAAGAGGGCCAATCAGGTGAGCCGGACGGTACCAATGGGTAAATTAGTACGCCCCTACAGGGTAGATCTTTTCGAAAAGCCGTGTCCACGATTATGGATGAACTCTTGGGAAAGGCGGATTAGCTCATATAGAATCTTAACCATAATTAATTAATTTGGCAGCTAAAGGTTGCAACTCAATGTGTGTTTAAAAGGTTCATTTCCTCGAGGGTGATTCGAGGGAGTGCCTTTGGATGAGATGAGTGGTTTTTGGCTACAAGTTGGTTCGACGAGAACCAAAAATGAAAGTTACTCTCTTACCCTCTTTGGAAAACATTCTGTGTAGTCGATGCCATGGGTCATTTCTATCTTTGTTTATGAAATTTAGCTTTATGCAAAATAGCTACTAAATAGCTTTAGAGCCTCCGTCAGCATTGGGCCTATATCACCCTAGTAAACTTGCGAGTACATCGTACTCAGTCTCTCTTTGCTGCCTTTATGACTTTGTTTCAGAGGAGGACGACACCGAGCAGCTAGGTGGGTTCTTCGTGGACGTCGACTAGTAGTCCGGGGTTCCCAGGTGGCAGATTGGGACCGTGGAACAAGCTGGCGTTTGGGTTAATGTTTATTTGTAGGCCTCTTAGGCCATATTTGCATCTTGTTGTACTAGACAACACTACTTCGCTTCCGCTTGATGAATGGTTGGATCTGTGATCCCTTTTGTGTGTAATATTTTGTATCTTCTCTTATATGAGTTGCTAGATGCTTTTGTGTCGTAGAGTCTGCAATGTGCCAGTTGTTCCACAAGTCTCGGTCTCTTAACTATATGTGATAGCGATGTCTGAGCTTATGGCATGATCGAGGTGTTGTGTGCCGATGATCCATTCCGAGCACACCTGCCAAAGGTTTTGGCCTGGGATTCGTAAACCCAGTAACCTTCGATTGTGTAGCATGACCGGTTGCACAACGCTTCACTGTATAGTTCTGGGGTCGGGGCGCTACAACTAGCCTGTCGTAGATGTGCTTATGAGAAAAGAAGCCTCTGACCGACCCCGCCCATACAAATTCCATTGGTTGATGCTTTCACTACGGCGAAAGGATCACTGGAACATGGGTTATTAATTTCCTAAGGATATATACTTTCCCATACGATGGAACACCATACCTATTCATCTTACCATTGTTCCACCGCCAACCAATAGTATATACCACATCGTTCGAAAATACGTTTTCTTTTTGATGCAAGTGAAAGGAACGTATAGGTAGCTTTGCAAGTACTTTGATAAAAATACATCAAACGGTATGCAAGAATGAACTTGCCTGTGATAGAGATGGCAATTCATGTCCTTCGGGGTTCTAGGGTTTGCGGTAAAACCCCAAGTTCTGAAAATAGCAATGTAGTCCTGGTAAGGACTACTGGAAACACTGTCAAGATGCTATTACGCATAGATATGAGATGCATCGTAAAATCCCCAATAATACCCCGGCTCACAAGTGTAAGCTTCGTTTTACTTGATACTTTGATAATATCATGTTCTTTGGTTTAGGGTTGTGTTATTACCTTTTGGTGATGTTATTTAATACTCCCTCTGTTTCTTGATATAAGGTGCCTAAGGTTTTGAGAAAAATTTCAAAATATAAGGTGCATTGCGATTTATCGATAATTGTACGCATTAAAAAATGGGCCACAATATGGAACATATGGATTTGAACGATTGTTTTCAATTTGTGGCTATTAGAGACTCCTATCTCTCGATTTTTTTCATAACAAAATAAGTCCACCACATGTAAAATACTGATGTCTTAATATCCGTGCTAAAACCTTAGACACCTTATATCAAGGAACGGAGGGAGTACTTAAGGATTTTGATAAGATTTAGATGAATGATTATATAAGATTTACTTGATTACTTAATCACTTGCAAAAGTTTACTTAAAAGTATTTGAAATAGTTGATATAACTTCCTTAATTTTAAGTAGTTACTTATTCAACTTTTCTTTACTTAACCAATTTCAAATATTATCAACATAAGAGTGAATGAATTTTAGATGAATTCTTCTTTGTGTGTTTTACCTAGGATGAGTAACAGGACAGTCATTTATAGAATGTAATAAAGTTCAAAATATATACTTTGAGCTTATTACTCAAATTCTTTTTCTTTTAGAAAAATAATTGTTTTTGAAAATAGTTCAATTCATTTCCACTTAAGGATCCTTGAATTTTTGTAGATAATTAAATTCATGTCCACTTAAGGATCTTTGAATTATTCACACAAGAAAATCTTTTCAAAACTTATTTCTGAAATTAATTAAAATCATATCCACTTAAGGATCTTTGAATTTTTCACTCAAGAAAACCTTTCAATAAATAGAATAAAAATCATATTTGAGATCCTTATAAACTTTTGAGTTGAAAACATAGTTTTAACTTATTTTTAGCTGATTTTTGTTCCTTTGGTTTGAGAGTTAAAATTCATTTTAATTTGGATAATTTTATTTGGTGAATTACCAAAATGCCCCTGGGCCTAATGGGTTGGACCCAACCCATTAACCTTGGGTCAAGGTCTGGCTTGGTCGGTCGTTGACCGACCCACTCCCTCCTCTCTCTCTCGCTCGCACGCACGCCTCCTCTCGGTCCCCCTCCTGGCGATGCACCGCCGTCACCCACGGCTCCAGCCACTGCCGGCCTGCTCCGGCGCCGCTGCGGCCCGGCGTGTCTCCGCCTAGTTCTCCTCCGCCGCGGTGCCGAATCGCCACCATGTGCTCCCAATCTAGCTCGCTCGTGGAACCCTAGCTGTGCTGCTTGCCTCCGGCTCCGTTGACTCGATCTCCTCCGCCAGCTTCCATCGCCGCCACCCCTGCTATCTCCTCGCTGAACACGCCTCAACCTACTCTCCCTCGAGCTCCTGGTCGCCTGCTCCGACACCATTGAGCCCTGTCCCTTCTCCTCCACGAGCACGGCTCGACCTCCTGCTCGACCTCGCCTCTGTGTCGCCTACCTCAACCCCGACGCCGGCGGGATGGCTCTCAGATGGATGCAACCCCGGCGTCGCCGGTCTGTTGGTGGTGTGGTGCGGCTGTGGTGATGCTGTGAGGTGTTGGGGTGGTCTAGTCCGCCCCCTGGAGCTGCTGTTGTGCTGCCGTCGCCGACGGGACGGCAGTGGTGCCGCCACCGCAACCTCGGTGACACGCTGCTGCTACGCCTCCTTTGACTACTTCCTCGACTACGCACATCTCTGTGCGCTGTTCTGCCTCGGCTACAACTCCTCGAGGTGAGTTTCTCCTGTGACCGGCCTTCGAGCCGATGAACTATGGTGGTTGTGCGATTGTGTTACTGCCCCTAGTTCATCCTACTGATGAAATCCTCCCTCTAGATGTGATGTGCTGTGGGTGTTCCTCACTGTCAGTTGTGTACTCTGAAGAAATCTTCAGTTGACCAGATATCTGTTTATAAGGGTTATTCTTTAGTTCCAGAGAGGAGTTCTAGATGATTTACTTATCTAATAGTTGTTGTTTGGAAATATTTTAGCTTGTTGGCTTTACTTATTAGCTTACTGGTTTATTAGACCTGAAATATGTGTAGATTATGTGCATCAGTGTATAATTTGGATAAAAACAAATACCCTGCAAGTTTGTATTTGCTGTTTTAAGGTGCCTTTAGTTCCTGGCTTTGCTTGCTTAATGGCTTAGCATGTTTACCTCCCTGTGTTGAATCTGTAGCTTGCTTGTTTGCAATTTAAGCATGATTTAGTCACTGTGGTGCCTCTTAGGAGTGTGCACAGTGTTTAAATCCATGCCAAGCATGATCTGGTGATGCTAGTGTGACTAGAAAGATTTAAAGATGTATTACTGGACAGATTTAGCTATTGAAACTGACAAAAACAGATGTTGTGCTTGATTTCTTGGCCCTGCCAATGATGCAAAGGCTGAGGCACATATTTATTAAGAACAGATGCTTGCTAGTGTGTATTTTAATTCTCTGTGATGCTTTAGCATAGAAACTCTATGCAGATCTGAGGGATCCTTCTTCTATTCCAGTAAACTGGTAAGAACAGACTACTGCACCCCTCTCCTCTCTTTCCCTCTCATCTAAAGATATGCACCTATGCTATATGATATTAGATCCTAGCAACCTGCTGCTGAAGAGAAGCTTGGTCTTCTGGATTCTGAACATAACCTGCGTCTTGTGGCTAGCCTGCTCCTCCTCGCTGCTTGACCTATTTCCTAGTTGTTCTAAAGATTGGAGAAGATCTGGTGGTTTTCTTGTGTTCAAGACTGATCTGAGAATAGTTTTAGTGATGGGGAAACAGTAGTGTACTGCTGGTAGATGGTTTGGCTGATGAAAGAAGCATATGGTACGGCTGGGATATATGTTTGTGCTAGAACAGTTGCTGGTACAGCAGTTGCCCTGTTTGTGTACTGCTCTGGTACTATTTGGCTGTTGCTTGACAACTGCTGGAATTGGGATCTGCTGGTGCGGCTAGTTGTTTGCTAGAAATAGCTTTGTGGGAAAATGAATTTGCTAGGATGGCTGTTGTGGTGTTTATATATTGCTGGCTGGTTGCTGAGGTGCTACCACACAACTAGGTGACTCTTGCGTTGCATGGGTGAATAAGGTGCTTGGTTGTCAAGCTCTTATGCATGGGCATTTCTTGGGGTTCAAGTTGAGCTAGATATTTTGCTTGTGGATAGAGCTGTCTAGTCATTGATCTTATCTCCTATGTGGCATGCTTATCCCTCTCATGTTTGGTATTATCCTCTTGTAGGGTATATTTTTTATCAAGCCAAGTGGCTTTTGTTACTAGATGGGCTTGTGGGCTAATTCTCCCATATGGGCTGGTTTGGCTTCTCTCTTAAGTGGGCTTTGAATTATATGGGTGATGATGATCAAGTGGGTTTTGCAATTTCAGATTTGTGGGCTTCATCCTTTGGCTGATTTTCTTCCTTGGGAATTAATTCCATTGGAGAAATATTAAGATGTGGGCTTTCTCTTTATTAGGAACTTGACTAGATTAAAGGGATTAATAAGTTGCCTTCTTGATAATTGGATCAATATTGCCTTTGTATCTTGCTCAAATGGATCATGTCCCTTGTTGCCTTCTTGTTGCCTAGTTGATCCATGATGTCTCAAATGATCCATTGCTGCCTTTGATTTAATATTGATCCCTCTAGTCAATATTTGGATATCAGGGCAAGTTCTTAATATCCATTAGTTAAGCTCCAAAATTAAATTGCCTCACCCTTGTGGTGCAGGCAAACATTTTAACCTTAAGAAACTTTCCTTTGGACCTTGTTTATTTTTATTTGAAATTCAATTGCTTTTATGCATACAAAAGAGATCTGTTAACAAGGTAGCTAATCTTGTTACCAAACTACTTCTATATAACACAAAGCCTTTCAATTTCACCCAAGTTTAACTATAGAAGTTGTTTAGAACAACTTTGGGTTTTCTTTCTTTCTTGCTTGTTTTGCCTTGCAGGAATGGATTTGAGAAGATTGGGAGATAAGAAGACCCAGATAAGTTGAGAAGATCAAGATTTAGTTTAGGGATTTACTTTCCTCTTTTTGTAATGTTATATTTATTCTTTAGAGATATGTACTCATTTTGTAAAAGTTTGTAATATTCATTATTCTTTTAATTGGTAAAGTTTGTATTGGATTAATTGGTACTTGTTGTATCTAACTATACTTTGAACGTTGGATTTCCAATTCATTTGAGATGTTGTGTGTAGGATGGTGAATTTATAATGATGACTTGGGATGATGTATGGATGATGATATGGTGGTGTAAAGATTATAGATGCTTGAATTCATGTATGATCATAATGTGTGATTGATATATTGAGATGATGGATATGATAGTGTATGATGTGATAAGATGATCATCTCAATGTTGTTTTTGTGTCAAATATTGAATTGGAATGTTAATATTGTCATATTATTGTATTGTGGTTAAAAGTGTCGAGAATTAGGATAGATCATGTTCAATTTGCTAGAACCTCGACAATCGACTAATTTGACCAACTAGTCTGTCGAGCGAAAACTGACTATTTTCTTATTCTTGAGGTTTCAATTTAATTGGGTATAAAGATCATCTCGAAGTTTAACGTACTTGACCGGATGATCTAAACCCTAAGTCATCGAGTCGAGCAAAATGTCGATCACTTTATCTCTTTTATTTTAAAAGCGCGAAATTTTCCCGCATTTTTAGATGCATGCTATGCGAATGCACAAATTCTATTTCTACCCTTCCGGGTCTCTGAACTACGGGGCATTACAACGTCTGCGAGGAGCGAGCGGGCAGTCTGGCTGGCTCCGCGCACTGGCGAGGGTACGGTCGATCTCCACGCGCATTCAGCAGTGAGCGAGCGGGCGAGAGGGGGAGATCGAGCGGAAGCTGAGGTGGGAGAGTAGTGATGGATTTTCCACCTCTCTATCTATTCTCCCCTCGTCCGGCTTCTCTTCCTGACCCGCCATGACGCGCGCCGCCGCCACATCTCAAACCTCGGCCTTCGCCAAACCTTTCTTGTATTTTTCGTTCAAAAATTTGATCATGATTTTTTGTTGAACATTAGCTAGTATGTCTGGAGAAATGCAAACGATGTCCACTGTTCTTGTATGTATGTACCGTTTTGGAGTTAACCAAATCAACCGAAACAATATACGGAGTAGAAGATTGTTGGTTCGAGTGACTCCAAAATTGTTTATGGGAAGATTTATTTTCTAATCCCTTTATAATTTATAATACACACAGTTCCGATAATAATGCACCATCTGGTGCATTCGAGTGGCGTGCATCTATGGAGATTTGGTGCACCTGGGCTCTAGCGATCCATCTATTTTAAAAAACTTAAAAATAATATTTATTTGAATAATTCTTAAAAAATGCTGCATGTTTTTAATAATTTATACCTCAAGCATGCAAAATTATAATTGAAAATACGTGAACAATGTATAGATTCAAATCTCTAAATTTATCATTTTTTATATTGCATAATACAAAGAATTTTGTATTTTGATTTTGCATGCTTATAATATACATCATTGAGAACATGCATGATTATTTAGGATTTTTTTAACATTATACTATTTTTTTTTTCAAAACAGAGGGAGCACTGGAGCTTGGGAGCCAAAGTGACTTCCGCATACGCCTGCCACTAGTGAAAAGATCTGTAGTGATTATTATTGGATTTGACACGATGCTACGGACTCTTAATTTGGTACATATTGATCTCGAAAATATATATGGATTACCGAATGAATTATACTTCTGTATCGTACAAGCTTGTTCTGTAGTACGACCTCCGTTCTTTAAATGTAAGGCGTATATTTTTAGTTAAAAGTCGACGCGGTGTAACTTTGGTCAATCTTATAGACAAAAACATGAACATTTACAAGATTTAGTAAACATACTATGAAAATATATAATCTTTGCAGGTGGATGAAATGAATTATACTTCTGTATTGTGCAAGCTTATTCATATTTTTGTCTATATGATTGGTCAAAATTACAATGTGTTGACTTTTGACTAAATTTGTGCTCCGTATTTCTTATTTTAAGGAAGGGAGGGAGTATTTGACATGGAGATGAGCAGATCCCATGCATATATATATGCATATTTACTGTGTGACGCTTACGCCTTTCTTCTGCAACCTGGCCTTGCGCTCCTCTGACAGCACGAGGGCGAAATTGGTCAGTTCCTCCTCATTAGTGCCTCTTTCCTCGTCGGGGACGCTCTTGCCCGTCTCGACGTCAACCCTACACACGCTCCTCTTCAGCAGCGCCTTGCCGACAGCGACGAGCCTGTTGAGGTTCTCCGGCGTGGACACGTCGACGGAGGAGGTGTCGCCCTTGAGCTCGTCATCCTGGATGCGGAGGTAATGCTTCTCGCAGCGCAAGGCCTGGAAGAGCACGGATGCCTGGATGTCGACGAGGTCGGCGCTGGCCTCGCTGAAGCTGTCGACGAGAGGCGAGCCGCCGTTGCTGTAGAGCCATCCGAGGATGCCCCACTTGCCTGACGAGGCGGCGTCGTACTTGTGCTCCACCTTGGCGGAGCCGGTGCCGAGAGAGAGCACCATGAACTTGCCGTAGTCCGCCGGTTTGATCGGGAAGAAGTCCGGGTTGCCCAGCAGGATCTGCTTGCTCACATCCGTCATCGCCAGCATCGTCTGTCCATGTTGCCAACATGCATGTTAAGTTAAATACAGAAGACCGATTGAGGACAAGGACGGCATCGTCGTCTTTGAGGGATCGGATGCGGAAGACAGAAAGCATGCACATATGAGTTGACTGACTCACCGGGTTGTTTGCGGCGACGCCTCCGTCGATGAGGTTGAAGGCCCGGGGCTTGCCATCCTTGTCGTGTGTCTCGAAGTGGTGGCCTGGTAGGTAAGTAGGCGCCGCGGAGGTGCTGATGCAGACGTCGGAGAGGAGGGCGTTCTTGGAGACGTCGTGCAGGGCCTGTTTCTCAAACGTAATTAATTAAGTAGGGCTCGTTCTTGGAGAAGAAGTATCATCAGGTAATTAATCTTAATCTGCATCTGCATACTATATATATAGGCGAGGTACGCACGTCGTATCTGGAGAAGATGGTGGGCTGCAGCAGCTTGATGTCGAAGGTGGGGATGACGACGTTCTGCAGCGCCTGCCCCACCCGCGTGTCGCCGAGCAGTCCTTTGACGACGGAGTGGAGGTACTTTCCGTCGTACTTTGGCCCCCTGATGCTCCTGAGCAGGCCCAGAGGCCCCCAGCCGACGGGAGGGAAGATCTTGGGACTGTGCTGCAGGTAGAAGTCGTTGATGTCCTTGGCGGCGAAGAGCGGGCGGCCCTGGGCGTTGGGCGCGGTGAGCATGGCCGTCACGAGGCCCCCGGTGCTCGTCCCGGCGATCACGTCGAAGTAGTCGGCGATCCTCACGTCAGACCCGTCCAGCTCCTATAGATAGACAAGTTAGTGCACCAGTGAGGAATTAATGACTGAAAGTAAATTAACAACGCAGTACTCAGTTCACCTGGAGCTTGTCTTCGAGGAAGGCGAGGATGGTGCCGGGGATGATGCCGCGGACGCCGCCCCCGTCGATGCTCAGCACGGTGACGATGTTACCGTAGCACGGCGGCGGGGACCTGGGCGTCATGGCCGACGACGACGCGAGGCGGCTGAGCCCCCGCTGCACCGGGTCGAGGGTCAGCGACCCGCTGCCGCCGCTGCTGAGCTCCGGGACGTGCACGGGCGACATGGCTCCCTAGCTCCCTCTACTCACCTTTTTTCACTTATGTGGCTTGTCTGATCAAGGTAGATGCCCTGCAGGCGCCCATATATACACATACTAGGTAGGAAGGAGCCGCGGGGTCAACAATTACGAAGGTTCGCAGCTCTGACACTGCTAGCTGCAGCTCCGAATTGAAGAAGCATCCATTGCCATTGGGCATTGGGCGCACCGCGATTATATTGGAGCGAGTTAAAAGTCGCTGAGGCAGTCTAGGCGCGCACGATCAAACAAACATAATTAGATCAGGTCAAGGGCATGCACGAGCGGAATGCACAAAGGAATATTTGTAGTTCAGTCAGCTCCCGCCATTCGCCTAGCTTGTAGTTCAATATTGCTCCATCCGGGCTAGCTGCCGCCTCTCGCTTTCTTCAGAGGCATACGTTACGTACGTGGGGGTAGGCAACTGGCCGGCGTTAGACACACCCACCGGAGTGACGATAGAACGAGCGAGGAGAAACTTATTCTGGATCGATGCAGAATACTTGAATGTCACGCCAATCATGAGATAAGGAGCCATGAATAAAGAATGTACTATCAGGATCTGCTTTTCCTCTTCTAGCTTGCTACTCAGCCTCCTTTCTCGTCGTCAGAGAATCCAGTAAAAATAGAGTACCTCGAGCATTTTCGAGCATTTTTCAAAAATAGTAAAACATTACGAAAAAATCTGAAAAAAATTGGTGACACACACATATGAGTTTTTCACAATCGTGCAAAATTTCGGAATGAAATGACAAATTATGTGCTCTGTATAAAAATGACAAATACAGTTGTCAGAATTAGATCAAAAACACCAATTTGAAAACACAGATTTTGTCTTTTTTGCACAGAGGACATAATTTGTCATTTCATTCCGAAATTTTGCACGATTGTGAAAAACTCATATGTGTGTGTCACCAATTTGTTTCAGATTTTTTAGTAATGTTTTACTATTTTTCAAAAATGCTCGAAAATAACAGGTGCATGTGAGCTCGGGTGCACAAGTGAATTTCCGGTACCTCGATCTGTATTTACTAGTTCAGCACTAAATAAGAAGCACTGCCCACTCGCAAGAAATCTCGAGCACCCTGAAATAAACAAAATATATAAAACCACTATCGTCTGGAATGTACTACTAATGCAGTTAAGTCTTATTACCGAAAACATGTTTAATTAGTTCGATACATAAAAAATTGCCGATTGTAACACCTACACATTAACTGACTGGGTCGCTGCACAATCTTGTACAAAATTTAAGTGGTGAAAAGACTTGTGTTCTCTAGAATAATTGGCAACAAAAAGTTAGATCATCAGTCACATTAAACACAAAATTTATGGAAAGGTGTATGGTTCCAGTTGGATTTGAATCTATATATGCTTGGCACTGGAGAAAGGACCTGTAAGGTGCATGATTGATATATCTAACTCAGAGTATGTGACATATTTTTGTAAAATCAAACATATTAGGTTGCACCTGAGTGTACTCTCCTATGGACATTCCACCTGTGGTTTTTCACCATCGAAGTTGTAGCAGCACCAAACATTTTGACACTACTATTTAGCAACCCCTATTATTAAAGGCTTTTAATCATCTAACAGAGATATATTGGAGGTTAATGGAATCACATCTCCATGTTAGGAATATGTGTGCCCTAGAGGGGATAACATTTTCGTGTGTATTCATAAACAGTCTTTTAATGAGATAATTGCACATGTTATCGGATTGTTGTGAAATCTTGTGCTTAATTTAGTTCAACACAATTGTGTCCTTAGTTGGTCGAGTTTGTGCTAGACACACACTACAAGACGGATGTGTTAGCCAGCTGATGACTAGGTTCTACTTGTCATGGACATTTTTTTTGATAAAGGGATTTCCATTTCAATGTATTAAAGATACAATGTATGCCACACCCGGCCTCTGCATAACATGATGCACACAGCCCCAACAACAGACACAAGAGAAAAATAAAATTATCATAGGCATAATACAAGCATAACTTTAAAACGCCTATGAAGAAGGAGGGTCAATCCAAAAATCTCTAGGCCATCCATGTCGGATAAAAATATCTCTCGCTGTGTGCTCCAGTCGTGCAGACGCCACCATTAAAGGTCTTGATTTTACACATGTTGTAATGTGGAGCACGAACGGAGCAAACTTGTGCATCAATATATATATTACCCGGATACGAGAAGTATTTTTGTCATTAAAAACCGTGTCATTTCTATATAGCCAGAGTGACCATATAACGGCTAACGCTCCCACCCTAATAATAGTTCTATCTTTTTAATCAACACCATGTAGCCAGTTGCCAACAATATTTGCAACAAAATGTGGTGGGAAAAAGTTTGAAGCTATTTGAATGGCTGACCAAATAGAAAAAGCAACATTGCATTGAAAGAATAAGTGTTTTATCGTTTTCTCATGAGGACAGAAAACACATTTTGTACTTCCATGCCAGTTGCGTTTGACTAGGTTGTCTTTGGTTAAAATAACCCCTTTATGAAGATACCACGCAAAAAATCAGTTTCAATGGTATCTTGATCTTCCACATGTCGGAGTGAACCAAAGCTCTATACATGGAGTCTACAGAGAACATTCCGATCGCATTTAGATTCCAACGAAATTCATCAGGTAACTGAACTGAAGTCAGTCGCCCCAATAAAGCATTCCACATCGCAAGGCGAGGTCCATAAAGAGTTCGTCTGAACGTCATAGTAGGAGGTGAAAACTGCATAGCCGTAGCTATTGTATCGCTCTTATGACGGACAATATTGTATAGAGCCGGATATTGTTCTCGGAGAGTGGTATGACCTAACCATTTATCCTCCCAGAAACGAATTTCCGTTCCATCCTTATTATTAAAAGCCCCAAAGCGAAAGAAGTGTTTCTTCGTTGCCATGAGGCCCACCAAAAAGTGAGAGTCCCCCGGTTTCCAATACAACTGGGACAATGCTTTTGAGACAATATATTTTCGCTTGAGAAACGTCTGCCAAACACCATCCTCGATAAGTAAAAAAGCCACTCGCCAAGTAGGGCCGTGTTTTTTACCTGTAGGTCATTGGTACCTGTTGCAGCTCACAGGTCAACGACGTCCACCGGAGCTAGGTTTCTGTGAGGATGAGAGAACGATTTTTCTGGAATACACACCTCACTCTCTATTCCACACAGGTTAATATACAGAGTACATTTTACATATGCATCCCTCCTATACTTCTAGTATTACACATAAGTACACCAACACTCCCCCTCAAGATGAGGTGAAGATGTCAATGAGCCTCATCTTGCTACAAATGTTTACAAATGAACCTACACTCACACCTTTTGTCAAAATATCTGCTAGTTGACCTGATGACCTAACATAAGTAATTTTGAGTACACCTTCATCTAGCTTCTCCTTAATAAAGTGCCTATCTATCTCAACATGCTTAGTTCGATCATGATGAACCGGATTGTGAACCATGTTAATAGCAGCTTGGTTATCACAATACAAGCAAATAGGCACATCAACAATCAGTCCAAGCTCTGACAATAGTATTCTCAACCACATCAGTTCACACAAACCTGATGCCATAGATCTGAACTCAGCTTCAGCTGTTGAACGTGCAACTACACTCTGTTTTTTACTCCGCCAGCTAACTAAATTTCCACCCAAAAACATGCAATAGCCAGCGGTCGACTTTCTGTCATCTAGACATCCAGCCCAATCAGCATCAGTATATCCTTCTATTTTAAGATGCCCATAATTAGAAAATAAAATTCCTTTACCAGGGCACCCTTTTAGATACCTTAAAATTCTGTATACAACATCCAAATGGCTAGTTCTAGGGTCATGCATGTATCTGCTCACAATGCCAACCGCATATGCAATGTCTGGTCTAGTATGTGATAAATAAATTAAGCGCCCCACCAATCTTTGATATCTACCTTTGTCCACTGACTCACCAGAATCCGCTAATATCCGAAGATTTTGCTCAACAGGTGTGGGTGCTGGTCTACATTCTAGCATTCCAGTCTCAACAAGTAAGTCAAGTACATACTTTCTTTGAGAGAGATAAATACCTTGTGCACCATAAACAACCTCAATCCCAAGAAAGTAGTGAAGATATCCCAGGTCTTTGACTTCAAATGAACATGCTAATGCCTTCTTTAACCTCGATATCTCTTCATCATCATTACCTGTAATTACAATGTCATCAACATAAACAACCAGAATGGTAACCTTGTCATTATGGCGCTTAAAAAATAAAGTATGATCTGCATTGCTTTGTTGATAGGCCAGCTTGCACACTTCATTTCTGAACCTCCCAAACCAGGCTCTAGGTGATTGTTTAAGCCCATACAAGGACTTCTTTAATTTACACACCTTGCCTTCAGTCTCTTTACTACTAAACCCTGGTGGAATCTCCATATACACTTCTTCCTGTAAGTCCCCATGAAGAAAAGCATTTTTAACATCCATCTGATACAATTTCCACTTATTATTTGCTGCTATCGATATGAGGACCCTGATGGTGTTCATTTTTGCCACAGGTGCGAAGGTTTCATCATAATCTACCCCATATGTTTGACTGTACCCTTTGGCCACCAACCTGGCCTTATACCTTTCTACCTTTCCCTCTAAATTTTGTTTTACAGTAAATACCCACTTACAACCAACAACCCTTTTATTAGGAGGAAGTGTAGTAAGTACCCATGTGTTATTTTTGTCAAGTGCTGACATTTCTTCCAGCATGGCATCTCTCCATTTAGGGCACCTTTTCGCTTCTTGCCAGTCATAGGGAATAGGTACAGACGAGTCAAGTGCAGCAATGAAAGATTTATACCCAGGTCCCATAGAAGAATATGATACATAATTAGAAATATCGTATTGGGACAAATGTGGTGGCAGTTTCCCAGCAGTGGAGCGAGATTGTTTCCTCTGAGCTATAGGGATATCAAGATCATCAAATGGAGCAGGAACAGTACCATCACTTGTAGAGGGAGTTGAACTTGAGTCATGTAAATCTGGCTGTACTCGAGCTTCAGGATTCCGACTCAATGAGATTTCTTCCTCCCCTTGCACTTGATCATTCTCAGTTCTCCGTCTCCGTGAGTACACCTGAAGGTTTTGTGGCCACCTTGATCCTTCAGTTTGATACTCTTGCTGCTCCCCCTGAGCATCATCTTGTTCAGTATTTGATGTATCTTCATCTCTACCATCAGGCTCATCTCCAGTTGGAATTACTCCAACAATCATCTTCCGAGATGCTGCTTCATTATTTCCTTCTTCTTCATCTCCCCCTGCCTCGTTGTTCGTACCTGAATTGTCATTAACATATAGGTCAGGAAAAACATCAGTTAAATCAACCGATTCTCCATAAAATGGTTGATATTCTCTAAACACAACATCCATGCTTACAAACATCCGTCTCTCGGATGGGCACCAACATTTATATCCCTTTTGTTTTCCTGAATATCCCACAAACACACACTTTAGAGCTCTTGGATCAAGCTTGCTCACAGAGGGTCTATAATCTTTCACAAAGCACACACACCCGAATACTTTTGGGGGAACAATATATGTCAACTTTCCCGTCAAACACTCAATCGGTGTTTTATTATTCAGTACCCGTGATGGCATCCTATTCATTAAATATGCAGCTGTCGTTAGAGCTTCACTCCAAAGGAATTTAGGAACATTCATACCTATCATAATGAACTGGGTGATATCCAACAAATGCCTATTCTTCCTCTCAGCCAAGCCATTCTGTTCAGATGTACCTGGACAAGTAGTTTGATGGATAATACCAATACCGGACAGATATTCATCAAACTCATGATTCACATACTCGGTGCCATTATCAGTACGAAAAAATTTCACACACGCATCATACTGATTCATGATCAGATTATGGAAATCTCTGAAGCATTCAAACACATCACTTTTGTTCTTTAACACATAAACCCAAGTAGTTCTAGTGCAACAATCTATAAAGGTCACAAAATAACGGTAACCATTAAGAGAGGTTACTCCACTAGGGCCCCAAACATCCAAATGAATTGTTTGCAGTGGCACTACACTCCTATTAGAAGATAATACATAGGAAATACGGGTCTGCTTCCCATATTGGCCTGCTGGTTGCATATATATACACGAGGGCTGGTTGTATATATATACACGAGGTCGCCTGCTGTTTGTATCAGATTGTACCGAGGACAAAAGATAAATAAAGAGGAAGATTTAGGGAATGCGACACACGTCTCTGGCCACGAGTTTGTTGTGTTCATGTGTTGATGATTATTTATGCGATAGATCATGTGACTATGTGAGCAAATCTCAACCATTGGTATCGAGCGAGGTCAAAGATTTAAAGATGCCCTGTATATAGAGGAGCCGCGTGCGTGGTCAAAAAATGAACTCGGAATTAGTACGAACGTTCGCAGGTCTGAGAGGAATGGGCAAACCCACCGCGATTGAGGCAGTTCGTCTGCTGGTGCAGGACGCCATTTTCTTTAGTGGCCTGGACTGGATCAGATCCACGAGCGGAATGCACACAGAGAATATTTGTAGCTCTGTCGGCTTCCTGGTCCATTCCTGCTGTTGCGTCTCAGTACACGGTCGCTGCTGGATCTGGATGGAAGCGTACGTATAACGTATTGACGTGAGCATTATATTATTGTAACGCACGGAAATGACTTGACTGGAAAGCTCGTGTGTGTTACGCCGTAAGTAAACCAAGAGAAACAGTTCCTTTCGCGAGAATGTGACACAGATTAAATTACAGCTCGCTTGTTTCATCCGCACGTATCTCCAGCCAATTAGAGAATCTTTTGCTTTATGTAGACTTAATCAAATTTGACTAATAGCTATGGCTATCCATTAATCCCTCCCGACTACAGGTTTGCGTTCTGATCACGGAATACAGCTGAGTACTTGGGTGTCACGCTAATCATAATCTAATTAATGGTCCACTGAATGAGATAAGGAACCATGAATAAAGAATGTAGCAGGGTTGCTTCTCCTCTCGCCGGCAGCAATTTGCTTGTGTACCCAGTCCACCTTTCTCATCGTCAGAGAATCCACTAAGAGCTTGTTTGGCTACCATCATTTGGACTTGCAATCACAGAATTTCGCTAGTAACTTGTTTGGCTGACATGGAATCACGTGCATAATTCAATTCAGAATTTCAAGGAATCCGTCTCATAGCTAACCTCGATTCGGCTCCACAACCCCGTAATTCCTCTGAATCATCGATCTCACCCCTCCCCGATCCAACTCCTCCACCAGGCGTCCCCGCCACTAGTGAGCCTTCATTTTGACGGTGAACGGGATTCCTTCATCCTCCACACCTCTTCCCCGCAATCCTCTAATCGCCATAGCTCCTCCCCCGTCCCCATGGTGCTTGTGTTGCCGTCTGCCCGATGATGACCCGTCTCCGGTGAGCAGCCATTAAGGTCATCTACCCCCCCCCCCCCCCCCCCCCCCCGACCCCACCCCCACCCCCAAGGCAAATCTCTCGACATGTCCTCTTCTATTTTTTCCCACTCACTCTTTCTATTTCTTTAATCCTAACGTTAACCTCATCCTCTGCAGGTTCATCGATCTCTTGCCCCATTCAGTTTCGTCATCTCCTTACCTGCTACTCTTACGCTTTTCTAGCTCACAATAAACGAGAACTAATATAGGTTGGTAACTAGTAATATGATTTTTTTTTCGAAATGGAGGGTGTACCCCCAGCCTCTGCATCCAAAGGATGCACACAACCGTTTTTATTAGATTATTCAACAAAACCTTACAAGAGGAATACAATGATCAATCCGAAATGAAGCCACCAACCTAGCGACAGCTCGCTATACCTAAAACAGTGATGAAGGGGGTGGCGAAAAACAGAGCCGTATGCCCTGACGACACACCAACGCACCTCATCGAAATACCGAAGGCCACACCAAGCCGCCCGATAGCGAGCAAGGAGCACAACCGGTCTAGCAGACCCTCAGCGGCACCGATGCACGCGCTATAGAAGTCGCCGCCGCCATCTTCCTCTAACCGATCTTCATCTTCAGGACAGGAACCAAAGCATTATCCTTGTCAGGCATGCCGTTGACGCCGCCACGGTGCCAAACAGCTCCACCAACCTGCACGTGTACATCATCACACGTCCGTCGCCGAGACCCCGCAATGCCACGCCGCCAAATCTCGCCAACGGTAACGCGGTAGACAGACACCGCTCCACCTTCTCGAACACCGCCATCTGCCACAGGTCCCCCAAGACAGGTCCAACTCCCACACGTTGCCCCCAGCGGGGAGAACGACGCTTAGTGCCGTCAACGTCCGATCCTGAACGGATCTAGGGTTTCCCCCGGAGCGACTTTGGTAGAACCGTGTACTGCGTCGCCAACGCCTTCAACAAGGTTACGATGCCCATGGGCGCCGCCGTCGGAGGCCCGGCAGTCCAACTTGCCCACCTTGATCCGTACCTGCTTGTCCACCAGGTGCTCCTCACCGTCGTCCGCAGCCAACCGGCCGGATCGAGATGGCCGTGAGGCCGCCGACGATCCGGGACGAGGAACGTCATGCCGGCTGTCACCAGAGCCACCGCCGCCGTGCGGATGCAAGCCGAATCGAAAGCCGGCTGCCTCCGACCAGCCAGGGATGCTGGGCGCCGAGCCGGCCGCCGCCCGTGCAGACGAGCGAGTAGGCGAACGTCGGGCGTGAGGCCCGCGTTGGCGCTACCGGCAGCCGAGCCGGAGAGGAGCACCACGATCCATGCGCGCGAGGAACGCGATCCGGTGCCGCCGTTACCTCCAACCGGCGACGAGGGAGCGCAGAGGGAAGATCCCCGCCGCCCCCTTCACCGGCGGCACACGGCCTTAAGCCGGCGACCGCCTCTGGGGACGGCGAGGGAGGGAAGCAGGGGGGAGGGTGGCGGCGGCGGCGGGCTAGGGTTCGTCCCTCCCGTCGCCCAGAGGAGACGACGCAGGGGACGCGAGGGGAAATCTGTGTTTAACTAGTAATATGATAGGCGTTAGGTTTATATGACTACTAATGCGCAGACACTACTTGAAATTGGTTTCGTTAGAGCTGTGAGAATGAGAATGCATAAGAATAGATTTAGATCCACCCTTCGTAGAGGAGCTCACAATTTAGCACCAAGTGAACAGAACATATGCAACAGAGTATGAAGGAGCACATCAATAATAGGAGAAGCAATCAAAATGCACTCGTCGTATCTTAAGCTCGCGGCTCAACAAATCGTGTCAGCAGCTATTGTCTGCTGTATTTTTTTTCTTAAAACGAGGCAAAAGATTTGCCATTTTCAATAATTAAGAAGTTTTAGATAGTTTTACAAACCAAGCCAAGACCAAGAGTGGTCAAGGCCTAAAATACAAAGCCTACTCTCACGGCACTATGCTACCCAAAGCTTTTGCCCCGGCTAAACACCACATTGTCGCCTTGCTTTTAATCTTCTCGATGATCATGGTAGGTGTTATTGCTTTGCTCGTAAAGACGCGGGCATTCCTCTCCTTCCAAACTTCCCATGACACCAACATGGCAAGGGTCGCCATCGCCTTCCTTTTGTCGCCCCTCTTGTGAATTACCGTATTCCACCATTCTTCCACACTATTGATTGTCCCCCAATCCGTAGTGGCAAGATCATGAAGCCCGAGCCAAGTTTTCATGGAGGACCAAACTCGACACGTGAAACGGCATTGGAAAAGGAGGTGGGCGGCCGTTTCTTGAACTTGGTTGCATAGCCCACAAATTTGTCTGCTGTATAGTAGCAAGCAGAAAGATTGGCAATGTTTTGTGTAGAGATTCCACGGAATAGTGTTGATATCAATTCACATTTGAGCTCGAGAGGAGCCGTATGCATCTTTTCGATGCAGAGGCTGGGGTAACCCCATTTCTAAAAAAAAAATTTGAGCTCGAGAGCAGATTCATTAATCTTCATGCCCAAGCATGTTTTACAATGGGATCCATTATTCCCATATGTTCTATCAATACACTTCTAATCTTGCCAAAAGAGAATACAACATGGGTATTTTGTTTGCGATTGTTGATCATAATTAAGTACCCTCTTGTAGTATAATCATCAAGGTAAAGGCAAATCAATCATTAGGCTTCCAGTACCAAGAGTGCTTTTCTACATAAAAGCGTACCTTAAATAACATTGACAGAGTCGGCAAAATGAGTAAGAACTGTTCTTAACAATCATCAACCATAAAGGGGTGTTAGTGCGATCAGGGCTATTGATGTACTACATGATTTTTCCAGATGAATGCAAATGGAAGTATAGCTACTGCTGAAAGTCAAACGTCATAGGGGTAACATATTCTGAAAATTAAACAACAAGAGCTAACATAAAAGGCTCTCATGTGAAAGAAATTTAGTGCAATTTCTATAGCGGTAGATTCTTTATTAATATTAATATCCTGGTTTACAGACGTGCACGCTTTGGGACCTGAGCAGGCAGAGGCAGATGCAGGTGACCCTTTTGCTGCAGCGATATCACCGTGTCGTACAGACTTCCTCTCATCGGAGTGAACTCCAGGCCCAAGTCCCTAAGCCTCCGGTTGGAGAACTTGTACGGCTCAACCATCGGCTCGCCGCCGCCTTCGTCTTCGTACTTGGCGGTGACGGGGTACTGCGGGAAGAGGTCCCGGAGCAGCTGGACGAACCGGGCGCGGTGCAGCACGGCGCCGACGCATAGGTACCGCTGTCGGCGGCCGCCCCGCGCACTACAACACGGCTGATATATAGAGGCATTTCAAAGTGCCACTAAATGGGGTCTAAGTGCCACTAATGATCTATTGTGGCACTTTGGAGAAGTGTTACCTTTGCTGGTGCCACTAAAAGCTTTTGTGGCTCTTCTCCAAAGTGCCCCAATAGGTCATTACCTATTGAGGCACTTTGTGAAAGTGCCCCAATAGGTCATTACCTATTGAGGCACTTTGTGAAAGTGCCCCTAAAACCAATTAGTGGCACTTTGAGAAAGTGCCTCTAAAAAATTTTAGAGCCACTTTGAGGAACTGCTCCAAAAACTTTTAGAGGCACTTCCTCAAAGTGCCTCCAAATTTTGTTTGAGGCACTTTCTCAAAATTAGGAGCTCAAAACAGTACATTATACATATAATCCAATGATATTTACATATTACACAAATATCTCCTTACTGCATACATGTTTCAGACTTCATATTCACATATTCTACAAATGTTCCATCATTACATACAGATTCTATATAAGCATGAACCATGAAGCAATGAAATTTCACATATACAGAGCCAGAGGTAAAAATTAGCCAAACTACACATATGTACAGATGAGATAAGTATTAACAAAAGCCGCCTCACACCTTTGCGGGTAACTTGTTCTTCCGGCTGATCTTTTCATTAGAGTCCCCACTAGAGGGAAACTTGTCAAATATTATTCACCTAAGTACTGCAAATGATGTCAATGGAAGAACCAATAAATTAGGTTGTTCACTTATATTTGTTTTCCATATGATGCGACATAAAATATATTACCTTGTTGACTAACCGTACTTGTAATACACAAAATGAGAACGAAAGCTACTTGTCTCATATGTCCCTACAATCCAACAGGCTACAGTCCTACCAAGGATATTCAATATACAAATACGAAGTGCAGGGAATCATTTGCAGTTACTATAGACAGAACATGGTACTATTGCTATCCTTGAGATATTTACCTTAAGAATCATTCATCCTAAGATTACCCAAAAGCAAGTCACTGTGTGTAAAATAACAGGGGCATGCAAAAAATACTCACTGTCAAGATAATAATCGAAATCCATTACATGCACTGATTAATAATCGAAATCCATTAAGGCATTAACTCTTGGATGAGGCAGAACAAAGAAATGACAGTCTAAGAATCCAAATTCGGTTTCAAGCAAGGAACAAAGAAATGACAGCCTAATAAAAACATCTCCATCAATTAATCATTGATTCATCTCTTATTCATGGAACTAATGCAATCAATCAATCAATTAATGAATCAAAAAATATCAATCTGATTCATGGAATACACGTTCCCAGGTTATATATTACAATTATGAGAAAAACTGATCCATCATAAATACACGTTCGTGGCTTCCTAGGTTATATAATATGTTTGATAGACAGATAACGTTCACATAAGAAATAAATTGATTCTAATGGGCAGAGAGAAATCCAGATACCAACCTAGACTGTCATATTTGTTGAGAAGGCGGCAAACTTTTGCTGACAATACAAAACTCACGCAAAGAAGACCTGCGAAGAACCAAATTTTATCAATTACCACGACACGGCATGTGTGATCCATGAAACCAATAAAAATCATAAAATTTCTTATTTTCTAGCAGTTCAATAGTAAGGTCTGCGCAGCAAACTACAGAAAGGAACTAACAGTTTTTAGGGTATCCCAAAGCTCACTAATCGTACACTGAAAGAAAAAACTGCTAAAGAAATGTACAGGGCCAACTACAATATAGTGATACCAATATACCATGATTAGATACATGCATCTAATTTGAGTGATTAACAAAATAATAATTCCCTAACAATAGCATACATATCATGGAAAGAAGAGCAGCATATTGTACTGGTATAAAGGTCCAAACAAGACAAGACTATTATTCACTGCTGCCTTTCTACAAAATGTTGTCACATAAGGTAGCGAGTAGTTCAGCACTCGAACTGCCAGAGACACCCTTATTGCTAAAGAACTCAAAGGCTTCTTTAAATGCCTGAACAAAGGGGAGTTTGAGAATGAGACAACAATTCTAATTATTATAGAGGCAAAATGGCATACGACTGAATCAATCAGGCAACAAGCAGACCTTGTAAAAGAATGTATGGCCCTAAAAACAATTTGTCATATATGCTACATACTTGTCATGCAGCTCATTTCCACGGAAAAACCTAAAAGGAAAATAACACACATTGGGAAACTGATTTCATGATAGAAGTGCAGTAAAATAAAGTTACACACATTAGAAAACTGATCTCATGATAGAAGTTCAGTAAATGCATTAAGGTAAAATCATCCAAGTAACAGTGCCTCAAATTCTAGCATAGATGATGGAAACACAACTGGGAGCCTCTAGAACCTGGCAATACAGAATGCCATCAATCAAACATTTTTTAGACTGCATACAGAGATAACTCCTCAGGTTATGCAAAAGAAAGGTAGAAAAAGGATGCTCAGCACTGAGCATATGTCACTACACTTTTCATACATGTCCTAACCGAATTTGTTTTGGCTCATGATATACTAGAATGGGACAAGGGTCAACATATTAAGATATCAATGTCTTTACAATTGATCGTGTTAAGCTGAACCATAACATCTAAATATAGGCAATGCAGTAATGTACATGGTGAAAATTCTACCAAGAAGATCCTATATTTGATTCCAACATATGAAGGGTAACACTCAATATAATCAATATTTCAAAATGGAAAAGGAAACACTAAAATAATTTCATATACATGTAGCAAGTCTGTTTTTAGAGAGGGAAAATCCAACCAAATCATTCAGACATCAGCACGTCCATGTGTTTCCGCATCCATCCATTCGAGTAAGAATGCAGGAAATTCCTAAGAAATACTCTACAAATATCTAAGAAAATATTAATACAAGCATAGCTTCAGTATCTATATAAACTATCATTTGCAGACACAACAACATTATTTGATGCAACCCTTGAGGAATTAAAAAACACACAAAAAATTACTACTCAATAGCAAAGAATTCAGTAAACTCAAATCCTTCTTTCTGATGCATGAAGTTAGGACATGCCATATACATGAATGCACAGATGCAATCTTGCAAATCATGTTGGCTTGAGAAGTGAATCAGCCGACATAAAATATTCCACCTTGTTAAAATCATTGTTTATGTCCCCATAAGAAAGAGACTAAGTTCTAATACAGTAAGCAATGTATAGATTGTCTATATCTGATCTAAGGTGTAACTAATAATCTACACGATCTGAAGAAACCTAACAACTAACTTGATAGTATCACTCGATTAAATTCCACAGTACTCATGTGAATTCCTACATACTTCCCTTTAGCTAATTTAGTTGACCCTACTTGTATATATAAAAGTGACAGAACACAAAGATTTTCTTTCTGTAACCTGGGAACATCTATCATGCAGTTCGATATGTATGAACATAGGTAAGAGTTTAGACACATAGATGATCACTATACACAAATGTAATTGTTTTAGTGTTTACATCTGGAGTGCTTACCAAGGACATACCTCACCTACATTAGATCATTAATTTTAAAATTTAAATGATACAAAAGGTGATGCTAGATCATTAATGGTACCATATTGCATAACTGAATGTTAGTACAACGCATTATCACACAGAAATCACCTCCAAATCGCCTGTATATGTTTAGTTTGGTGCCTTGTTGTTCCTTTAAAGGTCTCTGTGCTCTTGTCAATTATAACGTCTACCTATAACTGACATAAATAAGGGCACAAAGCATGCAGTAACATTGAATAATCCAATTTTCTGGCAGAGATGAACTACGAACATCCGTAATGCTACACCACAACAGAGAGCACGACTATATCAGCATCACGACCACAAGCTAGTTCATCATCAAGATAAACCAGAGCAGCACTAGAACCCCTAGAATAGCTAGGACAACATCACAGCACAACCAGTGACGGCAGGAGAAAGCAGAGAGAGTAAAAAAGAGGAGAGGCAGAGGAGCACGCACCACATGTAACGTGGTGTGGCGAGGCAGGCCCGCGCTACAACGGCAGAGGGCACCACGAGGACGACGAAGGTGACGACCACCGCGTCCCAGTGGCACAAGGAGCATTGGGGGCACATCGAAGAGGAGGCAGCCACCGCTGCGGTTGCGGTGTCGATTAGTCACCACCGTCAAGCAACAGCGAAGCCATGGTCGCAATCGTGGAGGTAGTCGACGTAGACGGCAAGGGGGCGCAACCAGAGGCGCGGTGGTGTGTGAATCACGACCAATCCAAACCCGATTGCTAGGGTTAGCGTTAGCCGCGGGCACGCGCTCGATAGCGGGGATGCGTCAAGGAGGCGGGGGAAACGACGAAGGAATAGTACCGGGGCACGGCCGCACGTGAAAGGTGCCGCGGGAGAGGGCCGGCGACGGCCGGAGCGGCAGTCGGCGTGGGCGCATCGCGAGAGGAAGGGGACGAGGAGAGGAAGACGAGGATAGGAAGGGGACGAGAAGGAGGCGTAAATAGGAAGTACGTGTGTGCTTAACGATGTAAGTGGGGCGGACATGCCGCCAAACCCACCTCCCGTCCTGCCCGCATATCCCATTTATTAATCTTGTGGGATCCCGCTTTGCGCCCGTGGGTTTAGAACTGTCGTCTCGTTAATCCCGTGTAGATCCTGCTCCCGTTAAGCTCGCCACATGGATGCAACCGTTAGGCTTAGTCTTTTCGTAATGGATTGATGCTGATTTGTATCGGTAAGTTTTTTTTTAGGGAGATTTGTATTGGCAAGTTAGTTGATGGGTCCCGCCGAACTCATGTGTCTCACTTATTAAAAGAGTGAAATGCATATACAGTCCTTAAACTTCTCGGTTATGTCTAAAACTGTCCTTAAACTCTAAAAAAAATATCAATATAGTCCATAATCTTGCTCTATAGGTAATGACCTATTAGGGCAATTTTGAAAAGTGCCACTATAGATAATGACCTATTGGGGTACTTCTAAAATGCCACTATAGGTAGTGACCTATTAGGGCACTTTTGAAAAGTGCCTCTATAGGTAATGACCTATTGAGGCACTTCTCTAAAGTGCCACTATAGATAATGACCTATAAAGGCACTTTCGAAAAGTGCCTTTATAGCTTATACAAATAGAAGCAGTTTGTTAAAGTGCCTCAAATTATATATGAATTTGGGGCATTTTATTCAAAGTGCCCCAAAATTATTAACTATTGAGGCAATTTTAAAATGCCCCTGTAAAAATGCCCCTAATTGCAGACCGTGGCCTAGTGGCGCGGCGTCGGGGAAGCGGCGCTCGTAGATTAGGGCGTGCGCGCGGGCGACGTCACGCACATCGGTGTAGGCGGTGACCGCGTTCGGGTAGGCCGGCTTGGCGCCCATGAGGTAGCGCGATTACAGGAGGAGGTTTACAACGTGAGATAAGAAAGGGGATGATCTAATCTTTATCAATCAGATTAGATCGTTTACATGTTTTCCTCAACTACCAAACTAACTCTATCTCTATCTCTCTATTCTGCGTACAAGACGTTACATGACATATATTGTATCGCTAACACCCTGGACGTTCAGGTCGTGATGTGCTCGCCGCGCTGCGGGCGACGGCAACGACGTCACCCAGTATCGGGGTTGGGGGCGGCCGGACGGGGTGGATGAGATAGGAAGATTAGGGAGAGGGAGACAGGAGGGAAGTAAATTTTGGGGTCTTTTTACGAAACAAATTGACCGGTCAACAGTGTAACATCATCAAATACACCGTTCCAGCTAACGCGGTGACCGTCTGTGACACTCCGACACGTCTTGAATAACCGTAAAATTGTATTCCATATGTACGATGACCGAAGTGATTTTGCTCTACAATTTCGAGTACTAATAATCAATTTTACTCTTTTCGTTTTTCAAAAAAAAAATTACTCTTTTCGTAGGACGCGAACTAAGCTAGGACCAACGCAGTAAGGACCAAGGAATAGTAGGCATTCAGCAGCAGATTCTTTCTTGATAGGTTTACAGACGTGCACGCTTTGGCACCGGAGCAGGCAGAGGCAGAGGCAGGTGACCCTTTTGCTGTAGGGATATCACCGTGTCGTACAGACTCTCTCTCGTCGGAGTGAACTCCAGGCCCAAGTCCTTGAGCCTCCGGTTCGAGAACTTGTACGGCTTAACCATCGGCTCGGCGCTGCCGTCGTCTTCGTACTTCGCGGTGACAGGGTACTGGGGGAAGAGGTCCCGGAGCAGCCGGACGAACCGGGCGCGGTGCATCACGGCGCCGACGCAGAGGTAGCGCTGTCGGCGGCCGCCCCGCGCGGCGTCGGGGAAGCAGCGCTCGTACACCAGGGCGTGCGCGCGGGCGACGTCGCGCACGTCGGTGTAGGCGGTGACCGCGTTCGGGTAGGCCGGCTTGGCGCCCGTGAGGTAGCGCGCGACGTGGTCGGTGCTGAAGTTGAGCGTCCGCTGCAGCATGGGCCCCACCGTCGTCGCCGGCACCACCACCGCCAGCTCCAGCCCCCTCTTCGCCGCCTCCTCCGTCGCCGTGATCTCCGCCATCATCTTCGCACAACAGTACATGTTCTGCAAACGGGGATTGTAAAGATCGCAGGTTTGTTTGCCGAGGATCGAGGGGGAATTGATGAGCTTCAGTTCTTACGCCTGTTCGTTTGCAGTACTCGTAGTCGCTCCAGCAGGTCTCGTCGACGACCGTGTCGGGGCTGCGGCTGGGGTCCATGTGCACGGCGCCGTAGGACGAGGTGAACACCACGCGCCGCACGCCCGCGTCCGCCGCCGCGTTCATCACGTTCCTCGTCCCCTCCACGGCCGCCGGCACGAGCTCCTGCAAGCAGCACAAAGATTCAGGTAACTAAGTTGGTAAGCACGGCATGGTGCGTGAGCAGAGGAAGTGAACTGACGGGGTCGTTGGACACCGGCGAGGCAACGTGAAAGACGCCGTGGCATCCCTGAAACGCTGCGCGGAGGCCGCCGTAGTCGAGGACGTCGGCGCGGCACAGGGTGAGCCTCTCCTCCGCCCCATCCAGCGCGAGCAGGTGCGCGTTCTTGCGGTCCGCTTCAGAGATCAACCAAGCACACGCACGCACCGCTTAAGAGATCAATCAATCAACCAGACGAAAAAATAATCAAAAGTCGGCGAGATCGATCATGGACTAGCTAGTCACTCACCGGGATCCCTGGCGGTTCCCCTGACACGGTAGCCACGGTCGAGGATCTCCTTCACCACCCACGACCCGATGAAGCTGCCCGCTCCGGTCACGCAGACCAAGTGCTCCTCCTTCTCGTCGCCATTACCCCTGCCGTTCGAGCTGGACGGCATGCTGATGTCGACGATCCACGGTGGTCGTGGTCGATTTTGTCTTGGATGCTTCAGGATGCAATATAATATACCGGGACAAAGATGAGACGTCAGCTAGTGTGTAACTGATCAACGCTTTTGCATAGCTCGCCGAGTATGACTCTTACATCTGCTTCGTGTGACGAAAAGTCCAATTACTACCGCATTGCCGGGATGACACAACGCATTGCCGGGTGCCCATTATCCGATTACCCACCAGGTTTTTACCTATTAAGGTAAGATAAAAAGAATCCACAGATTAATAAAGGGTAAAAAGATTAGAAGTGTCTAATTCTGAATCGAGTTAGATTTAACTAAAGTATGACTTCGAGCTTTCATGTGCTTCATCCTCGGAAAGTCAAATTTTACAGTACCCTGATACTCCAAAACCATAGTACCAGCTCGATCCGACCGTCCGTGATGAAAGGGCACGTTGGACTTTTTGTCTGCTGTCACGATAGACCACGAGCCGCCATTGTTAGAAAAAAACAGCCCAATTGAGATTGAGATTTATTTTCCGCTCACCGCCGCCTCCATCGATCGCTGCCGCCGCCGCCATCCATCGCTATGAATTTCCGCTCGCCTCTGCCGCCATCGATAGCGGCATCCTCTCAAGCCTCGCCCACGTTACCTTCTCGCGCGGCCGTCTCCGCTGTGAACGGCCGCCCTCGCGGCCCCGTCCCGGTCGACGGTCCCTCCTCACCCGGACCCATGACAATGTACAGTTCGATGGTCTCTCCTTCCCCTACGCGCGTCGCGCGCAGGCTCCATCTTGACTGCCCTCGCGCCATCAGCAGGTTGGTTATCGCCGCTGGACGCTGGTTTCAAGAGTACTGCGAGTAGTAAAAGTACAGTACTAAGTGATATAGTTAGTGGTTAGGATCTGAACCACACTAAAAGTTGCAAGACAGATCTGCCTCAGTTATATCAGGCTATGGCTGTTACTATTTACACATTGATTTAGGTATTTCTAGATTGGTTCTATCTCAAGAAAGGTGTTTCAGACATGATATGGTTGATTAATAATCCTTATTGCTTTGCTTTTTTTCTTTGTTCCGCTGGCTGGCCTCTTTTTTTTGGTACTTCAGCCTTCTGTAATTGCAGGTTTTGTAAATTATTGACCATACATGACGTACGTATGTACTGAGTATGATGGTTTGATAATTACAGGTTTGGAGGATGGATACTTCTGACGACTTCATAGAGGAGAGATAAGAATATCACATGATGGTCAGTCAGATATACGATTAATGCAATCCTAAATACGTCTTGCTACTTCCTGCACGAGCTCTTGTGGCCTGTTCGCGCATAGGTTCATAGAGTTCTGGACAAGAAAAAAGCTATCCAAAAGATTTACACAGGATTGAAGTAAGAATGTCAACAAACAAGACACAACTCCTGCTCCACAAAATTTTCAGAAAAAAAGAAAACGTCAAGAAAAGATGTTCCCAGGAGCTCGAGCTCTGAAGAGTAGATCAGCCTTAAGCCAAAGCAAACCAGTTTTACTTCAAATATTGTTCCTGTTAGGCCATAAATTTATTTCGTGAGTAACGTTTATGCAATAAGCTTTATCAGACGGTTATTTGTTATAGGACACTATCATTCAGGTCAAGAGGTGGTCTATGTCCGAGAATATTTTGTTGCACCTCTTTTATGAATCTGTGTACTGGTTTTAGCCTTGCCCATGATCAATCGACATGGTTCTAATAGATTGTGCTACTGGCAGCTTCGAGGGAATCTATCTGCTACACATTCGAATCCCACAAGTCTGAATCACCATTATAACCGGGTGATAACAGTCAGTCCATTGATAGCACTGCAGTTTTACTTCAGAGAAAGAAACTACTGCTGCTGTACTGTATGCATTGTAAGTGTGTAACTAATCAGATCGGGCCCTAACATATCAGGCCGACTGCGGCATGGGGAGGCGCTAGATCTCACTTTTCGTTCGCATTCTCGGCCTCCTCGTTGTCGCTCACCGGTGCCCGAACAACACCGGCGTCCTCCACATCGTCGAAGCTGGGAGCAAGCTCCTAATCTCGCCTGCCGTCAGCGCTACTCCGCAGCCGCAGCGCCACAGCCGAGCCGCTCGGCGCCTCTAACGCGGTAGCCCCGGCCTGCTCCTCCCTTTCCCTCAACTCGCCGATGGCCGCCATAGCCGCTCGCCACCCCGTACCCATCTTCACCGGCCGTAACGCGATAGCCCCGGCCGGCTCCTTATTATCCAGTGCCGCCGCGAGGGTCTCATTTCGTCTCAGATTGAGAAACAGAAGATGAGTTGACCGGGAAGGCTACAGTAATATGGACAGTTGAGATTACTATTGTTGGGACACTACCATTTTACCCCTCCGGTCGAGGTACTCCACCTGATTGGCTGAGTTTTCGAGCGGGTACTCCGTGGGCTGAATTGTGGAGTAGAGGCACATCAGCCGTTGGATCATCAAAAATGGATGGTCCAAGTTAATTTCAGGGTATAGTAAAAGTCCTCGGAAAGGAAAAGTCCAATTACTAGCGCATTGCGCCTACACTAGTACAGCAGGGCCAACACCTATATAATACTCTTTTCCCATTAAAACTAGATCCCTACAAGTTTGCAAAAAATGTACTTCTAACTGAAAATAGAACAGAACTATTAAATATCAGATACAAATTAATTCGGTCTTCATATTTAACATCCTTGCAACAAACTTTTTGAAAAAAAGTCTAATATTTGATATATTTATATTTACTTTAAAGTTTTTTGTTGTATGTGGCTACATAGTTTTGCGCTGTTTGTCTCTAAGTCCGAACAACTTCCGCATAAAGTTCTATGAAATGTCACGGTATATAAAAAGTTCTTTTGCGTTTTTTTGAAGAATGCCCTTGTGGTGTTCAAAAAGTTTTTCCATTTATTAGGCTTGCTTCAGTGGCCTCCCCCTGGAGGAAAACCGGGGAGGTAAGTTTCCCTCAAAACCTTCCGATCAAAAGTTATGGGCAAATTTTGGCCGTCCGTAAGCCGAACTTTTGCCGGAGGGAGGCCACCGAAGCAAAAGTGTATACACACATGACATATGTAGACACCCTTTTTGAGTCAGAAATACTCACCCACTGACTCGGATCTCCATGGCAGGAGAACGACTATGATAACTCCTATGTGCGCAATGCGCTCGTCTAAATCCATGTTCTTCGTGTGAGGCTACTATGGGGCCTAGTTTCGGTAGCAACGCAGAGAGGTCGCGTGCAATGTGGACACTGTGTTGGGCTCAGCCGCTTTTTCGCGGCAACTATTATGTCACGCTCCTCATGTAACATGTCGTTCTAATGCTCCATCGAAAGTTGTGTTAGTTTGTTGAGAGAATTTCTTATTCGACACTACGTGAGGTTTACACTTCCTATTTGGTCCTGAATTTTCTTCTTTCCTATTGATACAAGGTGTAAACTTTCCTTACACGACATGAAGTCCATTCTGTTAGTCCCTACTGTCACTTCTGTTTTTCTTGGACCAAATTACCACCATCCATAATTCATATGCAATACTCGAAAAAAGAGGCTCCTCCCGACAACCCTCCCCACCTAGTTTCGCCCGTCGCCACACCGTGATGCTGTTGGTAACATTGCGTCGAGGGTCAGGAGCTTACGGTCTGCCGCCAAGGGTTGGAAAAAATCCCATAGATTTGTTCCCCGGCATGGTAATGGTTGCAAATTCCTTGTTGATCTGCTGTAATTTTTGGGGATGGAATCACGCCGCCTTTCTGATGCAGAGTCCCTCCTTCGGCCTGACGCACGCGCGGAGCAAGCAACGTCAATCTATCGTCGGATTGCCCACTAGAAGCAGTGCAGGAAGTTCCGCGCGGTCAAAGAAGGGGACACAAACACGCGTTTCTTCCACACTATGTCATTGCAGCGTCTCCGATGAAACATGGTGTGTTTGCTGGACATGGATGGCGACATCATCGTCGGCCATGGCTGGAAGGCTGACGTGTTGTATGCCTTCTACTCCGAGCTGCTCAAGAGTGCGCACGAAACATGTGGTTATATCATGATCCAAATTTATATAAGGGTGGCTAAGTTCTGACGGGACGAAGCAAGGCCCGTCGCCGGGAGGCTTGGGCCAAAGCCCCGTGGTATGGATCGTTGCCGACTTCGGGTCATTGCCGACTTAGGTTACCGACCTAGGTCACCACCTCTTTATATACCTCTTGTAAACAACCGGTTTGGGATAAGTCGCAAGTTGTAAATATCCGGCATTGTAACCTCACTGGATTATAGTGAAGATTTGCTGGCTAGCACCCGTGGTTTTTTCTCTTCCTCGGAAGGTTTTCCACGTTAAAATCTCGTATGTCCTTGTTTTTCAATCTCTTTGTTCATCATTTGTTTTGCTCATTGCTTATAACAAAACAAAGTGGCGATTCGATATGGGCCGCCTCTACGCGGACCTCCTTACGTGGTTGGGTCTCCGCTGGTTGCCCCCTTCACCGCCAAGGAGATAATGGCCGTGGTGGATGGGTTGGCGAGCTCTACAAACTGTGCAGGTTTGGCCATAGGGCGACCGTGTTTAGGCCCTTCATCTGGGACAGTTGAGCCGTCGTCGCATGTTAAATTCTTTGTGTGGCTCCTGATCCAGTCCAGAATCCACACCTGCGATCTCCTTCTGAAGAAAGGCGTCATCACTATCGAGGAAGCTGGCTGCCCCTGTTTCCCGCTACTGCTAGAAAATGCCAGCCACATGATGCTCCACTGCGACCATGCCGTGAGGTTTTGGGCCTATGTAGGTATCTTCGTCCCCCGGACACACTGGTCGCCGACCTCCCCCTCATGGTGCCCCCTGAAATCGACACTAAAACGAGACCGGCCTTCATCCTCCTCTGTTGTTGCCATCTCTTGAAGACCAGAAACACGACCGTCTTTTGGGGGGATCACCCCCTCCCTTCAACTCACCATCAAGCTATACCGGGACGACGCTACTTTGTGGTGAGTTCGCCTCCTCTTGAGACTGGGCCACTCGGTTGATGCCTGGCTCTCTTGCATTAGGGCTCCCCAAATATAACTCTGCTCTCCCCACGTCAAGAATCCAATAATATAGCCCCATACCACTTTTAGAAGGTTTTTTTAAGTTCTCTAGCTTCATATACATACAATGCTTTGATGTTGGCTACATATTGTCCGTTGGTTATGGTCCGAAAACCGTACCACTAGTTTATGAATGTTTGCTATATGATATGAATCGGTAGATTTATGTGATTATATATTTCTCTTGTTATGATACTGGAGCGATTTAAATCAGCTCAAATTAGCCTCATATGTGGCAACACATTCATACATGATTATTTAAATTTAAGCGTATGTGATGGAATCAATTAACCCGAACAATTTTAATGAACCAAATGCGATGTGGTCAATAATGAATACGAATAAGTATAATGAAACGTGTGTGCGATGTTGTAAGGTTTGCAACCGAGTTTGCAAAAAAGATGAAACGTGGGCGAAACCCTTAGACATCACACACGTTTCGGTATAATTACGCGATGGCACCCCCCCCCCCCCCCCCCCCCCCCCCACACACACACACACAATCGGCAACCCTGGTGGCAGTTCGTTAAATCGTGTGTGACAAGTTATTTCAGTCGTGTGCGATTGCCTGATCTATACTAGCTAGGAAGAGGAGTATCAAATTCACTTTTTTGGACATATATCCGTGTATGTGCACAAAATCATAGATTACGGAACACACGGAAAATAATATAAAAAGACAATGATGATTAAGCAAAAAGAAATCCAGTAAAGCGAGTAGGGAACGGAGGATACGCCATACGGGACGCCGTGTTAACATAGAGGATGAGATGTATGACTTTTCTCTACTCTTATCAGTTGTAACACATGATCATGTTTGCTACTAGTACTGTATATCGTAATTCATAGACGTGCATGCTTTGGCACCGAAACCGGCAGACGCAGGTAGCCCTTTTGCTGCAGGGATATCACCGTGTCGTACAAAGTTTCCCTCAGGGGAGTGAACTCCAATCCCAGGTCCCTCAGCCTCTGGTTAGAGAAGTTGTACGTCTTCACCATGGGCTTGCCGTCGTCGTCTTCAAACCTGCATATATAGTAAAACATTCAACGTGAGCATGTGTCGCAACTGGATGAAGCAAGAGTAAAATTGACAGATTTTACCGTTGGATCGTACTTGGCGGTGACGGGGTACTGCGAGAAGAGGTCCCGGAGGAGCACGGCGCCGGTGCAGAGGTACCGGCCGCAGGCGTCGGGGCGCTTAAATATAATTGTTGACACGTTGTAACGTTGTTTAGCCAAACTAATCTATATCTATTACCTAATAATAAAAGCAGTAAGCCTTCTTCCGGTCCGTACGTATTTTTACCCTTTTGCCCTCCCACCAAAATCCATATTACGCACAACTGCCACGGTACCGATTCGTCTATAATTTTTTCTGTCAGCCGTTCACCTCTCTCGATCTCCTCCTTCTCCTCGCCCATGGCGGCCGACGCCGCTCTGCCGGAGACGACGCCCCCCTTCCTTGCTCCTCCTCCTCGCCCATGGCCGCCGACGCTTCTCCGCCGTAGACAACGCCCCCTTTCCTAGATCTTCCTCCATCTCTACCCGCAGTCACTTATGTCCACCCCGACGCTACCCAGATCTGGGTCTCTCACACATCGACGGCGGCCATGGTGGCCGGCTGTGAGGAGGGAGATCCTTTCCCCACTAGAATAATAGTCGGGTTCGGAGCAGTCCGTCCCCTTTCTTTCTACCTTCTTCTTCTATCCATGGTGGTCCTCATGGAGTTTGGCGCTGCAGGGGGCCGCGCCAGTTTCAACCCTCCGCGTCTAGCACGGCCATCGCGGCTGGTGTGTCGCTGTACCAGGTGTGTGCTGCGCCGATCCCTTTCGTCCAGGTTCACCGGTTTCTCAACTGAAAACAACTCTTAATCTAGACACACGCATGCTAAGCTCAATACTCTGTTTCACAGACCCCTGCTACCGATGTTTTGAAGACGATGGTAAATAGATTTCCTGAAGCAGTCACTGACTGCTACCGATTGTGCCCATGATCATGACTACCGTATTAATTAGCAAAGTTAACATAAAATGATTTCATGGAAATTGGTGAGTGGTCGATTTGTACTACAAGAGATGCAAAAACTAGACAAGCTCTGGCTCATATATTTCCTTGGACAGGCATGAAAAATAATTTCATTAGTTGCTTTGGACAAGCAACCAGTCAGCCCAGCTTGAAAGACTTTCAGAAGAAACCGGCGATCGGGACCTTAACAGCGATCTGCAAAAGGTTTCCCAAACAAAGTTCATTACTCAAAAGTGTTGAGTAATCCTAACACCAAACCAACCCGTCCACCGTATATCCCATTAGCTACGAATGCAACAGCATGTCAAGAACTTAAGTAGATTTCCTAACATAGAAATCACAATGCGTATTAGGGATTGCTTACCAAATCTGACTATTAAAACCGAAACTGAACATATAAAATAACCAAGACGTACATCCTCTTTTGTTAATAACGACTATTTGGAATGTGCAGTCGCCCAAAAAAATTGATTAAGCAGCATTTATCATCCATTCCTCTCTATTTTATGGCCAGAATGAAACAATAGTTAATACTAGCCAGATCCATGCAAATGTCCAAATTTTTAGTCATTGTCCGGAGAATTTCACTGATTTCAAAAATTTGTCAACAACAAAATTTCAGTTTTGTGGATATGTACCAGTATATTCAGTGTGTTTCTCATGTCTATCTCCACAATTAACCTGCTTCGAAATCACATACAGATTCATTTTGTTTAAGGTGGTGCCGTGGCAATGCACGGGCTATGTGCTAGTTATAGTTAGAATCTGTACATATCTCTTGTATGTCGGTTGTATCAACTTGGGCTCCAAGCCTTGTAAACCTCCCTGTTATATAAACGATCGATTGTAGCCTTGAGTGCTACCGATCATTACCCTACCAATACTTCTTCTGTTTAAGTTTTTCATGGTATCAGAGCTACAACTACCTAGATCCGATCTACCTATGGCCACCGTCTCTTCGCTAAGCATGGGCTCCTCTGGCTCCGTGGTGGGCGTCAGCAGCAGCGCTTCCAAGCTCCCCAACGCCTCGCTGAGCTTCTCCGCTGGCTCGTCATCCTCGACAACTACCACGGCGCCGTTCAACTTCGCGCCACTCGTCACGACGCGCCTCGGCCCCGACAACTACCTCTACCGGAGGGCGGCGGTGGCGCCCATCCTCCGCAGCCACCTCCTCACCGGCTTCGTCGACGGAAGCTTCCCGTGCCCGTCGGAGTACATTGACAACCCTGCGGCCAAGGACGACGCCGCTGCCCCCAAGCGCCTCCACAACCCCGAGTTCACGGCATGGCATCAGCAGGATGCCGCCCTCATCTCCGCCATCAGGTCCACCTCTACGGTGGAAGTTCAGAGCATGATCCTCTTCGCCGACTCCGCCCAGGACGCATGGACCACGCTCGAGTCAAGCTTCTCCGCGCAGTCTTCCTCGCGGTACATGCAGATTCGTCGTCAGCTTCAGGAACTGAAGAAGCTTGATCTCCCCATCTCCACGTACTTCAACAAGGTTAAGTCATTGTCCGATCTGCTAACCTCTATTGGACAGCCTCTCCGTCTGGAGGAGTTCATCTCCTACCTCCTCTCGGGCCTCGACGAGGACTACGATGCCCTGATCGAGGTGGTGACAGCTCGCGGTGCTCCCATGCCTCTACGCGATCTGTACAACCAGCTGCTGAGCACGGAGCAGCGCATCGAGCGGCGCAAGGCGGCCCTCCACCACGACCCCAGCGCCTTCCATTCTGCCAACGGCGCCAACCGTGGCGGCGGAAGCGGCGGCAAGCCAGCGTTCCACCCCGACTACCGAGCTGGTCCCGATCCGCGTGCTCTGCCTTGACCAAACTTCAGCAAACCGGCCGGTGCTTCATCTGCCCCGGGCTTCAACCCTGGCGCTCCATGCCAGGGAGATCGCGTCGACTACCGCAGTGGTGGTGGTGATCGTAGCAACTACAACGACAACCGCGGGCAACGTACTGGAGGTGGAGGTGGTGGAAGCCGGCCTATATGTCAGATCTGTGACAAGCCGGGCCACAAAGCCTCCAGTTGCTTCAAGCGCTTCAAGCAAGACTACCTCGGCGTCGACAACGACGGACGCTACATGGACAAGCAGGTGGCAGCAGCCACTACGCAAGGCCATGTAGGCGGTGGTCAGACTACCTCCTACTCGGTTGATCCCGGGTGGTACATGGACACGGGGGCAACCGATCACCTCACCTCCGAGCTTGACAAACTCACGGTGAAGGAGAACTACCGCGGCAATGATCAAGTTCACGCGGCAAACGGAGGTGGTATGCAAATTCATCATATTGGCCACTCTAGTCTTCATTCTCCTTCATCACATGCTTTGCATCTTAAAGGAATTCTCCATGTTCCCTCAGTCACTCGTAGTCTTTTATCCGTCCGTCGTTTCACTATAGACAACAATGTTTTCATTGAGTTTCACCCTCACTTTTTCTTTGTTAAGGACCGGCGCACGGGGCAGGGGCTGCTTAGCGGTCGGTGTCACGGTGGTCTCTATCGTCTTGATGAGTCTACAGCCAAACAAGTCTTCAGTGGAATAAAAGTGTCACGAGAAAAGTGGCACTGTCGTCTAGGACATCCAGCTACCCAAATAGTTCAGCATATTTTAAATCATAGTCAGCTTCCTTCATCAGATTTGCACAATAATGTAGTGTGTGATGCTTGCCAACAAGGCAAAAGTCACCAATTGCCTTTTTCCCTTTCCACTCGTGTAATTTCAGCTCCGCTTGATATCATTTATTCGGATGTTTGGGGTCCTGCTGAAACTTCAGTTAGTGGACCCACTTATTATGTCAGTTTTATCGATGGTTATAGTCATTTTACATGGCTATATCTCCTTAAACGCAAGAATGATGTCTTTGATATTTTTCTGCAATTCCAACGCCATGTTGAACGTCTCCTCAATCGAAAAATCATTCATGTGCAAACTGATTGGGGTGGTGAGTACATTAAGTTGAACAAATTTTTCAATGATATTGGTATCTCTCATCAAGTTTCGTGTCCTCATACACATCAACAAAATGGTACCGCAGAACGTAAACATCGCCACATTGTTGAGACAGGTCTCACTTTGCTTGCACATGCCTCTGTTCCCTTTCGTTTCTGGAGCGATGCCTTTTCTACGGCATGTTTTCTCATCAATAGGCTACCTAGTCGTGTCATTAATATGAAAACTCCTCTAGAACGTCTCCTTGGAGAGGCACCAGACTACACGTTCTTCCGTGTGTTTGGTTGTGCATGTTGGCCACACCTAAGACCTTACAACAATAAGAAACTTGAGTTTCGTTCCAAGAAGTGTGTTTTCCTTGGTTATAGCTCCCTTCATAAAGGATATAAGTGTCTCCATGTACCTACTAATCGAGTGTATATCTCTCGCGATGTTGTTTTTGATGAGGGCGTTTTTCCGTTTTCCCAACTTCCTAGCTCTCATCTTGCACCTACAAATCATTCTATTCCTAGTAGTGGCCAGTTTGATGATGCTGCACATACACCTGTACTTTTGCCTAACCACGGTGCAGGAATTGGAAGAGGAGCACGGCTGGTACTGCTGGACTCTGCTGCTTCTTCAGATCACGTCAACGTGCATGGTGCTGCCTTGGACCACGACCCAGTGCATGCTGAGTCGCCTGCATCGGGCGCGTCCTCGTCTCCGGCTCGCCCGGCCTCTGGCTCGTCTTCCACTCCGGGTCCCTCTGCGTCTGGCCGGTTCTCGACTCCGGCCCATGGACAGTGGGCAGCTCCTCGTCGCCTGGACTTCACCGAGTCACCTGCCTCGGCCGAATCAGCTTCTCCGTCTACTGGGCCATTGGCCCAGTCCCCTCCTGCTGCTCCTCAGCCGGAGCCCGCTCGCATGCTGACGCGCTTGCAGCGCGGCATTCGGCAACCGAAGAACCGAACTGACGGTACAGTAGCCTGGACTGCTACGTATTTAGCACATGCAGCTGATCGTTCGATTTCTGAACCGAGAAATCTCTCTGATGCACTTGCTACTCCACAATGGAAGGCTGCGATGGACGCAGAATACATGGCCCTGGTCAGCAACAACACTTGGCAGCTTGTCCCTCCTCGACCAGGTATCAACGTACTTGACTCTAAATGGTTATTTAAGGTGAAGTGCAAGCCAGATGGTTCTGTTGAACGTTATAAGGCCAGACTAGTGGCAAAGGGATTTCGGCAGCGTTATGGACAAGATTATGAGGAAACATTTAGTCCAGTTGTGAAACCCACTACTATTCGACTCCTTCTGTCTCTTGCAGTGTCTCGTGATTGGCATCTTTGACAGTTGGATATTCAAAATGCTTTTCTGAATGGAGTCCTTGAAGAAGAGGTTTTTATGCGCCAGCCTCCTGGTTTTGAGGATCCCAGCTGTCCTTCACACTTGTGTCATCTGAGGAAGGCAATATATGGTCTTAAGCAGGCTCCTCGCGCCTGGCATGCTCGTCTCAGTTCTGTTCTGGGCTCTCTTGGGTTTCGAGCTTCGACAGCTGATACCTCTCTGTTTATTCTCAGGTGTGCTGATCGTGTTATGTTTCTTCTAGTTTATGTTGATGATATCATTGTGGTCAGCTCCTCTTCTACAGCTACTGCTCGGTTGATCCGTGAGATGAGTTCTTCGTTTGCTGTTAAGGACCTTGGGATCTCCATTACTTCCTTGGTATTGAGGTTCATCGTTCTGCTGGAGGGCTTCTTCTTTCTCAGAAGAAATATGCCATGGATCTTCTTCAACGGGATGGTATGCTCAAGTGTACACCTGCTTCCACTCCCATGACAGTTGTTGATAAGCTCTCTGCACATGAGGGCACTCCTCTCTCCTCTGATGATGCGACTCGTTACCGCAGTGTTGTTGGTGGTTTATAGTACCTCACTCTGACTCGTCCAGATATCTCATTTGCTGTCAATAAAGTCTGCCAATACTTGCACACTCCTCGTGACCCTCATTGGACAGCGGTTAAGCGCATTCTTCGGTTTGTTAAGCTCACTATTAATCATGGATTGACCATTCGCTGCACACCGGATACACTCTTGTCTGCTTTTTCTGATGCAGACTGGGCTGGGAATATTGATGACAGGCGATCTACGGGGGGATATGCCATCTTCTATGGTGGTAATCTGGTCGCCTGGAATGCGCGCAAGCAAGCTACAGTGTCACGATCTAGTACAGAGTCTGAGTACAAAGCAGTGGCCAATGTGACAGCAGAAATTATTTGGGTACAGTCTGTTCTTAAGGAGTTGGATCTTCCTCAAGATAGAATACCCATACTATGGTGTGATAATATAGGAGCCACATATCTGTCCTCTAATCCAGTGTTTCATACTCGTACCAAGCATATTGAGGTAGATTTTCATTTTGTGCGAGAAAGAGTGGCTCAGAAACAACTTCAAATTAAATTCATTTCTTCGAAGGATCAAGTGGCTGACATACTCACAAAGCCGCTTCCCTTACCAGCTTTTGAAGCCTGCAGACGCAATCTCAACCTCTCACAGCCGGTTGAGATTGAGGGAGGATGTTAAACATAATTGTTGACACGTTGTAACGTTGTTTAGCCAAACTAATTATAGTTAGAATCTGTACATATCTCTTGTATGTCGGTTGTATCAACTTGGGCTCCAAGCCTTGTAAACCTCCCTGTTATATAAACGATCGATCGTAGCCTTGAGTGCTACCGATCATTACCCTACCAATACTTCTTCTGTTTAAGTTTTTCAGTAAGCGAGGACGTGGGCGCGGGCGACGTCGCGGACGTCGGTGTATGCGGCGACGGCGTTCGGGTAGGTCGGCTTGGCGCCGGTGAGGTAGCGGGCGACGTGGCTGCTGCTGAAGTTGAGCGCCTGCTGCAGCGCATCGGTCCCATGGTCATGGACGGCACCACCACCACCACCACAGGTTCTGCAGGTATTCGACTATTCGTATTGTAGCGAGAAATTATTGGTTCGCATGCGTCGTGACAAAGAGGAGATGCAAAGCTTACGCCTGATTGCTTGCAGTACTCGTAGTCGCTCCAGCACGTCTCGTCGAGCACGGCGTCGGGGCTGCGGTTGGGGTCCATGTGCAGGGCGCCGTAGGAGGAGGTGAACACCACGCGCCGCACGCCCGCGTCCGCCGCCGCGCTGATCACGTTCCTTGTCCCTTCCACGGCGACCGGCACCAGTTCCTGAAAGCGTAATTGAGTAAGCGAACCATGCGACTTAAGATTTCAAGAAATGAGCAGAGCAGAGACAGTGGACTGACGGGGTCGTTGGAGACCGGTGAGGCGACGTGGAAGACACCATGGCATCCCTGGAACGCGGCGCGGAGGCTGTCGTAGGTCAGGACGTCGGAGCCTCTCCCCCCGCTCCGTCCAGGGCCAGCAGGTGCGCGTTCTTGCTGTCCGCTGCAGAAATTAACATGTAACCAATCGGGTGCGCGTCAGCAGATGAACTGGAGAAGAATCCATGGAGAACTGGAGCGGATGCGCTTACCGGGATTCCTGGCGGTTCCCCTGACGCGGTAGCCACGGAGGAGGAGCTCCTTCACCACCCATGACCCGATGAATCCTCCCGCACCCGTCACGCACACCAGCTGCTGCTCCGGCGGCGGCTTAATCTCGCCGTTGTCGTTGGCATTGGCAATCGACGGCATGGTGGCGAATTGGTGACTGATGACCACGCTGTCCGATCGATCTGTGGATGCTAGATGAGATTGCTAGTTAAGCAATCAGGCTGCTACCAATTTGGCTTTGCTTGATGCTGCTGCTTTGATCGATATGATACTTATGTGGACGCTTGATGCTGCTGCTCCTGACCAACTGATGGAGCTTGTTGTGTGTTCTCTCCGGTCAATCTTGAGCACTATTTATACTGGATTGTACTGCACTGCGATGCAATACTACCTGGAGCCTGGAGGGCGTGAGCTAGCGGAAAGGCGAGGGGAGGCTCGGCTGCAGCTTGGCGCGAAGCAAAACATAGGGCCGGTCGGTCGCGTTGGGTTAGCTCGTTTTGCTTCGAGTTCTAGGATGGTCCTCCTACTGATACAGCGGCAGCGCCGAGCCGGATTTGGGCCGGCCGGGGGCGGGCGAAGGGCGGCGCCAGGAAATGGCGCCTGGGTATTCCACCCAAAATATTTTTTTGGCTCTAAATGTAGTATATGAATCAAACATCACAATATTATCAACATATATGAATAAAACAACACTAGCATCTCCACCGGGACATCTTGTTTTATCGTTGAACAAATAGCAAACAAAGCAGAAAGCTCTATCTTTTTTCACACTATACTCAATCCATGGAAAGTCTGTAAACCAAGCACCGCAAAAGCGACTCTCTCTTCCACCTTTATTTGTAAACTCAAACTTATGATTCTTCGGTTGCCATGGCCCCATCTCAATATATCTCCTTCTTACTTTATCTTGATCATTGACATCATACACTGAGATGGAAATCCGCTTTCCAGGATCATGTTCGAGTGCCTCCAAATCTGTTGGCATCGGTTCATCATCTTCATCAATAGATTCATCATCTTCTTCTTCTACATGAGGTGTTGAGGTTTCTGCTCTACTCTCCGGTTCTTGCCATAACACCAATTACAAATTACTCTCAAGATGAACAGGTGAAGTATAAGCATTAGATTTTGCTGCTGTCTGATTTGGTGTGGACATTTCATCTATTTTTCTTGTTTTTGAAGCCTTTTCCCACATTGCAAATATGCTACTGCCAGTAATCCCCTTTTTCTTCATCTACATTACAAAAAATCAAGTAAAACAGAAAATTAACTCTTACATCTACTCAAATACTACTATACTAGTCAAGAAAACAAACTAGCAATAGCAAATCAATCCACAGAAAATGGGGGCGAGGTTGGCCTTACCTTCTGCGCTGTTCCGCTCGGCCGAAGAGGAGGAACGCGGGCAGGCGGGGGCCGGGGCGCCGCGGGCGCAGGTGCGTGGGCGAGCGGGCCGGCGGGGCCGTCGGCGTTGCCTGTCCGCATCGACCGGCTGGCGGCGGCGGGCGGCGAAATCTCCTAGGGCGGCGGCCGGCGGCGCATCTCCAGGTCAGGTCGGGACTCGGGCAGGTCACCTCCAAATCTGTTGGCATCGGTTCATCATCTTCATCAATAGTGTCGGGGGGATGGTCCCCCGATATACCAAAGTCCACGACTCGACAAGATCTAGCAGCTGGCTGGCCAAATCCGGCTGGCCCTCCTGCTGGCTGGCCAAATCCGGCTGGCCCCCTAGCCAGCTGGCCATCTGCCTGGCCGGCTGGCTGCCCAGAAGCTGTGTCCGGCTGGCCACCTTGGCCGGCTGGACAATCTGCTTGGCTGGCCACCTGTCCAGCTGGACAATCTGTCTGGCTGGCCGCCAGCCAGCCAGCCACGGAAGACCCGACAACGACGACGCCCGGTACAGTTGCTGCACGACGCCGACCACACCGACAAGACATAAAGGAGAAGGCCATACCGAAGACCCCGCCGACCCGGAACCGGCGGAGGCGGAGCCGGCAGGATAGGAAGCGCGCCACCCGGCTCCTCACGTCCCCGACAGCGGCGCCTCCATGTCGTACGGCGTCCACTATACATGATGGAAGAACACTGTGGCAAGGAAGAAGACGGTAACCGGACCCTCCGGGTCCGGGTCGGGCAGCCGGCCCCCGCCAGTCAGTGTGTAATGAGCCGGACCCACTCATGTACATCACCTCCTCAGCCCTATATAAGGGAGGATGCGGCCAGATAGGAGAGAGGAGGAAACCGGAGAGAAGAGTAGGCTGGACCAGAGAGAGAAGTAGAGGCTCTTTTCCGTTAATAAGCAAGAACACAACAGGAGTAGGAGTGTTACCTCACCATGAGGGCTCCGAACCTGGGTACATCGTGTGTCAGTTCGCATGTTTGTGCCCAATCCTGCCTGCAGATGCCGCCGACTGTGCAAGCTGCTCCCACACCACTCAAGCCTTCCCATAGGCATATGTCCACACCACGACATTTGGCGCCCACCGTGGGGCTGGAAACAGCGGCTGGAGTCACATTCTGCATGGGATCCCGCAGCCGGCTCGGCGAGCAAGTCGCCACCGGCCTTGTCACCATTTTCGGCTCCATCATCGACTTCGTCGCCGTCTCAAGGCGCCAACTGTTTTCCTCTCCGGGAGAAACTCGGGTATTCCGGGGCTCGACATCGCCACTGCCCCGGGCTCGCGCCCGCGTCGTCCTCGTCTACCCGCCGGCATCCTCCACGTTGCCCTCGCCTGCCCGCGCCCGCCTCAGTCGGCCGCTCCCTGCACGCCGTGGCCGGCTCCTGCATCCACACCCGGTTTTCCTCCTGGAGAAACTCGGGGACTCAGGGACTCGGGGATTCTAGAGCTCGACATCACCACCGCCCCGGGCTCGCGCCCGCATCGTCCTCGTCTACCCACCGACATCCTCCGCGTCGTCCTCGTCTACCCGCCGGCATCCTCCACGGCGCCCTCGCCTGCTCGCGCCCGCCTCGGTCGGCCGCTCCCTGCGCGCCGTGGCCGGCTCCCGCATCCACACACGGTTTTCCTCCTGGAGAAACTCGGGGACTCGGGGCCGGGGCTCGACATCGCCATCGCCCCGGGCTCGCACTCGCGTCGTCCTCGCCGCCCCGCCTTGCTGCTCCGCCGTCCGGTTGTCCGGGTGAATAGGAGTCGGAGGAAGGAGCCGGCGGAGAGAAGAAAAGAAGAAAGGAAGAAAGGAAGAAGAAAAAAAGGAAAAGCCAGCTCGGGTGAAGAGAGGAAAAGAAAAAAGAAAGAAAGAAAAGGAAAGGTCCGTCTGGAAAGAAAAAGGAGAGAAAAAGAAGGGCCGGGCCGGCTGGAGCGTGTCCGGCTACCCCCGCTTGGCTGCTAGCCCGGCGCGAGCCAGTCCGGCTGCTTCCACAAGTCCGTCAGGATGGCTGGGCTACATCCGGCTGGACTACGTCCGGCTACTCCCGACCCGTTCAGCCGCTCTCCGACTGGTGGTCGGGTCGGCTGGGTTCGGGAAGGCTGCGACACCTATTATCCATCGTATCAATGTAAGTATTATCCCGTAATGTTTCGCACCACGCAGAAAAGTGGATAAGACCGAAAGACACTCGGGGACTACCCCTCGTTCCTTCACAAGTGCTTTGCTGGCAAGTTCGGAGGCTACCTTTGTATCAGCGCAAGTTTTTTGTGTTTCATCTGACTGCGGCTAGCCGGCTGTTTATTCTCCCCGACGATGGCTTACTAGCATGCTGGACGCCGAAGGCCCACTCCGCGGATCCGCGCTGCAGTCTCGCCGGCTAGAGCAAAAGCTGGAAAGCTCACGCGTGAAAAACATCAAAGGAGAGAATAACACCTAGCCGACCGTGAAAACTTTTGCCCTGCTCTCCTAAGTCAAACTCCTAAAGTATGACTGTGTATTCGACCAGCCGGCCCACTCTGCGGTTCCGCGCTGCAGTCTCGCCGGCCAGAGCAGCGGTCATGACCGGCCGGATGCACAGAAAATGGCTAAGGGGATGAAACAAGGGCGAGCCGGCACCTAATAAGATAAAAGATGCAAGTAAAAGTGCCAACATTTTTGGTTTATTGCACTAACGATTTAACGACATTTGCTTCCTACATTATCTTTGGGGAAACCTGACGAGGCCCTCCTACTAAGGCTGCAGGACCACGACAGCTTTGGGGAGTAGTGTCGGGGGGATGGTCCCCCGATATACCAAGGTCCACGACTCGACAAGATCTAGCAGCTGGCTGGCCAAATCCGGCTAGCCCTCCTGCTGGCTGGCCAAATCCGGCTGGCCCCCCTGGCCAGCTGGCCATCTGCCTAGCCGGCTGGCTGCCCAGAAGCTGTGTCCGGCTGGCCACCTTGGCCGGCTGGACACCTGTCCGGCTAGACAATCTGCTCGGCTAGCCACCTGTCCGGCTGAACAATCTCTCCGTCTGGCTGCCTGCCAGCCAGCCACGAGAGACCCGACAACGACGACGCCCGGTACAGTTGCTGCACGACGCCGACCACACCGACAAGACATAAAGGAGAAGGCCATACCGAAGACCCCGCCGACCCGGAACCGGCGGAGGCGGAGTCGGCAGGACAGGAAGCGCGCCACCCGGCTCCTCACGTCCCCGACTGCGGCGCCTCCATGCCGTACGGCGTCCATTATACATGATGGAAGAACACTGTGGGAAGGAAGAAGACTGTAGCCGGACCCGCCTGGTTCGGGTCGGGTAGCCGGCCCCCGCCAGTCAGTGTGTAATGAGCCGGACCCACTCATGTACAACACCTCCTGAGCCCTATATAAGGGGGGTGCGGCCAGATAGAAGAGAGGAGGAAACCGGAGAGAAGAGGAGGCTGGACCAGAGAGAGAAGTAGAGGCTCTTTTCCAGAAACCCTAGACTACTCCACCCGGCGTCCCTAGCTAGACGCTCATATACAGCTCAAGGAGCAAGTTTGTAACCTATACACCGTGAATAAGCAAGAACACAGCAGGAGTAGGAGTGTTACCTCACCATGAGGGCTCCGAACCTGGGCACATCGTGTGTCAGTTCACATGTTTGTGCCCAATCCCGCCTGCAGATGCCGTCGGCTGTGCAAGCTGCTCCCACACCACTCAAGCCTTCCCATAGGCATATGTCAACACCGCGACAAATAGATTCATCATCTTCTTCGTCTACAGGAGGTGTTGATGTTTCTGCTCTAATCTCCGGTTCTTGCCATAACACCAATTACAAATTACTCTCTAGATGAACAGGTGAAGTATAAGTATTAGATTTTGCTGCTGTCTGATTTGGTGTGGACATTTCATCAGTTTTTCTTGTTTTTGAAGCCTTTTCCCACATTGCAAATATGCTACTACCAGCAATCCCCTTTTCTTCATCTACATTACAAAAAATCAAGTAAAACAGAAAATTAACTCTTACATCTACTCAAATACTACTATACTAGTCAAGAAAACAAACTAGCAATAGCAAATCAATCCATAGAAAATGGGGGCGAGGCTGGCCTTACCTTCTGCGCAGTTGCGCTCGGCCGAAGAGGAGGAACGCGGGCAGGCGGGGGGCGGGTGAAAGTGCATGGTTGCCCCCATGTGTGGTTTTGGTAATTAATGACAATCTCTATGGACTAATGTTTGTATTGAGCTATATTTGTAGGTGTGTCCATATGTGTTACTTGATCTCCATATGTTGGAGTCAAGGCTAAGGGAAGAAGATTATGTGTTGATCAAGACTAAGTGCGAGTTGATCAACACTCAAGTCCAAGTGAAGATATGCTGAAGAGTGCTTCTCCCATATTTGTGTATGAGGGAGCAATATGTGAATCTTCACCAAGCGAAGCGCAATCAAGAAAGGTGGTGCGTCTTGAGGAGATGAAGATCGTCTTCATCGACATCAAGTGGATTAATGCGCAAGGCAAAGGTATGATCTTGATATGATTTCTATTTTACCGGTCTCATGATATTAGTTGAGAGACTGTGTTATAGGATAGATAGCCGTACTATCAAGAGGGGCTCTCGACCGAGTATCTTGATCGCATCGTTCGTGGAGAGCTCAAACCTTTGCATCCTTGCAATCATCTATATTGGTTCTTATTTGGCTCTTATCGTGGTGTGGTCTTGGTGCTTGTCGTGCTTGTCATGACAAGGCCAAGTTCACCGAAAACGGTTTTCATATGCGTCTCCTATTGCGTTTTCGATATTGGAGATTTTGCCGGTTCATCCGTGCGGAAGGTTTCTCTCTTCCATTTCTTTGCAAAATCTCCATTGCTTGTTTTCTACATTTCCAAGGGTTGCATTTGTCGTCCTCTTTCCAACAAAATTGGTTTTACTTCATTCGGACTTCATTTGCAAAAGATATATCATTTCCGGTTTGCGAAATAGAGGTTGTTTCTTTCCCCTTTTGGTTTTTACAATATCTTGTTGGACTATGATGTTTCTCTGCATAATCTTGTTGTGCTCGTTGTGTCGATTCCAACAAGTTCAAGATTATCGAAAACGGAGTTCGTTTGCAAAAGTTAGGGCAGTTCAGGTTTTTCTGTGGATCTGGTCCGGAGTCTCCGGTCACACCGGAGTCTCCGGCCCAAAGGACCCGGAGTCTTCGGTCCCATGCTTTTTGGGCGCCCAGTGATCTTTTTGTGGTGCGGTACTGGATAGGGGTCCGGAGCATCACCGGAGATAGTCCGGAGTCTCCAGCCTGGCCGGACTCTCCGGCCCCTTTGGACCAGAGTCTCCGGTCTGCCCCGATAACCCAAGTGTGGTGTGCCTCTGTTGCCTAGTCCGGAAGTTGTCCGGAGGCAGGCCGGAATCTCCGGCCCAGGCCGGAGTCTATGGTGCACTTACATCGGAGTCTCTGGTCTGAGTGGCCTCCAACGGCTAGTTTTTTAGGGGACCTATAAAAGGCCCCATTCTTCCCCAAAATCTCTAAGGTTTTCTGCAGCACGTTTTTCACTCTCTCTTCCACCATTGTTGACCTTGGAAAACCTTGCCCTCTCCCAATCCCTCCAATGATTCTTGCCCATCTTTAGGGTTTCAAGAGAGGAGATCTAGATCTACGTTTCCACCAATCAATTTCTCCTCTAAGTGAGGGGAACCTAGTGGATCTAGTTCTTGGAGTTCTTTTGTGGTTCTCCTCTATGTTCCTCCTCTCAAATCCCTCCCTAGCATTAGTTGCTTTGGTTGGATTTGGGAGTGAAGGATTTGACCACTTAGTGTGTTCTTGCCTCTTGCATTAGTTGCATCGGTTTGCTCTCTCCACGAAGATTCGTGGAAGTTGAAGGTTGAGAAGCTTATTACTCTTGGGAGCATTCTGTTCCCAAGAGCTTGTGCCTCTTGGGTGCATTGTGTACCCTAGACGGTTGGTGGTGCCACGAAGACTTCGAGTTGTGAAGCTTCGGGCAAGATTTGGGAGCCCCCAATTGAGTTGTGGGTGTGTGCCCCAAGAACGTTGTAAAGGCTCCGGATTCCGCCTTGAAGGATTCCGATAGTGGAAGGTGAACCAAACCCTTGGGTGCGGTTCATCGGAGAACAAGGTGAGGCCTTTGTGGCATCCTGAGTAGGCCTCTTGTGGCGAGCTCACACCCCTCCAACGAGACGTACTCCCTTAACAAGGAGGAACTCGGGAATACATCCTCGTCTCCGCGTGCCTCGATTATTTCTATACCCGAGCTTTTTACTTATGCACTTTACTTTGTGATAGCCTTTGTGCTTAATGTTATATATATTGCTATCACCTTGTTGTTATATTGCTTAGCTTAAGTTGTTGGTACACATAGGTGAACCTAGTATATTAGGTTGTTGGCTTGTTAATTTAAACACCTAGTTTTATTCTGCAATTATCAAGCCTTAAACCAGAAAAGTTTTAATCGCCTATTCACCCCCCTCTAGGCGACATCAAGGCATCGTTTGTTCTTTCAATTGGTATCAGAGCCTGTGCTCTCTTGTTTGGCTTTACCACCTAGAGAGTAAAGAAGTCGTTTAGAGGATTAGTGCATGACACACTTTTATATTCGATGGCACAAATTTTAATGTTTGGAAAACTCATATGCTTAGTCACTTATGGGTCTTGGACCCCAATATTGAGCGTATCTTAGATATAGGTTTTTCTCCTCCAAAGGATTACGAAAGTACGACTTTAGAGGATGAGAAAAACTTATATCTAGATGCTCTAGCTTCTAATGAGTTTTGCAAATTTGTGAGTGTTGTAGTTTTTGAGTCAATCATGCCTCTCTGGAATGCTCATGAGCTTTAGACCAAGCTTCAAGATAAATATGGAGTATCCAACACTATTGAGGATGATTGTTCTCCCTCCACCTCCGGCCGTGATGAGTTCTCATCTTCGTCCACTTCACCAACATGTGATTTGTCACAAGGTAATGATATGGTGAGTGGTGATAGAAATTGCTTTGTTGATGGTGAATATTCTATTGATTATACTTCATCTCTATCTCATTGCAATACTCTATCTTTGGACTTAAACTCTTGTAGCACTCCAGATGTCATACATGCTAGTGTTGATAGTCCTTGCATATCATCCAAAAATTGCATGGATAAATCTCTTGATGATATGCTTGCTTTAGCTTGTTGCCATGATAAAAATGCTTGTGTTCCCTCTAAATCTTGTATGAATAATAATGTAGAGGAAACCCAATTTTCTATGGAACAAGATGTGAACCTGAGTAGTTCTTTAATTAAATGTTCTTCTTCATCCACCACTTATTGCCTTATGGCTAAATCTTCAAATAGTAATGATGATGACAATAATAATAATGATGAAGAACATGATAATGATGATGAAGAAAATGATGATGCTCTCCTTCATAATAAAGGTCTAATGGTTCTTAAGGCTATTTCAAAGAATAAAAATGCTTGTGATAACCTCTATGAAATCATGAGAACCCTTGTTGAGCGAGGGGATACTATTAAGGCCTTAGAAACAAGTCTTGCAGAAAAGGGTAAGATTGAAAGAGATGATGCTATGGAAAAGGCATCGTTAGAAGATGCCCTTGAGGAAGAGCAAGATACTCGGGTTTCTCTTGAGGAGAAACTCGAATCTATTGAGGAGTCTGATAATGAAATAATTGCTAAACTCATTAAAGAATGTGACCATGCTCATGCTAAATATAAAGTCACTAAAAAGGAAAATGCTAGCTTTAAGGAAGAGCTTGCCAAGTTTTCTTCTTCCATTACTAATGTTAATGATGCTTGTGCTACTAACCCCACTTCTTGTGAAGCATCTATTTTGAAGTAGAATGTTAAGCTAAGGGCTCAACTTGAGTTGCTAACTAGCAAGTATGGGAAGTTTGAAGAAAGTCATGAAAAGCTATCTAGCTCTAATGATGATCTTCTAGCATCCTATGCTAGTCTAAAGTTAGCTCATGAGGCTATCACTACCAAGGTAACATCTTGTGAGCCTCATGTGGATAATAGCACAAATTTAACTAAAAATGCGATATTGCCATGTGCTAGTCCTAGTAGTTCATCCACTCGTAATGTTGGCACATCTTGTGATGAATTACTTTCTTTGCCTTGTTGCTCTAACAATGATGCATCTACCTCCTCTAGTACTTGTGTTGTCACTAACCATGTAGAGAAAAGAGGAGAGCTCAAGGCCCAAGCTACTTCTATGAAGAAATGCTTGGAAAAGCGTCATGAAGGGAAGAGTACACTTGACAACATGTTGAGTGTGCAAAAATCCCCCAATGACAAGAGTGGACTTAGATTCAACTCCAACAACAAGAACAAGTCCAAGATTGATAAGAAGAAGGGCCAAGTACAAGTCAAGAATCCGGCCAAAATCATTTGCTTCAAGTGCAAGCTAGAAGGGCACCATGTTCGGGATTTCCCAATGAAGAAGAAGCCTCTTAGTGAGAAGCAACTAGGGAAGTGGCCTCTTGTTCAATCTCATGCTCAACCACGAGATGAACAATGGCCACCTCCTAAGAAGACTCAAACCAATGCTCCTCAAGTTGAGGAGCCTATTAAGAAGAAAAAGAAGAGTCGATGTTGCTACCTTTGCCGTGGCAAGGGTCACTTTGCTTCTTCATGCACTATCGGTAACCTATCCAACCCCATCTTAATTGATGATGTTTATTCACTTAGAAAGGATAGAGTTGGCAATGTGTTTGCCAAATATGTGGGAACTCAAAGTGGTGTAAAGAAAAGAACCATTTGGTTTGCTAAGCCTATTGTGACTAACCTCTTAGGACCCAACTTGGTTGGGAACCAACAAGCTTCAACTTGATCAATAGGTGTTGTGGAGGACATTGGTGACTTGGCTACTTTTGAAGAATTAAGGGATCTTCATGGTTATATTTCCTCAAGCCAAGTAAATTGGAATATATTGCTCTATCTCATATCCAATGCTTCCTCCTTGCGGTAACTTGTATTTAATTCATATATACATTGAAAGTTGCTTGCTCCCTTGCATGTGTTAGTTTTGTTCCTAGCATGTGCTTGTATATGATATGCTACTTTCCTACTTGTCTTTGTTATTCAAGGTTGTGTATGATATTTGTGTATCATGTATGTGTAACTTTTTCTTGAGCTTTATTGGATCTTGTGTGGATTTCATTTGGCTCTTTGAGATATTAATGGACTATCCCATTTTGGGGGAGTGATGTGCTTTGTGCACTTCACAAACCTAAAAATGTGTGTACATGAGGCACACCACCTAGTGTTGATATTTCAATATTATCTAGTTACTATGTGGTATGTCATATCCATGAGAAATTCAAATTCTACAATGTCCATTAATTTCTCTAGTTGATTTTATTTGCCTCGTTCTTAGATAAAATGAATTATCACATTATGGGGGAGTAATAAGCTATGTGCATATTACAATCCCACAAAATGTGAACATTTGAGGTTTTCCACTTAGATTTGATATTGTAAATTATCTTTTTCCTATGTGGCATGTTTGCTCGAACAAGTTCCAATTTTCTTTTTGGTTAGCCTTTGGCTCTTGTTTGTGTGAGTTTGCTTGGTGTGGTTTTTCTCTAATATGCATTTCCATATTTTTTTTGAGAAACCATTGGTTCCATATTATTCTAACCATGGCCTTGCCGGTTGGTTTGAATAGTTGAAACTACCAACAAACTTTATTAAAATATGGTGTTTTAATTCTTATCCCTACCATATGTTTTATCGTGTAAGGATGAACTTGTATATCTCTACTCACCGGGAAAATATTTCCTTATACTCATTGTCCTTGGACAATTGATATTCACATTTGTGGTAGAATATTTTTGTTCATCCTCATTTTGGCTCTTGCGTTGAATTGCCTTATTTATTGCCAAGTGTTTTTGTTTTTACTCCTTTTGTCTTCCTTGCCTCCTGCATGGATCCTAATTTTCAATTGGTAGTGTTTAGTGTTGGAAATAAAATGGAGAGCAATGATCCCTTGTGCATGCATTTTGTATTCAAATGCAAATATCAAAGATAATGCATGAATCTTGGGGGAGCATTCCTTTTATTTAGAACACTATCCTATCTATCAATTTTTGATCCTTTCAATTGGCATTTAATTTCTATCTTATGTGTTTATGGAAGACAAATCTTTTTCTTTTGATGCTTAGTGCCATCATGAAAAGTGTAGAGGGTGTTTGGTTTATTTGGTGTAACCTTGCTCTCTCTTGGGAGTCTTGCTTTCTCATTTCTTGTTTTATGTTTATCCTATAGAATGAGAAAATCCTTTGAGCATGTCTCTTTCTTTTATCTTATATGCTCATTGGCCTTGCCTAGGTACCTTCAATTGGTATTAATTGGAATTTAATATCTCCTCCATAGATATTCGTTTCAATTGATATTTATTGTGTGAGTTTTGATACCTTATTGCTTTATTTTACTTTACTTGATTCCAGTCAAGTATTATCCTTCTCTTGGTATCTTGGCTCCTAGTTGGTATCGTATTTTCAATTGATGGTGTCTTATCTCTCATGTGTTGTTTGATTTGATTCCTTTTGATATCTACTTCATGTGTTGATTTGATTTGTCCTAGATCATGTGTTGACTGGATTTTGATATAATTTGTACAACCTTTTTGTGTCACACTTTGGTGTGCTCTCTTCTTGGTTTACTTGGTGTTTTTGTCCAAATTTTATCTCACTTGGTTCTCGTAAGTCTATGCATGCATATTTACTAGTATATATATGTTATGGCATGATAGTCTTTCTTGATTCAATATATAGGGAATACTCCACCGAATCCTAAATCGGCTAAGATGTGCATGAAATTCAATTTCATATATATATATGCACATATTTATGTGGAGTGTTTCCTATGTATTGTAATGTATCTAACTACTATGGAACCCAATGAGGTTGGGAACCATGTTGTGCTTGAATTGTGTTTTAGGTACAATGCATATGCATTGGAGGCTTGTCCCATCCATAAGGAAGGTGTTCTCACCATGTGATTATAAGAGTCAAGCTATGATGATTGCCAATGTCTCATATGTCTCATCTTCTTCATCACCAATGTCATATCGGTAACAAGTATCTACCTCATGCATACTTTTCTAGTCTCAACCTTATGTAGGTCGCTTCTTGGCATGAAAGCTTTTATGTGCAATTGTTGTGGTTTTGGCCTATTTCCTTCACTTGGTATATCTCTGTGATATTTGTGATGAAATTGCAAAAACCTTTTTCTTCAATTGGTATTGTTTCTTTGTGATACTTGTTGTCTATCTCAAAGCATCTCCACTATCTCTTGTTCCCTTAGTGATATGTGTGATGTATTTGATATTTTTGAAGTTCATTTATATACAATGAGATAATTTTTAGCTATGTGCTATGCTTTTAAGCAATAATCTCTTTTGTATATTCATGACTTCCCTTTTGGATACCGTGGTCTCCCCTTCATCGACCATTTCATATGTGCAAGTTTCTTTGTGGATGTATATCATCAATGATTTGTCTACTTAGAAACCTATACATAAGAGAGAGGTCACCTTTTAGTTGGTATCCTATCTCTTTTGAGCTACCTTTATTTTTATCTATAATTCTTTGGTGGCTCCAAATTTGTCTCGTGAGTACTTGTCTCATTTCTATTTGCATCTTTGCGCACTCACATTTTATTGAAGATCTTTGTCCTCATGCTTACCTTGGTGAGTATGTTGTTTTTTTTATTGGCTAAATGCTCTCACTAGCTTTTGGCATTTTCAATTGGTTCTAGTTTCCAATTGGTATCCCTAAGCTTGTGAACATACTCCTTTAAAGATCTTCGTTTTATCTCGGTTGGGCCTATCTTATGTTGAATCTTTGAAAATTGGCATCTCCTTATGGCTCAACCATATCTTTGGTGCAAGTGCTATGATTTGCTTTTGCTTTATGCACTCTTGCACTCGTTGCGTGTTCTAGATGATTTTGGGGGAGCGAAGATTCCATATTTGTGCACTCCTCAATAGTGCATGAACAATGGGGAGCTTCTCCATTTTTATTTAGAACTCTCGCTTTGGATCTTTTCGATTGCTTCTCTCCTTTGTGGAGATGTTTAGATTTCATCTTTTAGCAATCTTTGGATCCTCAATATAGTTTGATTCCCTCTAATTATTCGTCAATGAATATGTGCATTTGATTTCACTCATATCTTGAGAAATGCACACTTTATGGAGGAACTCATCTTATATTGGCTGTCCAAATTTTTCTTCCCATTTCGGCAATCGATGCCAATGGGGGAGAAGCTTAGAGGGTTTAAGGGAATTTGGGTTTTATGCTTTTGTAGCATTTGCCTTTAATGCACTTGCATCCTTGCTTGTTTGTCTTGCAAGGTTGCTTTATTCATTATATAAACCCTCTTATAAGGGATTGTCATCAATTACCAAAATGGGGGAGATTGAAAGTGCATGGTTGCCCCCATGTGTGGTTTTGGTAATAAATGACAATCTCTATGGACTAATGTTTGTACTGAGCTATATTTGTAGGTGTGTCCATATGCGTTGCTTGATCTCCATATGTTGGAGTCAAGGCTAAGGGAAGAAGATTATGTGTTGATCAAGGCTAAGTGCGAGTTGATCAGCACTCAAGTCCAAGTGAATGTCGTGGTATTGTTGAATCTAGCCGCGGCAGGGGTGCCATCGAGCTAGGTAGAGAGGTGGGTTTTAGAGACGAGGGTGGTTCCGGTGTCGGGACGAGAAAGAGTTTACCCAGCTTCGGATCTCGCAACGGTGGCGAAACCCTACGTGCTACTATAATTCACTATAAGGCAATAAGCGCCGGTTACAATGAAAGGTGTGTTAGAGCTTGCCCTGAGGCGTCCCATAGGCCGGCTTATAAAGGCGTCCGGACCTAGGGCTTACAGGAGGAAACCTAACCGACTAAGTCACAGAGTTCTACTCTAACCCGGCCTAGGCTTTGCCTTGAGCGTTAAGTCATCTGCAATGCAGGCCGGCTTCTGGAACCTTCCCTCAGCCGGATGGGCCTCCTGCGCTTCATCGTACTGGGCCGCCCAGTAAGCCGGAATTTGGCTTTCCACCACTATGGGCCACCCTGGTACGCTGGCTTTAGTCTCCTTCGTGAAGGTACCTGTTCGGCATAACCCCAACAGTAGCCCCCGGAAAGCTTCAAGTACTTCAACGGTTGGCTTCAATCTTCCGACAAAGTGTTGTCCGGGAAATTCTTCATCCGTCGTCAGTCTTGGAGCATTCCCAGCAGTTTGTAGCCGTGCCAAACAGCTTTGTCGACTTCGGTGTGCCGGTTCCTCATGTCGAAAAAACACTTGAGTGCGCATTGACACGTGCCCAGCGATTTGACGGATATGTCAGACCCGGCAGAGTGAGTGGAGTGGCATCTTTGAATGCGGGGCTAGTTTCTGTTTTTCCCGCGCTAGAACCGAGGCGTCGGAGGGAAGAAACTTCTCCAACAGTCCGATTCCGTGATGCGTGGTGGAAATCTCGGCTCGGAGCCTTTGCACAAATCTCGGCGCGCCCGCTATAAAAGCTGGCCGCTTCGCCTTCGCCGCGGCCACGCCTCCATTCGCAACCCTAGCACTCCTCTTCTCCAGATCTCATCTCCGAGTTCGAGTTCTTCCTCTCTGCTTCCAAATTCCATGGCTTCCAATGTGCCGGGCTCTCCCATCCTTGACGCTACGCCCCTTGACTCGGCGCCGCCGATGGGTGGCTCGGTTTCCGCCGCCGCCGCCGCCGGCGGCTCTGGGCCATCTGCCACTCCCTTGGCTTCTTCCTCTGCTCCGGCGGACGATTCCTCCGCCATGGCCTCTGGGCGTGATGAGGTTGCTCTAGCCAAAGTTGCAGCTGAAGCCGCAGCTACGGTGGCTTCGGCTTCTACAGCCGCCGCCGATGTGGCCGCCGAGACCCGAGCCACCGAAGAAGAAGAGGAGGAGGAAGCTGGCGACAATGCTGGCGCCATCAACAACCCGACCCACAACTGGGTCAGCTCCGGAGTAGAAGAAGGTGAATTGGAGGGCATGGCCTCTGACGGTGTCCTCCCTCTGGCTTCCGCGACTGCGCCGACATGGCGATCCGCCTTTGGTGACCCGTCTCTGACGCCAGTCAAGGATGAGCGGGTACTCCTTTCTTCCCACATAGCTAGGGGTTTCTCTTTGCCGCCTTCGGCTTTTCTGATAGAGATCCTAGACCACTACGGCCTCCAGCTCCACAACATCACCCCCAACAGTTTGCTGTACATCTCCGGCTTTGTAGCACTTTTCGAAGGTTACTTAGGTTTAGCACCTAGGTTAGACTTCTTTCAAAGATGCTTCTTAGTCAAGAGGCAGACTGTGAACAAGGAGCTGTTGGTGGCCGGCTCCATCAGCTTCAACATGCGCCGGGACATCGATTGGTATCCTCAGGTGCCGATCGTTGATTCGGCAAAGGGGTGGGCGTCCACCTTTTTCTACTGCAACGACGTGGCGCCCCCGAACAGACTTGAAGGGCTTGCCGCCTTTGAAGACAGAGCCGACATGCCCCTTCCCTCGTGGAAGAAGAAACCATCGGCGAAAATGCCGGCGGACCTTGCCGCCATACAGGCAAGGATTACGGAGTTAACCTCCGACTCTCCTCCCTTAACTAGGGAAGATACAATAATATGCTGGATGAAGAGACGGATCCAGCCCCTCAAACATCGTGCTCGCCTTTTGTGCGAGTACACGGGTAATGCTGATCCCATGCGGACCAGCAAAGAAGACCTGAATGAGGAGCTCTTCCAAGCGCGCTGCAACCGTCTTATCAAAGCCCGGCCTAGCGAAGGCCGGCAATATGAAGAATCGTTGCCAATGTATACGGCAACCAACCCTCCCCCAAAGGTACTTTGTCGAACCAAAGTTCAATTCTTTAAGAGATTCGGGTTTGCTTTTTACGGACTAACATGCAATATGTCAGATTCCCGGAGTTTCCGCCGCTCGTCCTGCTGGCAAGCCATCGTCCAGCAAGGCGCCCACGCGGCCCATCTCCTTTTCTTCGGCTACTGCAGAGAGCCGGAAGAGGAAAAGCCAGTCTACTACGATTGGCGTTAAGTCATCCGAGGATGACGACGCTCTCGCTGGGCTCAACATCCCCAGCAAGAAGTAAGTTGGCTTAAAACATCTTTTCTTTACTCTGCAATATTGCCGGATCTTCGCATTCTTATTCCTTCGCCATTGGAGGATAAAGAAAGGCGCACCCTTAAAGCAAAAGGTGTGTGCCACACGAAAGAAGGCCTCTCTCGCCATTCCTCCCCCAACTCCTTCGGCTTCGAAGCCAACTCCGGTGGAGGAGAGCTCCACCCGAACCATGGCGGCAGGTCCAATTCTCAGGAGAGCCGGGATTATACCTCCCACCACATGGACGAAGATGATGGGGAAGGTGGCAGAATCTTTCTCTCCACCAAGGGCTGAAGATCCGGCTAATGATGCCCCAACGTTTCCTCCAATTAAGGCAGAGGCCTTTGATGACGAGGGACGCATCAAGCCGGAGTTCATGAGCCGGTTCATGCGTGCACCTCGGTCTCCCCGGAAGAAAGGAACAACCGTCCGGGATGACGAGCCGTACCAGACCAAGGCCTATGACACCTTTGATGTCATAGAAATCCTTGAAGATCAGCAAAATTATTTTGCTGAAAGCTTTGAGGCCGGCATGACTCTTCTCCGCGAGCACTACCAGGTAAATGACTTCCCTAGTAGCCCCCGAGCACTATGCTGAATTAAGTTTTACAAACTATCCGACATAGTGGTCTGAGATAATGCGTATGCACACGTTTAGCCCCCTAGCGATGAAATGTCATCCTGTAGCCAGTCTTGCTCTTCAATATAGCTTTAGGCTTTTAGCACCTCCTTACGCAGATCCATCGCAAAATTGGTGCTGAAACCATCAACTTTTTGGGTGTGCGAAATCAGGAGATGCGCCGGCTTAAAACAGAGCTAGCAAATAAGGACGCCATCATCGCCGGCTTTGAGGCGGATCGCGTCCAGTACCAAGGTATGAATGCCGAAATCTTAACTTTGTATTGCAGGCTTAATTTTATACTGCTGACATTTTGTCTTGCAGATGCCATCATAAAAGCTAAGGAATTTGTCGAGAGCGCAGGCCTCCTCGACCGGCTCCGTGATGAAAACATTGAACTGAAAAACCTTAATCAATCAATGTGGGCAGAGCTGGAGATGACCAAGAAGAACCTTGCGAAAGCCGAACAAACTCTGGAGATGGAGAGGCTGAATCACAAAGATGCCCTTCGTGAAGTCCAGGACCGGCTTGACAAGTGCCTCGACGAGTCGTTGGCAATCGACAATCAGCTTTTGAGTAAGTTTTACTTAAAAACCCAAATTCATTGCTTTCTGTCTTAGCCATTTTATAACTGAACTTCGCCTTTTTGCAGCTCCGGCGGGTTATGGCCATGAGCTGATAGCGGAAAACCGGCTTGACCGGATATTGGAAGTAGGGGAACTCCTCCCGAAGATCCTTTCTTCGGGAAAGAAGCTTGCCGAGAAATTCTTTCCCGGCAACCCCGAACCATTGACGGACCTTGGAGGCTTGGTAGCTGAACTGGACGAAGCGACTTCGTCTTTGATGAAAGGCTTCGATCCAGCGCTCGTGGAGGTGCCAAGACAGCTTTGGGCCTAATGATGGCACATTACCCGGAGGCAGAAGCCTGGCGTGTTGCATCCGGCTTCCCTCTTGAGAAAGCGGACGGCTCGCCACTGGACAACCAAGACCGGAAGAAAATCGTGCACTCCGTATCCGGCTACGCCAACAAGATTGCCAAGATGGTCTCCCTTACCACCATTTTCAAGGAGGTGCCGTGCCCGCCAACTCTCACCCAATCTGATGATGAAGGTGAAGAGGCGGACAAATCTGCATGAGCTGAATTTGCTCCTTAAGCCGGCCATCCCTGAAAATGTAATTACAAGATGTAAAGCCGTCCAAACAGTATGCATATTTGTTGAAATAACTATGTCTTTTGCTGTGTTAAGCCAGCTTATTTTATTTGCAAACTTGCAATTTTTATACCTCAGTTTATTCTGGCCTTGACACCTTAGCCTTTAAGCGCCGGCAAACCTATTGCGAAGCAAACTCGCTGAGTAACAGGGTACGTAGCGACCAATCTGTTTAGACCCAGAACAAGTGCCGCCTTTCGGTGCCGAAACGCTTTGAACCAACGCGACGCAAAAAGCTAGCAGACAAACATTAATTTGGCAAAACGTTGTTTTTTCATCACCTTAAGGCGGATTCAACATGAAAGACAGTTTACCAACAAGCAACACAGGCAATTTCGGGTAAACAGATGATAACAATAAGATCATTGGGAAATAAAGGATGGTATAGGTTCTCGAATTTCACATGAGAGAAGCCAATTTTTATTTCATGATCGCATTGACATGGTTACAATAGAATTTGTTAAGTGTAAAAGGGATGTAGCTGAGCGATATTCCATGGACGTTTCGTCTCATCTAAGTCGTCTTCCACATGCCTTTTCCTCTTGCGACCCTTCTTCCCGGGATCTTTCTTTGAATCCCTTAAGTCGAGGAGATAATATGACCCGTTTTTCAGAACTTTGCTGATAACAAAAGGTCCTTCCCATGGAGGGGATAATTTGTGCTGCCGGCTTTGCACAAGCCGAAGCACTAAGTCGCCTTCTCGAAAAGATCGATTCCGCACTCTACGGCTCTGATAGCGACACAGATCTTGCTGATAAATGGCGGATCGTTGGAGAGCCAGCTCTCTTTCTTTTTCGAGGATATCTAAGCCGTCTTGACATGCTTCTTCTGCATCTTCTTCGATGTAGGCTGCGACTCGAGGTGAATCGTGGATCATGTCGGTTGGGAGTACCGCTTCTGCACCATAGACAAGGAAGAAAGTGGTGAAGCCGGTCGATCTACTTGTGGTAGTACGAATACTCCATAAGACCGCCGGCAATTCATCAACCCAAGCGCCAGCTGCCCGATGCAATGGGGTTTCAAGCCTCGGCTTAATACCCTGCAGAATAATGCCATTAGTACGCTCTACCTGTCCATTGGATTGCGGGTGTGCCACCGATGCCACGTCGAGTCGAATTTTTGATCGGCTGCAAAACTTCGATAGCTCACGGACGGCAAAGTTTGTGCCATTGTCAGTGATAATGCTATGCGGTATGCCGAATCGAGTTGTTATCTCGACGATGAACTTTGTAGCTGTAGCTCCGTCGAATTTCTTGATGGGTTTTGCCTCCACCCACTTTGTGAATTTGTCGACCGCCACCAGCAGGTGAGTTAAGCCTCCTCTTGCCGTCTTAAAAGGTCCCACCATGTCGAGCCCCCAGACCGCGAACGGCCAAGTTATAGGGATCGTCCGGAGCTCCTGAGTCGGCAAGTGAACCTGCTTTGCGTAGCGTTGACATCCTTCACACGTCTTGACGATGTTGATAGCATGCTCCTTAGCCGTTAGCCAGAAGAATCCGTGCTGGAACGCATCTTTGGATTTCCTCAAGGATTTGCCGCCCTTCTTCTGGAGAAACGCATCTTTGGAAGATGCCGGATGTACTCCTCTTGTAAAGTTGTCCGTCAATGATTGTATACGCCTTTGCTCGGCGCTCAATTTGGCTGCTCAACACTTCATCATCCTTTGGCAGTTTTTTATTTATCAGAAAATCCATGTATGGCGTGGTCCAATCTGGGGTTACCAGGCATACATGAACTGATTCTGCCGACAAGGGATAGTCTTCGTCGCCGCCTTTCATGGACGGCTTATGTAGATGATGGAGAAATACGTCTGGAGGCACGGCCTTCTGCCTGGAGCCTATTCTGGCCAAACCGTCAGCAGCTTCATTGTCATCTCGAGAGATATGTCGGACCTCCAAGCCGCCAAAGCATCTGCCGAATTCATCGATTGTTCTCCTGTATTCCGCCATTGTGGGACTTTTCGTGTCCCAGCATCCATCAAGTTGATGTACAACAAGATCCGAGTCGCCATAGCAGAGGATGTGTTTCACCCCCAACTCCTTAGCCATATGAAGGCCATGGAGGAGAGCCTCATACTCTGCTACGTTGTTTGTAGCGTTGAAGTGGATTCGGAGGACATAACTGAGCTTATCTCCCTTAGGCGATTTTAGCACTACTCCAGCCCCCGAGCCTTCCTTCATCTTTGAGCCATCAAAGTGCATTATCCAGTATTGAGAATCCGGCAAAGGAGTGCTCTCCATTGCCTCTGTCCAATCTGCAACAAAGTCGGCAAGAACTTGAGATTTGATTGCGGTTCTCGGCTTGTACTGGATGTCGAAAGCTGCTAACCCGATGCCCCATTTGGCGACTCGGCCTGTTGCGTCGGCATTGTTGATGATATCCTTCAATGGAGCTTTGCTGACCACCTTGTGATCCTGAAAGCAATGTTGTAGCTTTCTGGCGGCAAAGAATACACCATAGGCTAACTTCTGGTATTGAGGGTAGCGCTGCTTCGAATCTGAGAACACCTCGCTAATGAAATAGATAGGGCGCTGATCCGGCCATTGCTTCCCTTCCTCCAGGCGTTCAACTACAATGACAACACTTATCACAAAATTCGTGGCCGACATATAGAGCAGAAGCGGCTCTTTTTCCTTTGGAGCTGCCAAGATTGGAGCATGTGTCAATGTATACTTCAGCTGTGCCAAAGCTGCCTCTGCTTCCTCCAAAATTGTCCGACTTTTTGAGGAGCTTGTATAATGGCAATGCTTTGTCACCAAGCCGGCTAATGAATCGGCTTACAGCCGCGGCGGAACCCGTAAGCCGCTCTATGTCCTTCAGACAAGTCGGCCTCTCGATGTTCTGAATCGCCTTTATCTTTTCCGGGTTAACTTCAATTCCTCGCTGAGAAACAATGAAGCCCAAAAGCTTGCCTGCGGGAACTCCGAAGACGCATTTTGCCGGATTAAGCTTCATCTGGTACTCCCTTAGATTTGCAAAGGTTTCCGACAGATTGGCAATAAGATCGCCGCGCTTCTTCGACATGACCGCTATGTCGTCGACATAGACGTGAACATTGCGGCCAATTTGCTTGTCCAAACACCGTTGCATACACCTTTGGTAAGTAGCACCGGCGTTCTTTAAGCCAAAAGGCATTGTGACATAGCAGTAATTGCCATATGGCGTAGTGAAGGACGTCTTGATTTGATCTGACTCCTTCATCTTAATCTGATGGTAACCCGAATAAGCGTCCAGAAAACATAGCATCTCGGAGCCGGCAGTTGAATCAATGACCTGATCGATACGCGGTAAGGCGAACGGATCTTTAGGACAGGCTTTATTTAAGCTAGTGAAATCAATGCACATACGTAGCTCGGATGTGTTTTTCTTTGGGACAAGCACGGGATTTGCCAACCAATCAGTGTGGACAACTTTACGGATGAACTTGGCGGCAGTGAGCCTTAGGATCTCCTTTCCAACTTCCCTGCTCTTCTCAGTTCCGAGCCGTCGGAGTCCTTGTTTGACCAGCTTAGCGTCCTTGTTGACTTTTAAGGAGTGCTCGGCAAGTTTCCTCGAGACACCTGGCATGTCAGATGGTGACCAAACAAAGATATCCCGGTTCTCACGGAGAAACTTGACGAGCTCGCCTTCCTATTTGTCGTCGAGGGCGGCACCGATGATGGCCTCCTTTGTCGGATCATCCTTTGAGAGCTTGATTTTCTTGGTGTCATCCTTCGGTTTGAAGCTCGAGTCGACTTTAGAGGACGGCTTTTCAGTTGCCGGCATCTCATTAGGACTCATTGTCTTCTTGAGATCCTCCAATTCTTCCTTGCAGATTTCTTCTTCAGCATGGACGGCATTGGCGGCTTCACATTCCTTTGCTTTTTTGAAGTCTCCCTTGACTGTGATGATCCCATTGGGTCCCGGCATTTTCAGCTTGCTATAGATGTAGCAGGGCCGAGCCATAAATTTGGCGAAAGCCGGACGTCCAAAGATTGCATGGTATGCACTTTTAAAAGGAACCACCTCAAAAGAGACGTCTTCTGTCCGGAAATTATCCGTGCCGCCAAAGGTGACCTTCAGGGTGATCCTTCCCATTGAAGAGGCTTGTCGTCCCGGCACAATCCCATGAAACTTCACATTGCTGTGGCTGAGCTGTGACTCGGAGAGACGCATCCTATTTAATGTTGCGGCATAGAGTATATTGATGCTACTTCCTCCATCCATGAGCACTTTTGTCAACTTGTATTTGTCGACTATAGGGCTGATGACCAAGGCGTAGCTGCGTGTTGAAGGAACTCTGTCCGGGTGATCGCTGCGATCCCATGTGATGGGAATGTCAGACCAATCCAAATACTGAGGAACTGCAGGTACCGTAGCATTGAGTTCTCGCCAAGCCGCCTTTTCCTTGCGAGAGGAATCTATTGCCAGATTGACGATGAGACTTTCGGCATGCTTAGGGAATTTACTGCTTTTTCCCTCTTTGGAGGCCGCATCATCTGACTCTGAAGCGGCGTCTTCAATCTCTTCATCGTCCTTCCTGGACTTGCGCTTGTTCCTTGATTTGCCGGCTTTGGGATCCTTGGCGATGTCCCGATTGATGTGACATTGTTGGATCGTGTGGGAGCTCGTCCCATCCGGCCTTAGATGATGAACACAGGGGTTGTGCTTGATGTCGTCGTACTTCACCGTTGGCGATCGGGCTGGTCGATTGTTTGCCGGCTTTTTGTCGTGCCACTTGCTATTGCTTGGGCCAGCTTTACCGAAGGTGGCAGCAACCTCGTGAGAAGGGCCGGCTTGGTCTTCAACCTTCTTTTTCCCGGAATCGCGCCGGCGGGTTTCACTGTCCTCCTTGTTATCATCGTCAGCAGCGGCATACTTGTTCGCACAAGCTAGTAAGCCACCCAAAGTCTCCGACTCATCACTGTAGATGATGAAGCGAAAAGTTGTCCCCTTCCTTAGAGATTGCTTGAAGGCATGGATCGCCTGAGTTTCTGATACGCCCTCGCAAGCTATTTTGATTTCACTCCATCGTGAAACGAATTCACGGCTGGACTCGTTCTTTTGCTGCACACACCGATGTAAGTCGAAAATCGACTTGGGGCGTTTATACATGCCCTGGAAGTGCTGAATAAAGACGCGCTTCATGTCACTCCAGGTATGAACTGTCCTCTCCGGCAAACCTTCAATCCACATGCGTGCCATCCCGGTTAACATCAGGGGCAAGAATCGCACTGCGGAGTCGGCGCTGCCTTGGTATATGTCGCAGGCACTGACGTAATCTGAGAGCCAGGTCTCAGGATTAGCCGTACTGCTGTACTTCTCCACCAACTTTGTTACGTTCGAAAAAGTTGGAGGTAGGATTTGCTCTCTGATTGTTCTGCCAAAACACTTGGGGCCGAGGTATTGGGCATCTCTGGCCGACTTCCTCTCCTCGATTAGGCTTCGAACATCATTAGCTGATGGCGGCTTATCAACTGATTTTCCTCGCCTTGGTTCATCCCTGTGACGGCTTTGGCTCACCCGACTCGCGTTACGCAGAGGGCTTGGAGTCCTTTGCCGCCGTGGAGGGGGTATGTACTTGGAGGGGTTATCTCCCTCTTTGCACGGTGGAGGCGGTGGTGGAGGTGGCATATTATCTCTATCACCCTCCCTTCGAGGTGGAATTTCCCCCTCACGTCATCGCTCCTGACGGGGTGGTGCCGCCTTTTGCTTTCGAGGGTCCTCCCTTCGCTCCCGGCTCTGATGTCATTCCCGGCTTTTACCAGCTTCACGATGGCGTGAAGAACTTGTCCGGGATTCCGCACCTCTAAGTGGCTGCTTGTCCTTTGGGTCCTTATCGCCACCTTTGTTGTGGCTGCTTGAGCCGGCCGGGTCATCGTCCGGGTCTGCAGGTGCAGCAGCCATCAGTTTCTTAGCCGTCGAGTTGCAAAGGCGAGAGTCATCAACAAGCCATCCAGACTTGACTTGCGAGTCGTTTTGCTGCTGCTGTGCAACCTCCAGTAGATAAGCCGAATATTTGAGACGAGCATCACGGTCCAACGATTTGTCGAACATGACTTCCTGGGTCGCCTCCATGTTTTTGGCTGGGGTATTAAAGTAACACAAATTAGTCACCGGGTCACGTCGGTGGTGGTACTTTCTCCAGACTGAATTAACATGGTCGGCTTCCCACTTGCTGCAGAAATCCAACCGCTTGTGCAGATTCTTGTCGCGAGCCGGACGGAAAACATCGTCGGCCCCCTTTTCTCTCTGCTTCCGGATAAACTCTGTTTCCTTGTTTGTGATCTCAACTTCACGCTCCGCTATCTGGGCTGCTTCCTCTTCCAGTTCGGCGCGGCGCTTTTCAATGTCGGCCAGCGATGCGTTAGGAGGAAGTGGAGTTAGCAGTTGCTTGTACTGTGCCATCCTTTCTTCGTGCTCCTTCTCCATTGCTTCATCAGCTGTAGCGTTAATGTCGTCTCCTGCAGCCGACAATCTACTAGTCCCTTCATTGGAGCCAGTGGTGGCAGAAAGTCCACCCTTTGATTTCCGTCTTCTGGAGTTCTTTCTTTGCCATCGGCGGCTTTCGAGGTATTGGGGTCATCCTTTTGATCAGAGACGTCACCCATTAAGACCTCGACAGGGCGTCCTAAGCAGGATCCAACTTTCCGACTAAAATCGTCGGATTTTCCTTCAGATTCGAGGTCTTACTCCATATGGGCAGTGTCCCCAGATCCGGCTTCTGAATCAGCCCCGGCCTGCAAAGCAGGAAGGATAGACTCAGGTTCTGTCATCGACTCGTTAGATCCAGATTCTCCTAGGATGCCAACGAAGTGGAAGTCCGGCGCCGCCATAGTGGAACTTGCGTCATCTTCGGAATCTTCATCATCTGCGTCGAAAGCTAGATCAAGATCGGCAATCTCCTCAGAGTCCAGATCCGATCTGTCGTCGAAGTTGCTGGGGTGGGTGGCGGGCATGCTCGAGGTGAAGCCGAGATCATCCAAAGCCTGGGCGGTGAAGCCGAGGAAGATGTCAAAGCCACCGACGGAGACCGTGGACCAGCCGGCAGGATCCTCCTTTGTCGGCGTCCAAAAGCCGTCGTTGAAGACGTGGCCAGCTCCTGTTTCGTCGAAGTAGCTCACCAAGCCGACCGCAATGGTGTTGCCTACGCCGCCAGTAGATCCCGGCCGGAACGTAACCCCGGACATCACTTGCCCCACGGTGGGCGCCAACTGTCGTGGTATTGTCGAATCTAGCCGCGGCAGGGGTGCCATCGAGTTAGGTAGAGAGGAGGGTTTTAGAGACGAGGGTGCTTCCGGTGTCGAGACGAGAAAGAGTTTACCCAGCTTCGGATCTCGCAAAGGTGGCAAAACCCTACGTGCTGCTATAATTCACTATAAGGCAATAAGCGTCGGTTACAATGAAAGGTGTGTTAGAGCCTGCCCTGAGGCGTCCCATAGGCCGGTGATACGTCTCAAACGTATCTATAATTTTTGAGTGATCCATGCTAGTTTTGTGTTATTGTCACATGTTTTCACTGTCATTTATATCATTTTTGTGCATTTTGTCGGACTAACCTATTGACAAGATGCCAAGTGCCAGTTCCCTGTTTCTGTTGTCTTTTTGTTTCAGAAATTTACTTCTGGAAATATTCTCGGAATTGCACCAAAATTTATGGGGATTATTTTTACTCCAAGACGAAGACAGAGTCCGAAGGGCAGCCTCGGAGGCGACCCACAGGGCGCAGGCGGCCACCTGCCGCGGCCTAGGGGGGACCCGCGGGTGGGACCTGCCCCTGCCCGTGCGGCACCTCCTCGGCCCCCTCCGACGCCTATAAAATCAGAAATAACCTAAAAACGTCGAGGCGGCCATTAGTTTCCAGAAACTCGACCCCGACGCGCCGTCACCGAAAACCCTAGTTTGGGGTCCAATCTGAAGCTGATCCCGGCACTCTGCCGGAGGGGAGATCGATCACGGAGGGCTCTTCATCGTCATGCCTTCCTCCGGGATGATTTGTGAGTATTCTCACCTTGGACTACGGGTCCATGGCAGTAGCTAATTGGTAGTCTCTCTCTCTTGTTCTTCATATCTTATGATCTTGTGAGCTGCCTAACATGATCAAGATCGATTATTGTAATGCTATGTGATGTGTTTGCTGGGATCCCGATGGATTATGAAGTTATGTTCAGATTGTGCAAGATTCTTATATGAGTAATTTATGTTCTTGCATGCTCTCCGATGTGCGTAGTTACTTTGGCGAAGTGATTGTGTGTATCTCCAAGAGAGGGTATTTATTCTAGATAGTGGGTTCATGCCCCCTTTTGTTCCTGGGCAGGAGTGACAGAAACGTCTAAGGGCGAGGGTGTGCTGTTGCTACTAAGGGTAAAACAGTGGTGTTAATGTCTCTTTTGATATTATTATTGCTTACTTCCTGCACTTTACTTAATGCAATTGTCTGTTGTTTGCAACTTAATACCGTTGGGTGACAGGCTGGATAGCGATCCCACGGTGGACTTTTTAGACAAAGACGCAGTTGGACTCAACAGTCTTTGTTCCTTGTCATGATGCCTCCATAAATATTATCATGTCCTTTTTGTCATAGCTAAATTGGATTTGTGTCATGATCTTGTCAATTGCCTAGCTGTAATTCATTCACCCACCACATGCATATTTTATTTCGAGAGACTGTACTAGTGAACCCATGGCCCCCGGTCCATCTTTTTACATTGTTTACAACCTCATTTACTTGCTTTAAATTATCATTATTCCTCTGGTCACTTTTCATATTTCATCTATTTCATCATACAATTAACCGCTTTGTTTTCTGCGAGACCGAAAAGATTGACAACCTTTCCGCCGTTGGGGGCAAAGTATTTTGGTTGAGTGTGTGCAGGTCCGCGTCTGTTGAAGGTCAAGCGCCAGAGATCTTCAACATTCACCTCGTTGTTGATTTCAAAGTCCTACTGGTTTGATAAACCTCGGTTCATTAAACGAGGGAAAACTGCTACTAGCTGCAATTCCGCCATCGCTTGGGGCACCACCCAACTTATTTTAACACAGCAGCAGCCGGCTTATAAAGGCGTCCGGACCTAGGGATTACAGGAGGAAACCTAACCGACTAAGTCACAGAGTTCTACTCTAACCTAGCCTGGGCTTTGCCTTGAGCGCTAAGTCATCTGCAATGTAGGCCGGCTTCTGGAACCTTCCCTCAGCCGGATGGGCCTCCTGCGCTTCATCGTACTGGGCCGCCCGGTAAGCCGGAATTCGGCTTTCCACCACTATGGGCAACCCTGGTACGCTGGCTTTAGTCTCCTTCGTGAAGGTACCTGTTCGGCATAACCCCAACAGTGAAGATATGCCGAAGAGTGCTTCTCCCATATTGGTGTATGGGGGAGCAACATGTGAATCTTCACCAAGCGAAGCGCAATCAAGAAAGGTGGTGCGTCTTGAGGAGATGAAGATCGTCTTCATCGACCTCAAGTGGATTAATGCGCAAGGCAAAGGTATGATCTTGATAGGGTTTCTATTTTACCGGTCTCATGATGTTAGTTAAGAGACCGGGTTATAGGATAGATAGCCGTACTATCAAGAGGGGCTCTCAACCGAGTATCTTGATCGTATCGTTCGTGGAGAGCTCAAACCTTTGCATCCTTGCAATCATCTTTATTGGTTCTTATTTGGCTCTTATCGTGGTGTGGTCTTGGTGCATGTCGTTCTTGTCATGACAAGGCCAAGTTCACCGAAAACGGTTTTCATATGCGTCTCCTATTGCGTTTTCGGTATTGGAGATTTTGTCGGTTCATCCGTGCGGAAGGTTTCTGTCTTCCATTTCTTTGCAAAATCTCCATTGCTTGTTTTCTAAATTTCCAAGGGTTGCATGTGTCGTCCTCTTTCCAACAAAATTGGTTTTACTTCATTCGGACTTCATTTGTAAAAGATATATCATTTCCGGTTTGCGAAATAGAGGTTGTTTCTTTCCCCTTTTGGATTTTACAATATCTTGTTGGACTATGATGTTTCTCTGCATAATCTTGTTGTGCTCGTTGTGTCGATTCCAACAAGTCCAAGATTATCGAAAACGGAGTTCGTTTGCAAAAGTTAGGGCAGTTCAGGTTTTTCTGTGGATCTGGTCCGGAGATGGTCCAGAGTCTCCGGCCCAAAGGACCCGGAGTCTCCGGTCCTGTGCTTTTTCGGCGCCCAGTGATCTTTTTGTGGTGCGGTACTGGATAGGGGTCCGGAGCATCACCGGAGATAGTCCGGAGTCTTCGGCCTGGCCGGAGTCTCCGGCCCCTCTGGACCGGAGTCTCCGGTCTGCCCCGATGACCCAAGTGTGGTGCGCCTCTGTTGCCCAGTCCAGAAGCTGTCCGGAGGCAGGCCGGAATCTCCGGCCCAGGCCGGAGTCTCCGGTGCACTTACACCGGAGTCTCCGGTCTGAGTGGCCTCCAACGGCTAGTTTTTTGGGGACCTATAAAAGGCCCCCTTCTTCCCCAAAATCCCTAAGGTTTTCTGCAACACGTTTTTCACTCTCTCTCCCACCATTGTTGACCTTGGAAAACCTTTCCCTCTCCCAATCCCTCCAATGATTCTTGTCCATCTTTAGGGTTTCAAGAGAGGAGATCTAGATCTACGTTTCCACCAATCAATTTCTCCTCTAAGTGAGGGGAACCTAGTGGATCTAGTTCTTGGAGTTCTTTTGTGGTTCTACTCTTTGTTCTTCCTCTCAAATCCCTCCCTAGCATTAGTTGCTTTGGTTGGATTTGGGAGTGAAGGATTTGACCACTTAGTGTGTTCTTGCCTCTTGCATTAGTTGCATAGGTTTGCTCTCTCCACGAAGATGCGTGGAAGTTGAAGGTTGAGAAGCTTATTACTCTTGGGTGCATTGTGTTCCCAAGAGCTTGTGCCTCTTGGGTGCATTGTGTACCCTAGACGGTTGGTGGTGCCGCGAAGACTTCGAGTTGTGAAGATTCGGGCAAGATTTGGAGCCCCCAATTGAGTTGTGGGTGTGTGCCCCAAGAACATTGTAAAGGCTCCGGATTCCGCTTGAAGGATTCCGATAGTGGATGGTGAACCAAACCCTTGGGTGCGGTTCATCGGAGAACAGGGTGAGGCCTTTGTGGCATCTTGAGTAGGCCTCTTGTGGCGAGCTCACACCCCTCCAACGAGACGTACTCACTTAACAAGGAGGAACTCGAGAATACATCCTCGTCTCCGCATGCCTCGGTTATTTCTATACCCGAGCTTTTTACTTATGCACTTTACCTTGTGATAGCCTTTGTGCTTAATGTTATATATATTGCTATCACCTTGTTGTTATATTGCTTAGCTTAAGTGTTGGTGCACATAGGTGAACCTAGTATATTAGGTTGTTGGCTTGTTAATTTAAACACCTAGTTTTATTCCGCAATTATCAAGCCTTAAACCGGAAATGTTTTAATCGCCTATTCACCCCCCCCCCCCCTCTAGGCGACATCAAGGCATCGTTTGTTCTTTCAGCGGGGCCGGGGCGCCGCGGGCGAGCGGGCCGGCGGGGCCGTCGGCGTCGCCTGTCCGCATCGATCGGCTGGCGGCGGCGGGCGGCGTAATACCCTAGGGCAGCTGGCGGCGCATCTCCAGGTCAGGTCGGGACTCGGGCAGTAGTGCGGTGCGAGCAGTTGAGCGACTCGTTCGCGACTTCGCGTGCGTCCGTGCTTGCTGTGCTGGGATGACGGAGCGAGGCAAATTTTTTTTCCTTAGTGGGCTGTGCTTGGCTGGGTCGCTGGAATACCTATACATATTTTTTTTTCGCTGCAAATTCTTAGGTATTCCATGGAATACAAGGGGCATACCCCCAGCGCCGCCACTGGCGAAGATTCCATTCTGGAGGGGAATCGACCACGTAGCGGAATCGTGCCAGCTACGGAAAAGTCCACGAGCATGGTTTGACGTCCATTCGATGAGCGTTTTTCTTTGAAGAAGACAGAAGCATTTTAATACACACAGAAACCAGCTTAATTAGCTCTTTGATCTTTGTCGTGTAACGATGACGCGTTAGGTCCTGGAATGGAAACGCACGTCAAACCAGACTTGTGGACCTTTCCGTGATTGGAATGGGGATTTCGCGCCGCTGGAACTGAATCTGCTCTGCGCTCACGTCGGTTTCGCTCGCACGGTCGGTCGGCCGAAACCCCACCCATCGGGTCGCGCAGCTGAATGTTGAGCCGCTGCTGTATGTATGTATCCGTCTGCAAACCGTATGTTTTGCTTCCCGTCGAGCTGCAGTCGAACTCCAGCAGTATTGCGGCGTGCGTGTGCGTGTTGTGCGCTGGTTGCAGGGGCGTACTACCGGCCAATATAAATACTCCAGCAGATTGACCGGACAGAACACACAGCAGCAGCAGCAGCTCGACTGAACTTCAGCAGCAGCAGCAGCATCAAGCGATCGAAGCCAAATTGGTACTATCCCGATCATAGCTAGCTAGCGACCTCACATAGCATCCACACACATCGATCGACCACCAGTTACATCGATCGACCACCATGCCGTCGATTGACAACGGCGAGATTAAGCCGGCGCCGCAGCAGCAGCTGGTGTGCGTGACGGGGGCGGGAGGGTTCATCGGGTCCTGGGTGGTGAAGGAGCTCCTCCTTCGTGGCTACCGCGTCAGGGGAACCGCCAGGAATCCCGGTAAGCGCATCACCTCGAGTTCTCCATGGATTCTTCTCCATGCCTTACTACTCCATGGTCTTTCATCTCGATGGTGGAGTTAATTTCAGTTTCTGCTTGACTGATCTCAAATGGCTTGGTTGGTTTGTGCAGCTGACGGCAAGAACGCGCACCTGCTCGCGCTGGACGAAGCAAAGGAGAGGCTCACTCTGTGCCGCGCCGACGTCCTGAACTACGACAGCCTCCGCGCCGCGTTCCAGGGATGCCACGGCGTCTTCCACGTCGCCTCGCCGGTCTCCAACGACCCCGTCAGTCCACTGCCTCTGCTCTCTGCTCTGTCCTCACTTTTCAACTCGCAATCGCATGGTTGGTTTACTCGATTACCTGTCTATGCCGCTTTCAGGAACTGGTGCCGGTCGCCGTGGAAGGGACAAGGAACGTGATCAGCGCGGCGGCGGACGCGGGCGTGCGGCGCGTCGTCTTCACCTCGTCCTACGGCGCCGTGCACATGGATCCCAACCGGAGCCCCGACGCCGTGCTCGACGAGACGTGCTGGAGCGACTACGACTACTGCAAACAATCAGGGGTAAGAAGAAGCTCGATTCCCTCTCGATGTTTCTCACCGATCGATCTTTCTCGAGAGTGAATTATAGACTTACCGATCCTTGTGTGCAGAACCTGTACTGTTGTGCGAAGATGATGGCGGAGATCACGGCGACGGAGGAGGCGGCCAAGAGGGGCCTGGAGCTTGCGGTGGTGGTGCCGTCAATGACGATGGGGCCGATGCTGCAGCAGGCGCTCAACTTCAGCAGCAGCCATGTCGCCCGCTACCTCACCGGCGCCAAGCCCACGTACCCGAACGCCGTCGCCGCCTACACCGACGTCCGCGACGTCGCCCGCGCCCACGTCCTCGCCTACGAGCGCCCCGACGCCCGCGGCCGGTACCTCTGCATCGGCGCCGTGCTCCACCGCGCGCACTTCCTCAAGCTCCTCAAGGAACTCTTCCCGCAGTACCCCGTTACCGCCAAGTACGAAAACGACGACCACGAAATCGATCATTTTTACTCCCTCCGTTCCATAATATAAGATGTTTTAGGCCTTTTCCACATTCGTATTTGTACCAAATGTATCTAGACATGTTTTATGTATATGTTCACCCACTTTCCATTCTTTTAGTCCGAATCTAGACAATATGTGAAACATCTAAAACATCTTATATTGTGGAACGGAGGGAGTACTTGCTTGATCCCGTGCTCACTCTGAATATCATACGCAGGTGCGAAGACGACGGCAAGCCAATGGCGAAACCGTACAAGTTCTCGAACCAGAGGCTCAAGGACCTGGGATTGGAGTTCACTCCACTGAGGGAAAGCTTGTACGAGACGGTGACATGCTTGCAGAAAAAGGGTCACCTGCCTCTGCCTGCTCCCGTGGCGCCAACGCGTGCTTACCTATAATACCACACACGGAAAGAATAGAAAGGAAAGACAGAGTGAAAGATGAGGATTCTCAAAATTCAGTGTATAGATTAATGACCAATATGTTTGTACTGTACAGCGGTGGACTTGCAAAATAAAACGTGTATGATTGTAAATAGTTTATCTTGTAACTTGTCACATAGGTTGCTTTCTAGATGCACATATAGACAACTTTACGATTGCATTGTATTCTTATACTTTTAATTGAAAAAAAACTAAAAAAATCATTAGTCGTCCATTTACCTCTCTTCTATCCGACTATTGTTCATCTACCCTGTATGACACTTGAAAACTGTAGATGGGGGGTTATCTCTTTCTTTCTCTCGAAGCTCCGCGTTCTCTCCTGCCCCGCCCCCGTTGAGAGTCGCGTCGGCGTGCCCGGCTCGCTCTGCTTCCCTCTCCGGCGGCGTTGCCGGCCGGCGTGGTGAAGAGAGTGTGGCGCGGGAGTCTCCTGTGAATAGTAGATCTAGGTTAGGTCTAGGTTTTCTAGCGATTTGCTGTTTTGGCTTCATGCCGGTGTCTCGGGTGCTCCTGGTGCTTCCGAGCTGCAGCCAGGAGGTGCTA
>QRDG01002159.1:0-187732 GCA_012064385.1 Puccinellia tenuiflora | reverse complement strand
GAAGCATTCCACCAGGTTAAGCATTTTATTGTTAACGGAAACAGTAGCAGTGTTAGGATATCCGTGCATAGCCCACTCCGGCGGGGTAACTCCTATTCCACTTGCGAATTCTCATGCATGTTGAGCTTGTGGTTAGGTAAACTCATTAATGGCATGATAGTGTATAGATCAGTACTCATAATGGAACCAAGGGTATAGACTGAAGATGAAACTCTACCCTAAGGATATCACTATTCACTAGTATAGATCAGTCAATTTAAACTCCCAATCATATACGGATGGAGTGTTCCGTGTTGGCTATGTTCACACACTTTCTGTAAAAAAAAAGTTGTCAGCGATTTCGACATTCATATGCGATACATCACACACACGTCAGCGATTTATATAACGTAGCCGTCTCCGAAGTTCGATGATACCACACACATTTTTGTTAATCCAACCGTGCGTGTATTATTGGATACAATTTGCACATAATGATTGTGTGTGATTTTATAAAATTTGCATTATCACGCTACAGTTATTTATCGTCTTGTAGTTCCATCTCCTTTTCCTGCAGTTTCACCGCCTTCCGCACGTCAAGAAACACTATGTGTGCCACAGCTGATGCCTCTCTACAACCCTAAAGTCCCCACATGCAGCGGCATTGACACCAAAAGCACCTCGGGCGTCTATGGTGGTTGCCTGTCGATCCTCCCTCACCCGTGCCGACAAAGGCAGCTTGGAGCACTCCCAAAAAATGTGTTTTTGAGTACGGGCCCATCATATACCCGTCCTCGTGTCGCTGGGATATGGCCCACACGCATCCTCCGAGTCCATCCCGTCGTCGATAGGCGACAGAGGTGCACTCCTTAGAATGGCGTAGTCAAGCATGGTCCCACCGTATCCTTGTTGACCTCCCACCGTCGAGTCATGGTGTGCTTTTGTTCCCATCTCCTCCAGCTCGTCGCGGAGTCCATCCATTGTGGGACGCCGGTCGATGATACTTTTTTGTCAACGTTGTATTCATTTTTGTTGGTCAATCTCAGCTATTTCGAGGAGCTCGATCAAAGACAGGAGTTGAAGTAGCACAAGTTGGTGGAGGAGTCTGCCGCGATGCGGCGCCATGAAGAAGCCACGTTGAGTCATGTGGTGAGGAAATCCTTCAAGACTCTACGCAAAGACCGTGTACAAAGATATCCGTACCGCAAGTAGGATCTCAAGGGTGTCGATGTCACATCTTCAAAATGTTCTAACACCTGATTGGCTACGATGTCAAGGTGCTCCTTGTCGCCCCTCAAGTTTCTTCTTGCAATGATTGCTAACTTAGGAAGCTCTGAATAAGTATGACGTTTCTAGTAAGGCAGTTTCTTCCATCAAGCTCTCCTTCACCTTCAATCGATTCCAACACTTTGATTTACGATTTATCCCGCAAAGTGATCGATTCTAATTTTTATTGAAGTGATTAAATAGCAGGCTTGGACTGTACTTTCGAGTGTAGAGTTTATAGTTACCATTTTGTGCTTTGCCTAATGTATCACTATTTTGTTGCGGCAACTGATGTCAACAAAAGAGTTACTTAATTCGACTAGAAGGCTGCTCATTGTTTGATCATACATGGATTCTATCTATACTAGTGTGTCCTTGTGCAAAGGACTATGGGCTGCTCATAATGTTTCATGTGATCGGCTGGTGACATGATAGCTCAAAGCACACAATATTGATATATCCTTTGCATGGTTGTTGTTGTATTGAACCAGCTTTAGTTAAGGAAAATGCTTGTAATCAGTCGACCGATCCGGGGCGGGGATCGGTCGCCTCGAGGCGCGCGCACGCGGAAGCCCCGTCCCCAAAGGCCCAAACACGCCCCCACACATGCATGCAACTACTACAATTCCTACTAGTTTTACTACGCGCATCTGCCACTTTCTCTCTCTTTACCCTTCCGCCTGTCATGTGCATGTGCATGTACCATGATTTTGTACTGTACCATGATTTCTTGCTACTTTCCGCTATGTGCACTCGCATGCAAACCCAATTTGGGAGAATGAACGCGAGTCTAGGAGGTAGCTACTTGAAGAAACAATATTAGCTAGCTATTTATGTGCTACAGAAAAAATACTACCAGATTGCTTGTCTACCATGGTGCTAAAAAGCACCATGGTACACAAGCAAATCGAATCTCCCCAGATCAGCTTCGCTCGACTTTCTTACTCCTTGCAACACAATAGATGTTGTCGTAGGCACCACCACCGTCATTTTTGCTGCAGAACAGTGATCCGCTTGCTGCAAGTTGGGTTGCATCGGTCAAGCCCATATGTTGCAAGCTGACCCCCATGCTTTAAGGGGATCTAAAACGAAGCTATGATGCCTTTGGATCGCCGTCGGTGATTTTGCCAGGCCGATGATAGGGCGCTGTGAGGGGCAACCATCGACGCCGATGCTTCCAAGGGGAAATACATTTTTGTTGGAGACACATTTGATTTTTCCTGTGATCGGTGATGATTTTTGTTGTGAACAACTTTAGGATTCTGCTGCAAATTTTTGCACAAGGAGATGTTGATGTTAGGATTGATTAAAAATTGTTGAAAACATGAATGATTTTTATTGTAGTTGTTTGTGATTTTTGTTGTAACTAGCACGGTGGCCCTCGGAAATGCGAGGACAACACTTTAATGTGCGAAAAGTGGATATGAATACATATGTATTTATTTGTGTTCATATTATGCTGTAGGTAATATATGTGTACTGTACGACCATGTAAAAGTTATGTTAAGTACAATATAACCCTTGGACAATTAAAATAATTATTATGCGATCTTTCAGAACACCATATAATGATCATACGTGTGGTTTCTTGGTTTTCCATAAGAATATCAGTCATATCCCTCCTTTTTTATGTTGTATTATGCTTTCCAAGTTCAACTACCCTTTGTGATGTCTGTTGCAATTATGATGATGCATGACCATTTGGAGATATCTCGGCTGTGGTTGAGTTGATTGAAGGGTGGCTAAAAATAGAGAAATATTGGATACAACGAAATGACACCAGAACTGAGGTTGTTCTGGTTTATAAATACTCCCGCCGTATCAAAATATAAGATGTCTTAGCTATTCCAATGCGGACAACATACGTATGCATGTGGACGTATTTAGTGTGTAAGTTCACTCATTTTGCTCCGTATGTAGTCCGCGTGGGAATAGCTAAAACATCTTATATTATGATACCGAGGGAGAGTAATAGCGTACATGCATAAAGATTAGTTTTGTCGTACCATGAATAAAGGGTTCAACCAAAATTTAATCTAGATTGCTTTAGGATGAATAATTTCTGCTATGCTTTAGGAAATTCATGTTGCTATGGCGAACACCAGTACCAAACTCGTTAAGACGTGTCCAACACAATTAGGTTGGAAACATCTTTATTAATCTTTGATTTGTTGGGCTCAATTAGTATATGTAATTATGTTTTTTGCAAGTGTGTGTCATATATGTAATTATTACGATGGTTTGTACCATTTGAACGTATATCTAGGCATTATAATACTCCCCCATTCCAACGAATAAGGCATATAAATTTAGTCAAACGTCAACAACATCTATGTTTGACCAATGGTTTAGACAAAATTGTGAACATGTATGATAAAAAGTCAACATCAATAGATTCATCATATATATGTTTTCATATTATATATATATAATATTGTAGATGTTGATATTTTCTTCCCTATATTTGGTCAAACTTAATAAAGTTTAACTTTTGACTAAATATATACGCCTTATTCTTTGGAATGGAGTTAGTATGTTATATCTTTCATAAATAAAATTATGTTCTCATACCAACAGTTAGTGTGATCTTATGACGAATATATACTATTGAAAATCATTACGTAGCTCTTTGTGTGGGAAACCACTTGCAGATTCTTTTTCCTTACAATTTTCCAACTTCCATTATAACATATAAATAATTCTGAATATTAAAAGAATGAAACAAATAATTTCTAAAATACAATATCTTTAACAATATTTGACTTTTAGCCCCATCCAACTTATTAGCATGTTTTATGAGAACACTAAACAATTGTTTCCTTTGTACGTGTTGCAAGATCAATAGATCATATATGTCTTGATTATTTTTTATTTCAGGGAATAGAATTATGATCTTTTGCTGGTATTTTTTTATACATGCCATTCTTAAGAATACATACTCTCAGAAGTCGTACAAAATTTAGTGAGTGTTCAAAATATCACTTTATGAATAAAATTGTTGGTTACAAAATCGAATAATAGAGCTAAGCTAGTTTCTTAGACTCTTCAACAAATATGATTATAATGTCTCTAAATTTTTAAAAACAGTGATTGTTCAAATAACGACAAATGTTTTGATTGCGGGCAAAGTAGGGATAAACATATGTACTCTCGGTAGACCCCAATAATGTTTACCTATTAGGTTATTACCGGATATGAAGTCTGACATGTTAGAAACTAATTAAAATCATAGACCAACTTCAAATGTTATTCTCAAATTAATTAAGTCATACCAAGACTTCATGCAGCCATACCTATGAACGTGCGTGAGATATGCATCTACATAGACATGAACAGTACGCACACACCTGATGTGTTCCACGTTGTTGCACTTCTCTCGATTCACTTTTTTGCATGCAGCAATCAGATCCATATGTTCCAGCTGGTTGCCCTCCATTGATAAACATGCATCCAGCTATACTTTACCGCTGCTTGTCCTCACTGCCACAATCGGTCGATAATGCTAATGGCACCGGTCATGTAGACGGCTGTGTGGCACAGGTTGGGTGATGCAAGCAAGACGAAGAAACTTCGTAGCTCACGCGATCTGACGTCGTCCAGAGGCCTGCAGATCGGTAGGTCTTATTTTCAGTTGAGAAGATAGGAGTCATGTCTTGACACGTAACAATGAGTTGAGCCCGATCAGCTTTTTTTTAACTGTACGATGATACGATTTGATTTGTTTTGCACGTGACATGAGTACACAATTTTTTTTTCTTAATAGTTACGCTTTTTCTTTAGATCCTAACCATAAATTATATATCTAACAGCTGAAAATAATTCAGATGATGTGGCTTAGTGTGGTGGCTCTATTTAAGACCCCGTATTGTGCTTTTAGTATATAATAGATATGTTGTATAGATGTAAACATCAAACAATTGTGTCTCAATTGTTTGTTGTGAGCTTCGGCTATAATCCTACATAAATATATTTTTGTTGTAAAAGTACAGTAATTATGTTATAAATATATAATAATTTTGTTTCAATCTTGTGTGTTTGTTACAAGTTTTCCTTGTTATTTTAGATGTTGCACACATGTGTTAAGAAAATGCTACAAACTCTTGTTGGTTTTGTTGTGTGCACAGGTGCTAAATGTTGCAATGTTACTCTGTGTGGACGCTAAATGGTTTATTCAATGTTGCAAATGTGTTTCTGTAATGTTGGTTTTCCTTTGCATAAATGTTGGGTGCGCCGATATTTTTTGTTGCAAATAGCGACACATTTTTATTGTTTTAATCTTTTTTGGTTTTTATTGAAATAGACGGTGATTTTTGTTGCAAATAAATTTGTGGCAAATTACTTGTTGTTTAACTATTTGTTCACCGATGCAAACACATTTTCTTGTTGCAATCATTTGTGACAAATTTTAAAATATTTCAGTGAATATGTTGTAATTTAATGTGTGTAAATTAATTATTTTCTTAACCACTTTTTTTGTTGTCAGCCAATTTTTTTATTGAAATAGTTTCTGACTTTTGTTGGAATTGTTTGTTGTTTTTGTTACAAATCAATCTGCAACAATAAGATTATTGTCTAACCACTTTTTTTGTAGCATTTTCTTACTGTTGTAAAAAATATGTTGTAATAGTATTTTGTTTTTGTACACCGAGGCAAAGTTTTTTGTTGCAATACTCTCTACCTCTAGATATTTTTGTTGCAAATATTGTATTCCTGTTATACGCAAAATTATTATAATGTTTACATAATTTTTTTCTGTGGTTATGTCGGCGGTCCGAAATTCTATTCTAATTTAAAAATATATTACTGAGCTAACAAAGTTTAGTATGGTTGATAGTAGCTTGTATTCTGTGTAGTATATAGCTGTTCACTTTGATCAAGAATGAAACTCCCTCTATGCGGAGCTCATGTAAGGAGAAACAATAGTGCCCACCAAAGTTTTTTTTTTCGAAATGGGGCGCCACGGCCTCTGCATCAAAGTGATGCATATGGCCTTTTATTGCTTTATTTTATTATTCTTCCGAAGTACATGAGGTTATTACAAATCATAGATCAGCTAGTGTCGATACATGAATCAACCATCTGAAGAAACCACGAGATGGAGCCCTCCGACACATTAGCAACCAACACGATTATGCAGCTGCCAGCCGTACTGGTTGTATAAAGTCTTGGCTACCGTCTCCAAAGTGCTGCACCCAGAATCCATGGCATGGCGTTGCTCCACTGGTTGGAGATAAGACCACGTACGGATCCAATGGGTAATCAACGGGATAACCTGCAAAAAAGATGTGGGTTTCGGTTTGTTAAACACATGATCGTTACGAACATTCCAAATGGCCCAAAGCACAGCACAAACGCCCACCCTAATCTTCTTCAGATTCATTTTAGAAATGCCCTTGAGCCAGATTCCAAAAAGGTTTTTGATGTTTTTAGGTGGTGTCAGCCTAAAAGACATATGCACAATTCGCCAAATAATTTTTGATAAGTTACATTCAAAGAATAGGTGTGAATTGTTTCGTCTTGGTCACAAAAGCAACACCGTTTATTTCCATTCCAGTTCCTCTTTGCCAAGTTATCCTTTGTAAGAATGACCTTACGATGCAGAAACCACATGAAAATCTTGATTTTCAGAGGCACCTTCATTTTCCAAATATATTTGCGGAGATACTTAGTTTGCCCGTTAATAAGATCTAGATACATAGATTTGACGGTAAACAAACCCGAGGAAGTTAAACCCCAAATAAACACGTCTTGTGTGTTTGTGAGATTTATGTCCATCAAACGGTTAACAAGTTCCAGCCATTTTTCCCATTTATTTCCAGTTAAGGATCTACGAAACGCTATATTTAGCGAAGTACCTGATAAAATATTAGCCACCGAAACTTGTTTTCGTTGGACAATGCTATATAACATTGGATATTGTTGTGCCAGCGGTGTGTCCCCAAGCCATGTATCTTCCCAAAACCTGGTGTTCATGCCGTTTCCAATGGTAAAAGACCCTCGACTAAAGAATTCCTCTTTAACTTTCATTAACCCTTTCCAAAAAGGAGAGTCAAAAGGTTTAGCTGTGACTTGGGATAGAGTTTTGTTTTGCAAATACTTGTTGTGGATCAATTCTTGCCACACTCCTTCTTCATTTAAAAGTTTGAACAACCATTTACTGAGTAAACATAAATTTTTTAGCTCCAAAACTTCAATGCCGAGTCCCCCCTGGTCCTTGGGCCGGCATATAATTTCCCATTTGGTTAAACGATATTTACCCACCAGAGTTAACAGATCCTCTCCGGGGTTGTTGTATTGTACCAGATTCATTTAGGATGTGGCCCTTATTTAAAATGGATGTAGGAGCAGGGGCGGACCTGCACCCAGGGAAGCCCGGGCTCTAGCCCGGGTCTTGGGCATAAAATTGCATTGAATATTCTTTAATAACTAGAAAAAATCCTGTGAGCCTGTAGCTTAAAGCCCAAAAACGTAGGTCAGCCCTGGGCTTGGCCCAACTCTAGGTCCGCCCCTGTGTAGGAGAGCTAGATGCTTTAGTATCCGAGAGACATTACCCTCACTTTGGGAATTGGCAAGAAGGGATATATATATATATATATATATATATATATATATATATATATATATATATATATATATATATATATATATATATATATATATCCATGTAGCACACTAATAATTTATGCAAGTTCGTCTTGATTTTCTTGCAAAACGGGTATTAGAGCTGGTAAAAAAAAATGTAGTAGTGGAGCACATTTCATGTCTAGGGTTGGGAGGCATCAAGGGATACAGAGACACCATTTCCTCAAGATATACCTAATCGGCAAGAAAAAGCTGGTTATAGAGTGCAGTGATGTTGCGGTCAAATGCATCAACCTGTGCAATTGTGCGTGCGAACCACTTGAGTACAAACAATTGCGGTTGTATAGGTGCCGCAGTATTGGCGACATGACTTCAACGAGGCAGGACGTGTGGCAATTCTTGTTGATCGTGTTGCAGGACATGTGGTCTTACTGCTGACTATCGACGTCGTTCATTAGAGCACTGTCTTCATGGTGAGAACATGGTACCTTGTACAGTTCAGGGAGCGAGAACTTGGGTAATTACCATATTTGTGCGCAAGGATCTGTCGAACCAGAATTAGCCACATGATAAATTTTAGTTTCAGTATAAAGAAGAGGTGGAATTTGTTCTCTAATTCTCCGCCACTGACTAACTTCAAAACTCGTGTGATTTCCTTTGTCGAAAAGATTAGAAGCACTCCACAAGGTTAAGGATTTTTAGTTAACCGAAATAGTTGCAGCATTAGGATATCTGTGCATAGCCTACTCGGGCGGGGTCACTCCTATTGCACTTGCGCATTCTCATGTTGAGCTTGGTTACGTAAACCCTATAAATAATGGCATCACAGTGTATAGACCAGTACTCATAATGGAATCAAGGGTACAGACTGAAGATGAAACTCTACCCTAAGGATATCACTATTCACTAGTACACATAAATCAATTTAAACGCCCCAATCATATACGGATGGAGTGTTCCGTGATGGCTATCTTCAAACACTTGCTGTAAAAAATTAAGCTGTCAGCGATTTCAATATTCATATCCGATGTACTATACATCTCAACACACGATTTGACCGAAATAAACGTCTGCGATATATTGCACATGATTTATATAATGTAATCGTCTCAGTAGTTTGATGACATTACACATGTTAATGTTAATCCAACCGTGTTTGTATTATTTGATACAATTTGCACCTAATGATTGTGTGCAATTTTATAAAACTTTGCATTATTGCGGTACGACTATTTATCGAACCAGAATTAGCCACATGATAAATTTTAGTTTCAGTATAAATAAGTGGTGGAATTTGTTCTCTAAATCTCCGCCACTTATGTGTGTGCTTCAAAACTCGTGTGTTTTCCTTTGTCGAAAATATTAGGAGCACTCCACAAGGTTAAGGATTATTCGTTAACCGAAATAGTTGCAAAATTAGGATATCCTTGCATAGCCTACTCTGGCACCTGGTGGGGTCACTCCTATTCCACTTGTGCATTCCCATGTTCCACTTATGGCTTAACTTGCCATCACTAGTAGAAAAAGGTTCTTTCGGAAGGAGGCCAGAACCGGGATCAATGCACGGCATTGGTCCCGGTTCGAGCTGCCAAGGCCCCGTGAGGCATTGGTCCCGGTTCGGATGGGGTCATTCGTCCCGGTTCGTGCTACGAACCGGGACTAAAGCTCTCTCAGAGCATTAGTCCCGGTTCGTAGCATAAACCGGGACGAATGCCCTCCCCTGCCTATATATGCCCCCAGCCAGCCAGCTTTTTCTCCTCTCTTTTTTTTCTTGTTAGGAGGTGTGAGAGGTGAGTGCTAGTTTGTTTTCCTTTCCTATGCACTAGAGGTGTTCGATGAAATGCCTGAGCCACACTTAAGTTCACACAAAATGATATGAGGTGACCGAGCCACACTTAAGCTTTCTCCTCTCTCTTTCATCCGATCGATCGAGGTTAACAACCATGTCCTTTTTCATCTGTAATTGATACAAATATTGCATGTGTTGATGTACGGTAGTCATTTCACTATTCAAAATGTTATTCTAATGGTACTTGATAAACCTAATTATATGATGTGCAGATGGATGAACGGCAGCGATGGATGTACGGCGACCGACGCAGTCCCGATTTTATTGCAGGCCTGCATAAATTTCTCGTTGTGGCTGAGGCAAACAAAGAGGATGGTTTTATGCCTTGTCCATATGTGGACTGTCGGAACGTCAAGGAGCACTCTTCCTCGAGAACCCTTCAAGGCCACCTGCTTCGGAGAGGTTTCATGCCCAGCTATAATTGTTGGACCAAGCACGGAGAAAGTGGGTTTATGATGGAAGACAATGGAGAATAAGAGGATGATGACAACTATCCTATGTTCCCTGAAGAATACGGTGATACTACGATGGAAGACAATGAAAAAGAAGGAGGTGAAGAACAACGGGCATCAGATGAGCCCGCTGATGGTATTGGTCGGGTCATTTCTGATGCAAAGCGAGAATGCGATACAGAAAAGGAGAAGCAGAAGTTGGAGGCCATGCTAGAGGATCACAAAATGTTGTTGTAACCAAATTGCGAAGATGGCAGCACAAAGCTCGGTACCACACTGGAATTGCTGAAATGGAAGGCAGAGACTGGTTTATCTGACAAGGGATTTGAGAAGTTACTAAAAATAATGAAGCCGAAGCTTCCAAAGGATAACGAATTGCCTGAGACTACGTACGAAGAAAAGAAGGCTATCAGCCCTCTAGGATTAGATGTGCAAAAGGTACATGCACGCCCTAAGGACTGCATCCTCTACCGCGGTGAGGAGTACGAGAATTTGGATGCATGCCCGGTATGCACTGCACTGCGGTACAAGATCAGACAAGATGACCCTGGTGATGTTGAGGGCGATGACGAGCCCCCCCAGGAAGAGGGTTCCTGCTAAGGTTATGTGGTACTACCATAGAAAGGGCTATAGGGAGGTTGGCATTCTGTGGCGCACCGTTAATTGGTGCGCCACAGAATTATTTCTGTGGCGCATGGATGCTGGTGCGCCACAGAAATTTTCGACTTTCTGTGGCGCATCTTTTGTCCATGCGCCACAGAAAGTCAGGATTCTGTGGCGCATGCCCACCCATGCGCCACAGAAAGCTAGATTTCTGTGGCGCATGCCCACCCATGCGCCACAGAATTTTTGTGGGTCCCACGTACAATCATTGTGCTAGGGTCCATCTGGGGACATTCTGTGGCGCACCGTGGCTGGTGCGCCACAGAAAAGTGACATTCTGTGGCGCACCGTGGCTGGTGCGCCACAGAAAGCTGACTTTCTGTGGCGCACCAAGTTTGGTGCGCCACAGAATTTTTTTTTTCAAATCCCACCCCCCCCCCCCCCCCCCCCGTGGATCGCCTTTTTAGTTTTGCAGGAAGTAAAAGAAAATGATAAAAATTACAATAAATAAAATCCTTTGACATGTATTTAGGTTTGAGTGTCTAGTAGGTTTAGAAATTTTGAAATATGAATTTTGACCTTTTTTGCAAAAACCCGTTAAAAAATGTAAAACGGGCATAACTTTTGCATACGACGTCAAAAAAATGCGAATAATACCTTAAAAAAACTAGAGAAAAATTCGGTCAGCATTTCACAAAATCCTCAAATTCCAAACCAAAAAAAAAGTTATGGCCAACAGAAGAATTTTCCCAGCAAAATAAAAAAAATCAAAAAAAGGGAAAAAATTCTGTGGCGCACCAATGCCAAGGATGCGCCACAGAATTATTGGGCGGGATTCAATTTTGAATCCCGCCCAATAATTCTGTGCCGCATCCTTGGCATTGGTGCGCCACAGAATTTCAAACAGACGATTTTTTTCTACAAAATCAAAAAAATTAAAAAATTCAAAAAAAATAAAAAAAGAAAAAAATCGAAAATTTTGGATTCAAAAAAAAATAACAAAGAAGATTGTTGAAAATTTTGGATTTTTTAAAGTTTTTTTTTTAAATAAGTTTTTTGAAAATTTTGGATTTTTTGAATTTTTTAAAGTTTTTTTTAAAACAAGTTTTTGAATTTTTTGGATTTTTTGAATTTAAAGTTTTTTTTTTAAATAAGTTTTTTGAATTTTTTAAAGTTTTTTTAAAAAAATAAGTTTTTGAATTTTTTCGATTTTTTGAATTTTTTAAAGTTTTTTTTTAAATTTTAGTTTTTTGAATTTTTTGGATCTTTTGAAACTTTTGAATCTCCTTTTGAAAGTTTAGAAGTTTTTGAAAAATCTGAAATTTAAAAACACACATTTGTAACACATACATAACATATACACATACAAGACTTAAGAGGATTCATATGATATATATATCAATAAGAACTTGAGTAGCATAAGGGTAGGTGAAGTGGGTGGAACTTAGAAGTTAAGCGTGCTAGGGTTGGAGCAATTTGAGGATGGGTGACCTAGCGGGAAGGTATCAGTTCAAAATGTGCAAAAAATTTGAAAAAATTCAAATAATTAGGATTTTTCATATTATTTCATATTTGATTTTTTTGAATTTTTTTGAAACTTTTTATATTTTTTTTTGCATTTTTTGAATTTTTTTCAGAATTCTGTGGCGCACCAAGCCAGGTGCGCCACAGAAATATTTTCTGTGGCGCACCTTGCTTGGTGCGCCACAGAATTCTCACATTTCTGTGGCGCACCAAGCAAGGTGCGCCACAGAAAATATTTTTGTGGCGAGAATTCTGTGGCGCACCCAGCAAACCTGGGGGTGCGTCACAGAATTCCAATTTGGTGCGCCACTGATAGCCATTTCTGTGATAGTGGCTCCTATAATACCACGGTTGAAACGTCTGTTCAGAAACAAAGAGCATGCCAGGTTGTTGCGATGGCATAAAGAAGAGCATAGCCGGGAAGTTGAGACACCCCGCCGATGGGTCGCAGTGGAAAAAAATCGAGAGAGAGTTCACGGAATTTGAAGCTGACGCAAGGAACTTATGGTTTGGTCTACGTACAGACGGCATGAATCCTTTTGGGGAGCAGAGCTGCAGTCACAGTACCTGCCCCGTGACTCTATGTATCTACAACCTTCCTCCTTGGTTGTGCATGAAGCAGAAGTTTATTATGATGCCAGTGCTCATCCAAGGCCCGAAGAAACCCGGCAACGACATTGATGTGTACCTAAGGCCATTAGTTGATGAACTTTTGCAGTTGTGGGCCAAACCAGGCGTACGTGTGTGGGATGAGCAAAAACAGCTGGAATTTGACCTACGAGCGTTGCTGTTCGTAACCATCAATGATTGGCCTGCTCTTAATGACACTTCAGGACAGTCAAACAAGGGATACAACGCATGCACGCACTGTTTAGATAAGACTAAAGGTACATATTTGGAAAAATGTAAGAATGTTGTGTACCTGGGGTGTCGTCAATTTTTTCCAAGCAATCATCCCGTAAGAAAGAAAGGTAAGCATTTCGAAGGTGTGGCAGATCACCGAAAGAAGCTTAACCTCCCTGATGGTGATGCTATATTTGGTATGGTCAAGGACATAGAAGTAATCTTTGGAAAGGGTCCTGGCGGTCACACTACTAGGAAACTAGCTATAGGTGGATAGCTATTCTGTGGCACACCAAAGCGGCCGTGCGCCACAGAATATAGGCGGTGCGCCATAGAAATCCTCCCCTTTCTGTGGCGCATATTTAAGGGATGCGCAACTGAAATATGTTATTCTGTGGCGCACCAGAGCCCATGCGCCACAGAAAAATTGTGGGCCCCACAACCAACGGCTAAGTTGCAGCCTACCCCACCTTTTCTGTGGCGCATGGAGAAGGATGCGCCACAAAAATCTATCTTTCTGTGGCGCATCTGTACACATGTGCCACAGAAATATGTGTGGGCCCCGGCAACAAAAATTGAGGGATTCATTTCTGTGGCGCATCCAGTTGCGTGCGCCACAGAAGTAGCATTTCTGTGGCGCATCCTGTTCCATGCGCCACAGAATTGCTGTGCAGAAATACAAAAGTGTGGCAGCATATGAATTTTTGTATTATACCTACTAAAGGTGTCTATTCTTTCTTTAAAAATATTAACAAATATGTGTGTATTCTTTCTTTAAATTTAACCAAAAATTTATTTTTTGAAAAGAAAAAAATATCATTAAAAAGAATAACAAATATGTGTGTGTTCTTTCTTTAAATTTAACCAATTTTTTTTTGTATTATATCTACTAAAGGTGTCTATTCTTTCTTTAAAAATATTAAAAATATGTGTGTATTCTTTCTTTAAATTTAACCAAAAATTTATTTTTTAAAAGAAAAAATATCATTAAAAAGAATAACAAATATGTGTGTGTTCTTTCTTTAAATTTAACCAATTTTTTTTTGTATTATACCTACTAAAGGTGTCTATTCTTTCTTTAAAAATATTAACAAATATGTGTGTATTCTTTCTTTAAATTTAACCAAAAATTTATTTTTTGAAAAGAAAAAATACATCATTAAAAAGAATAACAAATATGTGTGTGTTCTTTCTTTAAATTTAACCAATTTTTGTTTGTATTATACCTACTAAAGGTATCTATTCTTTCTTTAAAAATATAGGGATCTAAAATATGTGTATTAAAATATGTGTGGTCTACTAAAATATATGTTTGTGTTCTATTTTTAAATTTAGCCAAAAAAAATTTAAACGAATTTTTTTTCTTTCAATATAACCAAAATGTTTTTTTAAAGAATAACAAATGTGTTTGTGTTTGTGTTCTATATTTTAATTTAACCAAAAAACATTTAAACGAAATTTTTTTGGGACAGTCAGGATTTGAACCTGGCTGTCACCCATGTACAAAGTGCAGCAAACCACTGGGCTATGTGTGTGTTGTTGTATTGTTACAGCAAAATGCTCGTTTTGAATATGAGGCCACACAATTCTGTGGCGCATCCTCGCTGGTATGCGCATTTCTGTGGTGCATGCGAGCAAGGATGCGCCATACAAATCTCATATTCTGTGGCGCATGCCAGCAAGGATGCGCCACAGAATTATCTTTCCCCCACTTACATGTGGGGCCCGCCCCGCGCCTCTCCCTCACTTAGCAGTTTCACCACGCACGATCGAGCGCGCCCTCTGCAACTCGCCGCCGCGCCGCCGCACCACCACCGCCCCAACTCGCTCGCCGTCCACCGCCGCCGGCCGCCGGAGGACACGCGCAGCCCATCCCCGCTCCAACTCGCCGCCGCCGGCTGCCGATACTCCGGCCGTCCCCGTCCCCACGCCCTGCGCCGCTCGGACCAGCGCCACCTGCGCCGCGCTCGGACCAGCGCCTGCAGGTACTGCTCCTCTCCCTCTCCTCCTCCCCTGCGGCTGCCTCTCCCTCTCCTCTTCCCCTGCCTCTCCCTCTCCCTTTACCTCTCGCGTGTAACGTGTTCGACGAAATTCCTAGTTGACGTGCGGAATTTGCACATGTTGTTAGTTTATGTGTGATGAGTGCATGATGCATTGCTAGTTTACTTAGTCAAGAGTCATGTGTTTAACTCCCTGTATTTCCATTAGGTTGAGCACTTAAAAAAGTCATTTTACCTAGGGCTACATGTTTTTGTGTCTCCCAGGTAGCTCTGCTCAATGACCTAATCAGTAGCTTGCTCATCTATGCCTAGCATAGGTTGCTTGATCATCAGTTCTGTGATGACAGTGGCTGTGACAATGATGCTTAGCTGATGACAGTGGCGGTGATGCTTGCTTGCTCTATGCCTAGCTGAGGAACTGATGACAGTGTGACAGTGATGCTCGCTTGCTTGCTCTAGTGGAACTGATGGAACTGATGCTTGCTTGTGATTTTTAATCCCTGTGATGACATAGCATAGCACCTCTATGCCTAGCTGAGGGAACATCCCCACCCATACCACAAATTATTTCTGCATTGATGTCAACAAAAACAAAATATACTAGGCATCACATTGTGCTCTGAGCTATGTGCAAGTGTAAAATTATTTCTGTAGCTGATGGTTGTAACTCGAGCTGAAATATGTTCCTTTTCTTTTTTTTGGTTGTACAGGTGCAGAGGTGCTTGTGTGTGCTAGGCAAGAAGACGCCCTTGGAATCGATTTGTGAAAAATTTACAAGTGAGGTTGTGTGTGCTTGTGTTCTGTGCTACCATGACCATCGTGTCGTGGTTGTTTGTGCTCCGACCATCGTGTCGTGGACATGTCGGCCGGAGATGCCGGACGGAGATGTGGATCGATATTTTTGTGAAATGTTTGCAGGTACCCCGAGAGACCCTTGAGATTGCCGGAACGTCGATTAACTTCCGTTCCGGCAAATTCGGGTACTCCATATGTCCCTTTTTTAGCAAAGTCATGCCGATTGAATTTTTGCATGACTTTGCTAAAAAAGGGACATATGGGGTATTGCGACTAATGCATGGGCCGGGGTATCTTAGTACTTAATTAATTGATTTTTTTTCTTATATTTGTGTTGTACTAACTTTTTGCCTCTTTTTAATTAAGTGCAAACATGTCGGAGTCCGCGGGCCCTTCTAAGAAGATGAGCGTCGAAGAAATAGCTAGAGACGCCAACAAGTCGTTCTGGGAAGCGTCCCAGGAGTTGGAGGAGGCCGCCGCCGCCGGAGCTGCTAGTGGCGACCGTGCCGACAATGAGCAAGACGCCCCGGAGGGCGACGACGCCGAAACCACCGATGGAGCTACTAATGGCGGCCATGAGGATGACACAACCACCACCGATGGCGGAGACCACACGGATGGTGGCGGCGACCCGACCGCTCCGAAGCAGAAGAAGGAAAGGAGGGATAGGACACCTCAAGTGCTCGCCAACGTCATAGACCATTTCACTGAGGTCACGCCAAGTGGCCTACCAGTGGCGCCTAAGGCCACTGCCAAAGGGTACAGCATGCAACTAGGGTGCATCCTCCAGGAAAGCGTGTCCATCAACACGAAGGACATCAGAAGCACGGCCAATAAGGCTTTGCGCGACGTCCTCCTCCAGAAGCTTCACCAACGGTACACGTTCCCGGAGCCGTTCAACAAAAAGGTGGACAGTTTAGCCATCTCAAAGATGAGCACCGCCTTGAGCAGCTGGAAACACCGGGTGAAGCGGAAGATTGAGAAGGGTCTCAGCTAGGAGGAGATAAAAGCTAAAGAGCCGATGCTCGACCAAGAAGAGTTCGAGGAATTCAAGTTGTCCTTAAGAACCGAGGAGGCTAAAAAATGGACCAAGTGGGGGAAGGACATGCGGGAGCAAAACATAGGTAACCACCATTGTGGAAGCGGCGGTTACCGAGGAAAAAAGGCCATTTGGGACAAGGAGGATGCCGAGTATGCATGTCTCGGAAAAGAGAACCCGTGGGAAAAACTCACGGACGAGCAGACGAGGTTCTTTGTCCGGTCCCGCTACTATCTGGACATGACCACGGGGGAATTTGTTACCGACGATGTCGCCGTGAAGGAATTCGAGAAGTATCTGGTAAGGAATTTAATTAACGTGGATATCTCAAAGTACATTGCGTTGATCTAGTTAGATAACGAAGCCAAATATCTAAATTAATGCCTAATTTGTCTGCAGGAGGAAGTGTTGAAGGCTGACACTGAGGCCGGCGGCCCGTCGTCCCAGGGATCGACGGAGCCGTGGGACATGACTTTCAACAGGGCGACGAATGGCTACAAGGGTAGGGACAAGTCGAAGCCGCCGACATCTGCTGGCCGTGTGTCCGGCTTCGGTACGAGCATGAAGTTCATCAACTACTACCACTCAGACGCCGAGACGAAAAAGGAGAGGAGGAGGCCGAGTAAGGATAAAGCCGAGGTTGTGAAGCTAAGGAAGAAGGTGGAGACACTGGAGAGTCAAATAGTGGACTCCGCCACGGTTGAGCGGTTAGTGGACGAGAAGCTGAAAAGTTTCTTACCCCCTGGGTTGATGGAGGGGTTTGCTGCTTGGAATGCGGCTGGTCGACATGGGCCGATATACGTGCCCAGCCTCAGCGGCAGCAACTCCATCATGAACCAAAACGTGTCGCCGGACCTGACGACCCCACAGCCCAACGCAACGACGCCCCCTACCCTGAAAGATACCGAGCCATAGCCGGCGGCGGCTGTGCTTCATAATGCAACCGAGCGGCTGGAGAATGATAGGCCGGCCGTCGGCACCGGCGCCCTTGTCTCGACAGTTGCCGAGCTCGACGCCATCACACAGGTAACTAATTAGTTAGTCCGCGGAATCTTCTATAACTATGCCTATGATGATTGCCATCTCATGATGCCCAACATGTTTTGACTCAGGACATGCCTTGCATACTACTGCATAGGTTGGTGCCCGGCGGCGAGTTGAAGGACTGTGCTCAGGGCACTGTCATACAGCCAATGACCCGCGAAATGCACCACAGTAAATTGGACGTGGACGTTATGAGGGTCAGGCTGATTACGATAGTGTCTGAGTTTCGTGACATCCAGCCCCCCATTCAACCTCCGGGAGCCGAAGAGGACATGGTCCTTAAAGATTGCACCGGCTGGATGATGAAATGGCCGAAGACCCAGATTCGTCTTGGGACTGGTCTTCTAGGGTTAAGGCGCACCACCGGTGCCACCTCGAGGCCCCCGATCATTCGGCCCTCGAGGCCCCCGATCGTTCGGCCCTCCTCGAAGCCTGCAGCCATCACCGCCACACAGAAGGAACCGACGGTCGTCGCCACCAGCAGTCGCCACCAAAAACTGTTGGGAGCGCCTGTACCGCCACCATCCAAAGGCGCTGCCAATGCACCTCAACTTGATGCCAACGACGACGATGGTGATGATGTCGACGTCGAGGGCTACCTCAACACTAGCACCAGCATGGACATGTACATGCCTCCTATGGATGAAGATCCCTTCCACGCTCAAGGCGATCAAGCTGCTCGTCCCAGTACATGCATGCAGCGCCTGGACTTCCAGGGTTTATCTCAAGACACGCCTCCGGAGGCCGGTGATCAAACTCCATGCAAATTACCATCTACCATTTTCAGCCCTAGTACACTACGTAAGACGGTTTTCCCGGAGTCCTGCACCCCGACCACCCTCACCATCCCCGGAGATGAAGAAGAAGAACAAGAAGAGAAAGAGGGGCCAGGCGCCTCTGCGAGCCAGCCAGCTCCTAAGACTATCCGGGGTCATGAAGACACGGTATCACCCCGTGCGGTTGTTGTCTTGACCCGAGTTCATGAAGCTGGTAAAGCGATACTGCCTCCGGAGCTCCTCTGCCTCGCACGTGGATCCATGCACACTTTGCATGAATCTGTCTTGGTGCTAGAGCGCCTCCATCTTCAAGTACAAGGAGCCAAATTACCCGGTGTTCACAGTCAGGGTGCCAATGGACTTGGACTTCATCCATGATGCCCCCGCGAATCCGTTCTTCATCACGTATGAGGACGTCTTCAATCTCTTTCACTCTAGACGGCTGGACTATAACTTGGTCCGCCTATACGCGCTCGATATGGCGATGAAGATCAAGAGAGATAATACCCAGTCCGTCGCGGTAGCGGATCCCTACTACATGCGTGACTGCCAGCTGGTGGAAGGATCAGCGACACGGACCAAGGCGACAGAGTACCTCCGGAGTTTCATGCTGACCAACAAGAGGAAGAACAACATTCTTCTGCCTTTCTTTCCCGAGTAAGTACACATCCGCTCGCCGCCGTCGTAACTTCTGCTTTCTTATAGATTTGTTCCATTGCTGATCCTTTCCAACATTTCGTTTCAATTGTGTTGAGCAGGAACAAGTACCCGAGGTGGTCCAGTGCCACTTATCTCGACTCGGGGAGTTTGGATATGAAAAAAGACTACACCAAGATAAAGGGTGTTCTCGATGAGGCTCTCGAGGGCTACGCCAAAAAGGGAGGCCCCTTCGAAAAGAAGCAACAAGTTTTTAGCAATGACGGCACACACCGGTTCAACCATGTGACCGAGTTCTGCTGCATCAAGCAGAAGTCTGGCAGTGTGAAGGAGGCCTTGTACGCCCTCCATCACCTTAAAGGGTTTGTCTGGGATGCTGAGAAATTGAAGTTGCCATCTAGCCTCCAAGAATGGACCTAATGTGCGGGGGATATCACCGATGCCGATCTTAGAGAAGACTTCCATCGCATCCAGGTGCAGTTATCACAAATCATCGTCGAAGATGTCAACAATCATCGGGGGTCCTTACACAACGTCAGAGGTAGCAATAAGTGCTTCTTTATTTTCTTTATTATAGACTTGTCCACTTAGATTTGTATTATTAATCAATATATTTATATCCCAATCCATCTCCAGGGTTGCCTAAGAGGGAGATCGAAGAAATCCTAAAGACTCAGCAGGACACCAGGACGTGGACGACGAAAGAGGGCTGCAAACCGTTACCGGCGCCGACGAAGAAAAAGGATGACCATCATCACGGATCCTAGTGTAGGCGGTGTGACCTATTCATTTGTAATGTGTGAAACGATGTTAAAATTTCGGCACTTGTAATTATTGTGTGACACGATGAACTTGTAATTAAATTGTGTATCTCGGGCTCTAAGTAATGTGATATACCTGTATGTCCTATAATATATACCTGTATTTCCTGTTTCCTATCATATACCTGTATTTCCTGTAATATACCTGTATTTCCTGTAATATACCTATATTTTCTGTAATATACCTGTATTTGTACAACAGGCAGTAGAAAATTGAAAATACATTTAAATTATTCTGTGGCACATATTTATATTTATCTATGGCGCATGCATTTTTGTGGCGCATGGTGGGCCGATGCGCCACAGATATATTTCTGTGGCGCACCATTGCTGGTGCGCCACAGAATCTTGGTATTTCTGTGGCGCACTGTGGGGGTGCGCCACAGAATTATATTTTAGTGGCGAGACTTCTGTGGCGCATCCCTCCATTTCCTGGATGCGCCACAGAAAGCCAATAATGGTGCGCCACAGATGAGGTGTTTCCTACTAGTGTCAATCCTATTCCGAAAGACGTCACTACCGGCCACGCGCCCATGTGGAAGAAGAAATCTATTTTTTGGGAGCTACCCTATTGGAAAGTCCTAGAGGTCCGGTCTTCCATCGACGTGATGCACGTGACAAAGAATCTTTGCGTGAACCTACTAGGCTTCCTGGGCATGTATGGTAAGTCAAAAGATACACCAGAAGCACGGGAGGACCAGCAACATATGAAAGTCCCATACAACAAGCTGACGGATAAAGGTCATCAGTACTTAAGCAGCTACGCTCTTACCAAAGCAGAGAAGGAAATCTTTTTTTAATGCCTGAGCAGTATCAAGGTCCCGGCTCGTCAAATATAAAGGGAATAATAAATATGACAAATAAAAAATTCCAAAACCTGAAGTCTCATGATTGCCACGTGATTATGACGCAGTTGCTTCCGATTGCATTGAGGGGGCTTCTACCGGAAAATGTTCGAGTACCCATTGTGAAGCTATGTGCATTCCTCAATGCAATATCTCAGAAGGTAATCGATCAAGAAAGTATTCCAAGGTTACAGAGGAATGTGGTCTAATGTCTTGTTAGTTTTGAGTTGGTGTTCCCCCCATCCTTCTTCAATATTATGACGCATCTCCTAGTTCACCTAGTTGACGAGATTGCCATTCTCAGTCCTGTATTTCTACACAATATGTTCCCCTTTGAGAGGTTCATGGGAGTCTTAAAGAAATATGTTCATAACCGTGCTAGGCCAGAAGGAAGCATCTCCAAGGGCTATGGAACAGAGGAGGTCATTGAGTTCTGTGTTGACTTTATTCCTGACCTTAAGCTGATTGGTGTTCCTGAATCGCGGCATGAGGGGAGACTTAGTGGAAAAGGCACGCTAGGAAAGAAAGCAATGATATGTAGGGACGGGCATTCTTTCACTCAAGCACACTACACAGTTCTACAAAGTTCCACCTTCGTGGCTCCATATATCGAGGTACACAAGAATAGTGCACGCTCCAAAAACCCGGGGAAGCCTGACTCCTGGATTAAAGAAAAACATATGGAGACTTTCGGTAGTTGGTTGTGATTACATCTCATGAATAACACCACTGTTGGAGATCAGATCTACTAGTTGGCCGCGTCACCATCTTCAACTGTATTGAATTTCCAAGGGTACGAGATAAATGGGAATACATTTTACACGATCACCCAAGATAAAAAGAGTACCAACCAAAACAGTGGTGTCCGCTTTGATGCAACAGACGAGAATGGGCAAAAGGACACATACTATAGGTTACATAGAGGAGATATGGGAACTTGACTATGGACGTACTTTTAAGGTCCCTTTGTTTCGGTGCAGTTGGGTCAACATGAATGGAGAAGGGGTAAAGGTAGACCAGCTTTACGGAATGACAATAGTGGATCTCAAGAATCTTGCTTACAGAGACGAACCATTCGTCCTAGCCAATGATGTGGCTCAGGTTTTCTATGTGAAGGACATGTCCTCCAGACCGAAAAAAGAAAAAATAAGCAAGGGAATACATCACACGATGAGCCAAAGCGTCACATAGTTGTTTCAGGGAAAAAAACATCGTGGGAGTCGAGGACAAGACAGACATGTCAGCATATTATGATAAGTTTAATGAAATTCCGCCCTTCACAGTGAAAACTGACCCAAGTATCCCGTTACATAATGAAGATGCTCCATGGTTACGGCCGAAGAAGCAATCATAGCGATCATAAGCAAGGCACATACGCTAGATGGGGATGTTGGTTATGTGTAATAATATATTAAACAATTTATGTATGAGTCTTCTCAAACTTGGAACACAATGTCCCATTCCTTTTGGTACCACTTGGTTCTAAAGAAAATGCATTAAACCTTTTATTTCCTACGGTGGCTAGAGAGTGCCCGCATATCAAATGCACCGTCGGGATGTATGCAGGGAATCCGAATGATTTGTATTCGGTCGATGAACTGAAGGATTTCTAGATAGAACAAAACACACGGTTTCACCTGCATATAGTCCTACGGTGGCTAGAGAGTGCCCGCATATCAAATGCACCGTAGGACGTATGCAGGGAATCCGAATGATTTGTATGCCTTTGCCTTTGCCTTCCGGACTAGCTTGACTACAGTATGAACCCTCTTATCACTAAGAGAACGCTTCTATGCCGAGCCCCTCGAAGATGTCCTAGGTCACTGCCCAAGGACATCTTCGAGAAGCTCGTGCATAGAGGAGTCCTCTGTCTTCTCTTTCTGTTGTTGCCGTGCTCTTGTTCTTCCTCTTCCTCCTCATGGTGGGTAATTATATAGGGCAACTCTTCACCTTTTTAGTCCCGGTTGGTAGCTGGAACCGGGACTAAAGGAGCGTTGATATGTGTGCCTTCACCTTTTTAGTACCAGTTGGTAGCGCTCGAAAGAAACACACGATCCGTGTGCTTCTGATCCAACGGCTCACAAGCGATCGAAAGAAACACACGATCCGTGTGCTTCTGATCCAACGACTCACAAGCGCTAAAAGGAAACTGATAACACCCAAGAGCAGGGGATCACTGTAGCACCTCTCAAGGTGGAAGAAGGGTATCGATCCGCAGGAGCAAGAAGGAAAAGTGCAACATTAGGATATCCGTGCATAGCCTACTCTGGCGCCTGGCGGGGTCACTCCTATTCCACTTGTGCATTCCCATGTTCCACTTATGGCTTAACTTGCCATCACTAGTAGAAAAAGGTTCTTTCGGAAGGAGGCCAGAATCCATTAGTCCCGGTTCGGCAACAAACCGGGATCAATGCACGGCATTGGTCCCGGTTCGAGCTGCCAAGGCCCCGTGAGGCATTGGTCCCGGTTCGGATGGGGTCATTCGTCCCGGTACGTGCTACGAACCGGGACTAAAGCTCTCTCAGAGCATTAGTCCCGGTTCGTAGCATGAACCGGGACGAATGCCCTCCCCTGCCTATATATGCCCCCAGCCAGCCTGTAATCGTGGGATGGCAAGGTAGGATCCAATCGTGGCGGTGTAGGTGGTCATAGAATGTTGAGCGTCATGCAATGGCATGGCCGGTCTGCTCAACTGTGCGTGGCCCGATTCTTCAACTTTCAGTTAGCACTTTGTATGGATCTTCAGAGATCGATGAATAAAAGCATAAACACAAAAGGTCCCAAGTTGTGGGCGACGCAAATCTCTCATGTTCAACTTCTCTCTCTCACTCTCTTAGTTCGAGTTCTTGCCATAGTTCTTGATCCTGCGACTACATACGTTATTCTAGAAATCATCCCCACTGTATTTGCATTTGTATGGGCATCTTTAAAGTTGCATGAATAATAAGAAATTCTCAAGCGAAAGCCTTCTTTCAGCAGAGTTGTATTCTGTGTAGTATATAGCTGTTCACTTTCATCAAGAATGAAACTTCATCGATGCGGAGATCATGTAAGGAGAAACAATAGTGCCCACCAAAGTTTTTTTTTCGAAATGGGGCGCCACGGCCTCTGCATCAAAGTGATGCATATGGCCTTTTATTGCTTTATTTTATTATTCTTCCGAAGTACATGAGGTTATTACAAATCATAGATCAGCTAGTGTCGATACATGAATCAACCATCTGAAGAAACCACGAGATGGAGCCCTCCGACACATTAGCAACCAACACGATTATGCAGCTGCCAGCCGTACTGGTTGTATAAAGTCTTGGCTACCGTCTCCAAAGTGCTGCACCCAGAATCCATGGCATGGCGTTGCTCCACTGGTTGGAGATAAGACCACGTACGGATCCAATGGGTAATCAACGGGATAACCTGCAAAAAAGATGTGGGTTTCGGTTTGTTAAACACATGATCGTTACGAACATTCCAAATGGCCCAAAGCACAGCACAAACGCCCACCCTAATCTTCTTCAGATTCATTTTAGAAATGCCCTTGAGCCAGATTCCAAAAAGGTTTTTGATGTTTTTAGGTGGTGTCAGCCTAAAAGACATATGCACAATTCGCCAAATAATTTTTGATAAGTTACATTCAAAGAATAGGTGTGAATTGTTTCGTCTTGGTCACAAAAGCAACACCGTTTATTTCCAGTCCAGTTCCTCTTTGCCAAGTTATCCTTTGTAAGAATGACCTTACGATGCAGAAACCACATGAAAATCTTGATTTTCAGAGGCACCTTCATTTTCCAAATATATTTGCGGAGATACTTAGTTTGCCCGTTAATAAGATCTAGATACATAGATTTGACGGTAAACAAACCCGAGGAAGTTAAACCCCAAATAAACACGTCTTGTGTGTTTGTGAGATTTATGTCCATCAAACGGTTAACAAGTTCCAGCCATTTTTCCCATTTATTTCCAGTTAAGGATCTACGAAACGCTATATTTAACGAAGTACCCGATAAAATATTAGCCACCGAAACTTGTTTTCGTTGGACAATACTATATAACATCGGATATTGTTGTGCCAGCGGTGTGTCCCCAAGCCATGTATCTTCCCAAAACCTGGTGTTCATGCCGTTTCCAACGGTAAAAGACCCTCGACTAAAAAAATCCTCTTTAACTTTCATTAACCCTTTCCAAAAAGGAGAGTCAAAAGGTTTAGCCGTGACTTGGGATAGAGTTTTGTTTTGCAAATACTTGTTGTGGATCAATTCTTGCCACACTCCTTCTTCATTTAAAAGTTTGAACAACCATTTACTGAGTAAACATAAACTTTTAGCTCCAAAACTTCAATACCGAGTCCCCCCCGGTCCTTGGGCCGGCATATTAATTCCCATTTGGTTAAATGATATTTACCCACCAGAGTTAACAGATCCTCTCCGGGGTTGTTGTATTGTACCAGATTCATTTAGGATGTGGCCCTTATTTAAAATGGATGTAGGAGCAGGGGCGGACCTGCACCCAGGGCAGCTCGGGCTCTAGCCCGGGTCTTGGGCCTAAAACTGCATTGAATATTCTTTAATAACTAGAAAAAAAATCCTGTGAGCCTGTAGCTTAAAGCCCAGAAACGTAGGTCAGCCCTGGCTTGGCCCAACTCTGGGTCCGCCCCTGTGTAGGAGAGCTAGATGCTTTAGTATCCGAGAGACATTACCCTCACTTTGGGAATTGGCAAGAAGGGATATATATATATATATATATATATATATATATATATATATATATATATATATATATATATATATATATATATATATATATATATATATATATCCATGTAGCACACTAATAATTTATGCAAGTTCGTCTTGATTTTCTTTGCAAAACGGGTATTAGAGCTGGTAAAAAAAAATGTAGTAGTGGAGCACATTTCATGTCTAGGGTTGGGAGGCATCAAGGGATACAGAGACACCATTTCCTCAAGATATACCTAATCGGCAAGAAAAAGCTGGTTATAGAGTGCAGTGATGTTGCGGTCAAATGCATCAACCTGTGCAATTGTGCGTGCGAACCACTTGAGTACAAACAATTGCGGTTGTATAGGTGCCGCAGTATTGGCGACATGACTTCAACGAGGCAGGACGTGTGGCAATTCTTGTTGATCGTGTTGCAGGACATGTGGTCTTACTGCTGACTATCGACGTCGTTCATTAGAGCACTGTCTTCATGGTGAGAACATGGTACCTTGTACAGTTCAGGGAGCGAGAACTTGGGTAATTACCATATCTGTGCGCAAGGATCTGTCGAACCAGAATTAGCCACATGATAAATTTAAGTTTCAGTATAAAGAAGAGGTGGAATTTGTTCTCGAAATCTCCGCCACTGATGTGCTTCAAAACTCGTGTGTTTTCCTTTGTCGAAAATATTAGAAGCACTCCACAAGGTTAAGAATTTTTAGTTAACCGAAATAGTTGCAGCATTAGGATATCTGTGCATAGCCTACTCGGGCGGGGTCACTCCTATTGCACTTGCGCATTCTCATGTTGAGCTTGGTTACGTAAACCCTATAAATAATGGCATCACAGTGTATAGACCAGTACTCATAATGGAATCAAGGGTACAGACTGAAGATGAAACTCTACCCTAAGGATATCACTATTCACTAGTACACATAAATCAATTTAAACGCCCCAATCATATACGGATGGAGTGTTCCGTGTTTGGCTATCTTCAAACACTTGCTGTAAAAAATTAAGCTGTCAGCGATTTCAATATTCATATCCGATGTACTATACATCTCAACACACGATTTGACCGAAATAAACGTCTGCGATATATTGCACATGATTTATATAATGTAATCGTCTCAGTAGTTTGATGACATTACACATGTTAATGTTAATCCAACCGTGTTTGTATTATTTGATACAATTTGCACCTAATGATTGCGTGCAATTTTATAAAACTTTGCATTATTGCGGTACGACTATTTATCGAACCAGAATTAGCCACATGATAAATTTTAGTTTCAGTATAAATAAGTGGTGGAATTTGTTCTCTAAATCTCCGCCACTTATGTGTGCTTCAAAACTCGTGTGTTTTCCTTTGTCGAAAATATTAGGAGCACTCCACAAGGTTAAGGATTATTCGTTAACCGAAATAGTTGCAAAATTAGGATATCCGTGCATAGCCTACTCTGGCGGCTGGCGGGGTCACTCCTATTCCACTTGTGCATTCCCATGTTCCACTTATGGCTTAACTTGCCATCACTAGTAGAAAAAGGTTCTTTCGGAAGGAGGCCAGAATCCATTAGTCCCGGTTCGGCAACAAACCGGGATCAATGCACGGCATTGGTCCCGGTTCGAGCTGCCAAGGCCCCGTGAGGCATTGGTCCCGGTTCGGATGGGGTCATTCGTCCCGGTTCGTGCTACGAACCGGGACTAAAGCTCTCTCAGAGCATTAGTCCCGGTTCGTAGCATAAACCGGGACGAATGCCCTCCCCTGCCTATATATGCCCCCAGCCAGCCAGCTTTTTCTCCTCTCTTTTTTTTCTTGCTAGGAGGTGTGAGAGGTGAGTGCTAGTTTGTTTTCCTTTCCTATGCACTAGAGGTGTTCGATGAAATGCCTGAGCCACACTTAAGTTCACACAAAATGATATGAGGTGCCCGAGCCACACTTAAGCTCTCTCCTCTCTCTTTCCTCCGATCGATCGAGGTTAGCAACCATGTCCTTTTTCATCTGTAATTGATACAAATATTGCATGTGTTGATGTACGGTAGTCATTTCACTATTCAACATGTTATTCTAATGGTACTTGATAAACCTAATTATATGATGTGCAGATGGATGAACGACAGCGATGGATGTACGGCGACCGACGCAGTCCCGATTTTATTGCAGGCCTGCATAAATTTCTCGTTGTGGCTGAGGCAAACAAAGAGGATGGTTTTATGCCTTGTCCATATGGGGACTGTCGGAACGTCAAGGAGAACTCTTCCTCGAGAACCCTTCAAGGCCACCTGCTTCGGAGAGGTTTCATGCCCAGCTATAATTGTTGGACCAAGCACGGAGAAAGAGGGGTTATGATGGAAGACAATGGAGAATAAGAGGATGATGACAACTATCCTATGTTCCCTGAAGAATACGGTGATACTACGATGGAAGACAATGAAGAAGAAGGAGGTGAAGAACAACGGGCATCAGATGAGCCCGCTGATGGTATTGGTCAGGTCATTTCTGATGCAAAGCGAGAATGCGATACAGAAAAGGAGAAGCAGAAGTTGGAGGCCATGCTAGAGGATCACAAAAAGTTGTTGTAACCAAATTGTGAAGATGGCAGCACAAAGCTCGGTACCACACTGGAATTGCTGAAATGGAAGGCAGAGACTGGTTTATCTGACAAGGGATTTGAGAAGTTACTAAAAATAATGAAGCCGAAGCTTCCAAAGGATAACGAATTGCCCGAGACTACGTACGAAGAAAATAAGGCTATCAGCCCTCTAGGATTAGATGTGCAAAAGATACATGCATGCCCTAAGGACTGCATCCTCTACCTACCGCGGTGAGGAGTACGAGAATTTGGATGCATGCCCGGTATGCACTGCACTGCGGTACAAGATCAGACAAGATGACCCTGGTGATGTTGAGGGTGATGACGAGCCCCCCAGGAAGAGGGTTCCTGCTAAGGTTATGTGGTATGCTCCTATAATACCGCGGTTGAAACGTCTGTTCAGAAACAAAGAGCATGCCAGGTTGTTGCGATGGCATAAAGAAGAGCATAGCCGGGAAGTTGAGACACCCCGCCGATGGGTCGCAGTGGAAAAAAATCGAGAGAGAGTTCTCGGAATTTGAAGCTGACGCAAGGAACTTATGGTTGGTATACGTACAGACGGCATGAATCCTTTTGGGGAGCAGAGCTGCAGTCACAGCACCTGCCCCGTGACTCTATGTATCTACAACCTTCCTCCTTGGTTGTGCATGAAGCGGAAGTTCATTATGATGCAGTGCTCATCCAAGGCCCGAAGAAACCCGGAAACGACATTGATGTGTACCTAAGGCCATTAGTTGATGAACTTTTGCAGTTGTGGGCCAAACCAGGCGTACGTGTGTGGGATGAGCACAAACAGCTGGAATTTGACCTACGAGCGTTGCTGTTCGTAACCATCAATGATTGGCCTGCTCTTAATGACACTTCAGGACAGTCAAACAAGGGATACAACGCATGCACGCACTGTTTAGATAAGACTAAAGGTACATATTTGGAAAAATGTAAGAATGTTGTGTACCTGGGGTGTCGTCAATTTCTTCCAAGCAATCATCCCGTAAGAAAGAAAGGTAAGCATTTCGAAGGTGTGGCAGATCACCGAAAGAAGCCTAACCTCCCTGATGGTGATGCTATATTTGGTATGGTCAAGGACATAGAAGTAATCTTTGGAAAGGGTCCTGGTGGTCACACTAATAGGAAACTAGCTATAGGTGGATAGCTATTCTGTGGCACACCAAAGCGGCCGTGCGCCACAGAATATATTCTGTGGCGCACCATCGGCGGTGCGCCATAGAAATCCTCCCCTTTCTGTGGCGCATATTTAAGGGATGCGCCACTGAAATATGTTATTCTGTGGCGCACCAGAGCCCATGCGCCACAGAAAAATTGTGGGCCCCACAACCAACGGCTAAGTTGCAGCCTACCCCACCTTTTCTGTGGCGCATGGAGAAGGATGCGCCACAAAAATCTATCTTTCTGTGGCGCATCTGTACACATGTGCCACAGAAATATGTGTGGGCCCCGGCAAAAAAAATTGAGGGATTCATTTCTGTGGCGCATCCAGTTGCCTGCGCCACAGAAAGTAGCATTTCTGTGGCGCATCCTGTTCCATGCGCCACAGAATTGCTGTGCAGAAATACAAAAGTGTGGCAGCATATGAATTTTTGTATTATACCTACTAAGGTGTCTATTCTTTCTTTAAAAATATTAACAAATATGTGTGTATTCTTTCTTTAAATTTAACCAAAAATTTATTTTTTGAAAAGAAAAAAATATCATTAAAAAGAATAACAAATATGTGTGTGTTCTTTCTTTAAATTTAACCAATTTTTTTTTGTATTATACCTACTAAAGGTGTCTATTCTTTCTTTAAAAATATTAAAATATGTGTGTATTCTTTCTTTAAATTTAACCAAAAATTTATTTTTTGAAAAGAAAAAAAATATCATTAAAAAGAATAACAAATATGTGTGTGTTCTTTCTTTAAATTTAACCAATTTGTTTTTTGTATTATACCTACTAAAGGTGTCTATTCTTTCTTTAAAATATTAACAAATATGTGTGTATTCTTTCTTTAAATTTAACCAAAAATTTATTTTTTTTAAAGAAAAATATCATTAAAAAGAATAACAAATATGTGTGTGTTATTTCTTTAAATTTAACCAATTTTTTTTTTTGTATTATACCTACTAAGGTGTCTATTCTTTCTTTAAAAATATTAACATATATGTGTGTATTCTTTCTTTAAATTTAACCAAAAATTTATTTCTTGAAAAGAAAAAAATATCATTAAAAAGAATACAAATATGTGTGTGTTCTTTCTTTAATTTAACCAATTTTTTTTTGTATTATACCTACTAAAGGTGTCTATTCTTCTAAAGGTGTCTATTCTTTCTTTAAAAATATTAACAAATATGTGTGTATTCTTTCTTTAAATTTAACCAAAAATTTATTTTTGAAAAGAAAAAAAATATCATTAAAAAGAATAACAAATATGTGTGTGTTCTTTCTTTAAGTTTAACCAATTTTTTTTTGTATTATACCTACTAAAGGTGTCTATTCTTTCTTTAAAAATATTAACAAATATGTGTATTCTTTCTTTAAATTTAACCAAAAATTTATTTTTTGAAAAGAAAAAATACATCATTAAAAGAATAACAAATATGTGTGTGTTCTTTCTTTAAATTTAACCAAATTATTTTTGTATTATACCTACTAAAGGTATCTATTCTTTCTTTAAAAATATAGGGATCTAAAATATGTGTATTAAAATATGTGTGGTCTACTAAAATATATGTTTGTGTTCTATTTTTAAATTTAGCCAAAAAAAATTTAAACGAATTTTTTCTTTCAATATAACCAAAAATGTTTTTTTAAAGAATAACAAATGTGTTTGTGTTTGTGTTCTATATTTTAATTTAACCAAAAAAAATTTAAACGAATTTTTTTTGGGACAGTCAGGATTTGAACCTGGCTGTCACCCATGTACAAAGTGCAGCAAACCACTGGGCTATGTGTGTGTTGTTGTATTGTTACAGCAAAATGCTCGTTTGAATATGAGGCCACACAATTCTGTGGCGCATCCTCGCTGGTATGCGCATTTCTGTGGTGCATGCGAGCAAGGATGCGCCATACAAATCTCATATTCTGTGGCGCATGCCAGCAAGGATGCGCCACAGAATTATCTTTCCCCCACTTACATGTGGGGCCCGCCCCGCGCCTCTCCCTCACTTAGCAGTTTTCACCACGCACGATCGAGCGCGCCCTCTGCAACTCGCCGCCGCGCCGCCACACCACCAACCCGCCCCAACTCGCTCGCCGTCCACCGCCGCCGGCCGCCGGAGGACACGCGCACCCATCCCCCGCCTCCAACTCGCCGCCGCCGGCTGCCGATACTCCGGCCGTCCCCGTCCCTACGCCTGCGCCGCTCGGACCAGCGCCACCTGCGCCGCGCTCGGACCAGCGCCTGCAGGTACTGCTCTCTCCCTCTCCTCCTCCCCTGCGGCTGCCTCTCCCTCTCCTCTTCCCCTGCCTCTCCCTCTCCCTTTACCTCTCGTGTGTAACGTGTTCGACGAAATTCCTAGTTGACGTGCGGAATTTGCACATGTTGTTAGTTTATGTGTGATGAGTGCATGATGCATTGCTAGTTTACTTAGTCAAGAGTCATGTGTTTAACTCCCTGTATTTCCATTAGGTTGAGCACTTAAAAAGTCATTTTACCTAGGGCTACATGTTTGATTGTCTCCCAGGTAGCTCTGCTCAATGACCTAATCAGTAGCTTGCTCATCTATGCCTAGCATAGGTTGCTTGATCATCAGTTCTGTGATGACAGTGGTTGTGACAATGATGCTTAGCTGATGACAGTGGCGGTGATGCTTGCTTGCTTGCTCTATGCCTAGCTGAGGAACTGATGACAGTGTGACAGTGATGCTCGCTTGCTTGCTCTAGTGGAACTGATGCTTGCTTGTGATTTTTAATCCCTGTGATGACATAGCATAGCACCTCTATGCCTAGCTGAGGGAACATCCCCACCCATACCACAAATTATTTCTGCATTGATGTCAACAAAAACAAAATATACTAGGCATCACATTGTGCTCTGAGCTATGTGCAAGTGTAAAATTATTTCTGTAGCTGATGGTTGTAACTCGAGCTGAAATATGTTCCTTTCCTTTTTTTTGGTTGTACAGGTGCAGAGGTGCTTGTGTGTGCTAGGCAAGAAGACTCCTTGGAATCAATTTGTGAAAAATTTACAGGTGAGGTTGTGTGTGCTTGTGTTCTGTGCTACCATGACCATCGTGTCGTGGTTGTTTGTGCTCCGACCATCGTGTCGTGGACATGTCGGCCGGAGATGCCGGACAGAGATGTGGATCGATATTTTTGTGAAATGTTTGCAGGTACCCCGAGAGACCCTTGAGATTGCCGGAACGTCGATTAACTTCCGTTCCGGCAAATTCGGTACTCCATATGTCCCTTTTTTAGCAAAGTCATGCCGTGAATTTTTGCATGACTTTGCTAAAAAAGGGACATATGGGGTATTGCGACTAATGCATGGGCCGGGGTATCTTAGTACTTAATTAATTGATTTTTTTCTTATATTTGTGTGTACTAACTTTTTGCCTCTTTTTAATTAATTGCAACATGTCGGAGTCCGCGGGCCCTTCTAAGAAGATGAGCGTCGAAGAATAGCTAGAGACGCCAACAAGTCGTTCTGGGAAGCGTCCCAGGAGTTGGAGGAGGCCGCCGCCGCCGGAGCTGCTAGTGGCGACCGTGCCGACAATGAGCAAGACGCCCCGGAGGGCGACGACGCCGAAACCACCGATGGAGCTACTAATGGCGGCCATGAGGATGACACAACCACCACCGATGGCGGAGACCACACGGATGGTGGCGGCGACCCGACCGCTCCGAAGCAGAAGAAGGAAAGGAGGGATAGGACACCTCAAGTGCTCGCCAACGTCATAGACCATTTCACTGAGGTCACGCCAGTGGCCTACCAGTGGCGCCTAAGGGCACTGCCAAAGGGTACAGCATGCAACTAGGGTGCATCCTCCAGGAAAGCGTGTCCATCAACACGAAGGACATCAGAAGCACGGCCAATAAGGCTTGCGCGACGTCCTCCTCCAGAGCTTCACCAACGGTACACGTTCCCGGAGCCGTTCAACAAAAAGGTGGACAGTTTAGCCATCTCAAAGATGAGCACCGCCTTGAGCAGCTGGAAACACCGGTGAAGCGGAGATTGAGAAGGGTCTCAGCTGGGAGGAGATANCTACCGTGACATCTTTTTACCGTCCACCCTTTGTTCGGACAACCAACTCTGCAGCCCGATGGAGTGCCGATACGATCGTGGTTGACGACGGTGGCGAGGATGCACCAGGGGAGGTGGGTGGCCCGGAGAAAACAATTTTCAGGATCTGAGAGAAACAAGGATTTTTCAGGATCGAGTCCTGAACATGATCCCCGCAGACAGCCTCTCCTGCTTCCGGCCGAGCTTCACCTTGGCCCCGGATGAGATGTTTATTATCTTGAGCGATACCGGCATGAACGTGGCGACCCAGCCACCGTCGTAGCAGCCCACAATTTGGCTTTTGCCGGGGAGCGGGGGGCGCAGACGGATCCGTCCTCGGGGCAAAAATAGCAGTGCTTGGACTGTCGAAGTAGCAGGGCGAGAGCTGCAGCCACGGAAGCGCTACGGGGGCGCCCGCGCGCGGCGGCTCGCCACGACCGGCAGACGGCGACGAAACGCGCGCGGGCACGCGGGGAGGTGAGCATGCGGCAGATGACGGCGAGGAGGTCGTCGGGGAACGTGGATGACCAGCACCGCCGTGGTCGCTCCGTCGTCGTCGTGCCGTACACGCGCGATTCTTTTCCTGATCGTCGCGTGCGGCGGCCATCTTATAATAGTATAGTTGGCATCGCTAACAATCTTGAATCTACTATCGTTGAGTGCTAGATTTATTTGCCTTGTAAGATCATTGATTCATGCCACTAGTGGAAAAACAGTCTCTAGTACCGGTTCCAGAGGTACTATAGTACCGGTTGGGCAACCGGTACTAATTAATCGGTACTAAAGGCCCCAACCTTTAGTACCGGTTTCCTCTGGAACCGGTACTACAGGGGCCTCCACGTGGGCTGGCCGGGAGCCGCAGGGCTGGAGACCTTTGGTACCGGTTCGTAACAGGAACCGGTACCAAAGGGTTGGGACCCTAAACCTGCATTCCCTGCCGCGGCAGAGAATTATGCATTTCTCTGCCGTGCCAGAAACGCATAGAATCCAGGGTTTAGGGTCTGTATTTGGACCGTTCGTTGTACCAGTATCGCTTCGATGCGCGAGAAATGCGTTTGGTATATATAAGATATCTACATGAAGATCAATTTGATGCATATCAACTTGGTGCATATATAACACATGTAATTAATTACATAAGATCGCAAATTAAGTAGTACGACTCTCCGAGTCATACTATATATTACATGTTCCTAGCTCACTATTACATTGAGGCATACTAAACCAAATGGTACTCTTCCCCAGGAGGTAGGACATCCCGAATGAAAAATCCCGCCAATTCCTCGCCAATTGCTTGGAAGCGGAGCTGTGGGGTAAGCTTCTCCCGCTTTCTTGCCAACTGCAAAAGAATGAGATCAAATGAATACATGTGTCATGTGTATATGTATGTATCAAATCATAATAAAACAATTATGACTGAAACTCAGCAGAACTGATGGTAACAAATAAATTTGTGAATATTATTACGTACCTCTCTATTGAATATACTATTCGCTCTCTCGTTGACAATCTTGTGAATGTTCTCACAACATAGTAAACCACACAGATGAGTCCCCTGTGGCTGTTGCGGGCATTTCTGTATAAGAATATAAATTCAATCAAACAATAATCAAGTATGATAAAATGTGTCTGGACGTAGCTAGGTAGTATTACTTACTCTCGGACGCCATATCAGCTTCGGTTTCCATCCACCTTCCGGATCTTCCGCGATGAACGTTTGCCATACGCTGCCCGACAAGAAAATCAATAAAAGAGTTATTAATTTGTTGACATCATCAAATTACGATGAAGCCGATAAGAAATAATTAAAATTACCTTGTGAGCATATCAAAACAGTGCTTGTATGTTATAGCCTTCATGGTTAGTGAGTCATATACTAGAACTTCTCCATCGTGTATTTTAATATTGAGAAGAATAAAGTGAAAGCTGCGCACGTTTAAATATGCAGTGTCATAGATATAATCATTACTTAAAATTTTAACATCTATCCAAGTATTTAAATAATGACGATAAAGAAGACAGTAACACTCACTCGAACAAGTAAGGCCAAAGTATTTGTTTTTTGTCACGTTGTCGCTTCAAAAACCTTAGCAAAGTCGCCGGTGTATCCTTGTTATGCAGGGGATCCGTTATGGTTACTTGATGCATTGTCTCCGGGTCAATGAACCCAATGTCGTTGATATCATTCCTTTTGCATTCGAGCATCTTCAATCTGTATAATATAGCGCACAAAAGATTAAATTGAGGACAATTGCAGAAAATGAACGAACTGAGCTAAGACTTCTCAAATTAAATAAATAAATCTCTTACAGACAATAGCAACTGAGCAACGATTTGTCGAGGGCCCGGAGATTGTATAACAGAAAAAGTTCCTTGAAGTCAACGGACACAGCGTATTCTTGGAAGTAGTGCTCCTCCTTAACTCTCACCATGATAGAATCGAACCCGTCCTTGCACTCCTCAAGTACCAGCTATGCCGTTGGCGCATTCTTGTTGGTAGGGTGGAGAGATTCTCGACAAGTTATTCCCTTGAACAAATCAGATGGTACTTCAAAATGGCGCGATAATCGGTATCAGTTGTTTGTTGTTGATGACTTTGAACGGCCTTATCGTCAAACACCTTGAGAGGGGGGACCGATTGAACGGTTGTTCTCCGAGCTGGGGACTTGTTTACTTTTCTTGACTCGACCACTTGTTTCCCTTTTTCCACTTGGACCACCGGTTCCCCTTTTTCACCCTGACCATCTCGTCATATGACCTTTCAATAGAACGCGTATAGTCTGATACCACCGGTTCAGGGTCATATAGATTCTCCACGGTACGCACGACTTTCACCGGATCTAGCGTCTTCACAAAAGGTATCTCTGGCACTTTCTTAGCAAAATGGGCATCCACCTGGGCTTGAACGATTGCCTTGTTTTCCTCTTCAGATCTTTCCCAAGGTAACTCTCAAGAGGCGGCCGTGTTCTCTCCAATCTAGGCATCTTCCTAGGCGGCGAACCGTTCCGCTTAACGGGCGCTCTCTTACGCGGACGTAACCGAGGTGGTGGACTCGCGCTGGGCCCCCCCTCCGGTAGGTGTGGACTTTGTTGCTCATGTGGACTGCTACCACGAGGAGTCGATGGCCCTTGCTGCTCATGTGGACTGCTACCACGAGGAGTCGATGGCCCTTCCTGCTCATGTGGACTGCCAGCAGGAGTAGTCGATGGCCCTTGCGGCTCATGTGGACTTTGTTGCACATGTGGACTTCTACCACGAGGAGTCGGTGGCCTTGGCACGGGGCCTGAAAAGACGATGTATTGTTTTTTCCAGAGGGCGAAACCGCGCTTGACATCGCCCAGTGTCTTCTCCTCGTCACCTCCAGGATGATCAAGATCCATTGTTTCATAAGTAGGCACAATGTCATCCACCCCGACAAGAGCACAGTCAGCTGGAATGGGCTGATGATGGTGCGTTGCTCCATCTTGTTGTGGGTAAGCACAGCCGACCGCCACCTTAACGGACATGTTCCTTATTGGCACATGTAGCTCGCACTCTGTCCTCTCCGTGACATAATCCACGGGGTAGCTTGCTCCACATCCTTCAAGATGCGAGGAACCCACGCTGCTTTTCGGCTGAGATGGGGCGGCATCGGCTTGAGGATCTTCTATAAGAAGCTGCTGATCAGGTGCCCTCTGCCGACTAGTTGAGTCTGTTAGATTCTGCTCCAGCTGCTGCACCCTAAGTTCCAATGTCGATAATCGGTCAGCGCACTTCTTCTTCGTTCTCGAACGGCTTCTATAACTGTCTGCGCACTCCGGCCACGCATCCTTCATGGTGAGACCTGGGAGGGTTCGTACTCGTCCAACGTGTTCTGGATTCCCCAGAGCTAGTGTCAACTCGTCATTCTCTCTATCGGGAATGTACACTCCCTTTCTAACCTTATCTACTGCATCTTCAAGCTCCTTGGCGATTTTTTTCAATTTTCGTCTTCCATTTACCCTTTGCAACGATTCGCCCTGTCTTTGGGTCCAACCCTGCCCCATGCGCGTACAACCAGAACTTGGACCGCTCGGGCCAGTCGTATGTCTGTGGCATGACCCCGTTTTTCAGCAGTTCAGCTTCATATGCTTTCCACTTAGGAATGGCACTCTTGTAGCCACCTGACCCCAATTTATGAAAATATTGCTTCTTCTTAGCATTTTCAACATTTATGGCTGATCGGGCCTTATACTCTGACGAGCTCCTATACGCCTTAAATGCGGGCCAGAGGGCTTTTAGCTTCTCAAATCTTCCAGTGAATTCTGGACCTTCAGGTCCATAGTTGTCCCATAATTTTTTCTTCCAGGTCTGGAATTGTACGGCCATCTTCTTAAAAGTCCATTCCTTGAGCTTCTTCGTCTGGCCTTCCGTGAAGCCTACCGGTAGGTTGAAGTATGGCAGCAGACTCCCCCAAAGTACCTCTTTTGTAGTGTCGCTGACATAACTAGCTTCATCGCCAACCCCCGCCTTCTTCGGCTTATGCCAATCTGGAATGGTGATCGGTACAATGTCCCTAACAAGAACTCCAGCTTGACTTATAAATTTTTTGACGTTCTCTGCCGGTTCCACCGGTTCGCCACTAGCCTTAAATGCGGTGAGGGATAATTTAGCCTCGCCCGATAGAGGTTTCGTCGGGCCTCGAGGACCTTGCTTTTTAGCAGATTTGCTCGATGATCCAGAAGGCTAAAATAAAAAAGGTTCGTTAATAAGTGCAATACAAATAAATCAATGCATCTACTAATATAGCATTGCCATAATATACACCTTGCCGGAGTTTGTTAAGGGCACTTCGTCGGCCCTTCTTTCTTCAGACTCAAGTCCTTCACCGGAGTCGTTCAGAAATTGTGTGGTTAAGTCTTCGCCATCGTCATCCTCATATGGTCGGGCATTATTATATATCACTTGTTGCACCAAATCTTCTTCCTCCTCATTTCGGATGAAGGGGGGGGAGTCCGGATCCATAGCTCAATGTCACTACAAAATTTTAAATAGCAAATTCACTTGGCAAATTTGAAATAGAAAATTTTAAATAGCAATTCGCTACAAAATTCTAACACTAATATTTAATACTAATAATTCTAATACTAATATTCTAATACTAATATTCTAAGTACTAAAAACTAATATTAAGTACTAAAAAACTAATATCTAAGTACTTAAAAATTCTAATAATTCTAAGTACTAAAAATTCTAATCATTCTAAGTACTAAAAAAACTAATATCTAAGTACTTAAAAATTCTAATAATTCTAAGTACTAAAAATTCTAATCATTCTAAGTACTAAAATTCTAATAATTCTAAGTATCTAATAATTCTAATACTAATTTTCTAGTATTTCTATTTACTTAAATTTATGTATAACAATATTGAGACATTTGTAAGTAAAAATAGAAACTAGTATTTCTATTTACTTAAATTCTAATACTAATTCTTAGTATTTCTATTTACTAATATTAATAATCACTAAGAAAAAAAACAAAAAAAAACTAGTACCTCTACCGAGGCGGCGTGGAGGCGGCCGGAGGCGGAGGCGGCGTGGAGGCGGCCGGAGGCAGAGGCGGAGGCTGTTGTGGTGGCGGCCGGAGGCGGCCGGAGGCGCGTGGTGGAGGCGGCGGCGGTGTGGTGGAGGAGGCGGAGGCGCGGGCGCGTGGAGGCGGCCGGAGGCGCGTGTGGTGGCGGCCGGAGGCGGAGGCGCGGGCGCGTGGAGGCGGCCGGAGGCGGAGGCGGAGGCGCGGGGAGGGCCGCGTAGGCGGAGCGGAGCGGCGTGGTGGAGGCGCGCAGGGGCGCGTGGTGGAGGAGGCGGAGGCGCGTGGTGGAGGCGGCGGCGGCGAGCGCGTGGCGGGGCGCGTGGTGGAGCGGCGGCGGCGGCATGGCGGCAGCCTGACGGCGTCTCGTCGGCGATCAGGAGCCCGGAGGCGCGTCGGTTCGTCTGCGTTGGATTTGGCCAAGAATGGCCAAGTCCCGCGCTCTTGGACCCTTCTTTCTGACCTTTGGTACCGGTTTGTGCCACCAACCGGTACCAAAGGTTCATTGGTACCGGTTGTAGGTACCAACCGGTACCAAAGATCCACCAAAAATTGCGCGCGAACCGCTGGACCTTTGGTACCGGTTTCCTCACCAACCGGTACCAAAGGGTTTTCTCTCTTTTTCTTTTCCTAATTTATTAAAACAACTATAACTTTTGAAAGAAAAAGTCCAAATGACATGAAACTAGTTTCTAAAATTTTGTAAAATTAAAAAATATCAACCCATAATAATTTTGTGATGTTTTGTAACATTTTCAAATTTTTAAATTTCAAAATGGAATTAAATATTTCTAGAAACTATAATTAAGTCTAGAAATTTGTCCCGTTTCCAGCAGAATCGGCAGAAATTTGTGATTTTTAAAAGAGGTGGATGGAAATCTTTTCTTAGAAAACAAATTGATTATTTGTGCATATAACATGTTCTAGCATATTAAAAAAATGAATCACCCAAGTTTTGCAACATATTTCTGGTAGGTCCTTCACAAAAAAAAACCATTTCTGACACTCGGAAAATGGAAAATGGTTTTTTTATTCAATAAAAAAACTTCCTTCGTCAACATTGTCCGTGCTTCCAAGATGCATGTTTGTGTGGAATATGGACCCATTCAAACAAACTATGCCATGTATTTGGCCATAACACCCGTTATTTCGACAGAAACCCTAGAATGTTAGGAGGAGATAGCTCTTTGTTGTGAACAAGTTTTCAACAGAACTGTCGTACTGCCTAGGACATATTCCAAGTTCCTGAGCCACGGGGTGCTGAGCCTCCGGCGCTGCGCATCCAAAGAGAAGGAACCCTCACAGGGTCATAGCTCACGTGAGAAGGAACCCTCTGAAGAAACGACCACCTACTGTCATACTGCCTATCCAATAGATACATGTAGCGACGGACGTGCTCATCCTCCTCCCTGATACGGCGACGTACCACCTCCTCGGAGGCCGGCTCCCTCTGCACCGAGCGTGGCCCACGCGACTGCCACCACAGAAGATCCGGGTCGACGATGTCACCCGGATTCCTCACCAAGCTGCGCGTCCCGGAAGGTAGCACCTCCCAGTGCCAGCCCGGTGGAGCCCAGTCCCGCACATCGCCCCTCTGGTCCAACATGGACATCGTCGCCGAGAACACCTAAGTCAAAAACGCCTAAGTCAAAATTTTGTTACAATGGAAGAGTGATGAGGTTGCAGATATGAGTTTAGATGTGATATGGCAATGGAGGCCAAGCCTACATATATAGAGTGATCAGGGCCTTTAGTACCGGTTTGTGTTACCAACCGGGACTAAAGAAGCACACGGATCGTGTGTTTCTTTCAAGCGCTTGTGAGCCGTTGGATCAGGGGTGTGTTTCTTTAGAGCGCTTGTGAGCCGTTGGATCAGAAGCACACGGATCGTGTGTTTCCTTCGAGCGCTTGTGAGCTGTTGGATCAGGGCCTTTAGTACCGGTTCGTGTTACCAACCGGGACTAAAGAAGCACACGGATCGTGTGTTTCTTTCAAGCGCTTGTGAGCCATTGGATCAGGGGTGTGTTTCTTTAGAGCGCTTGTGAGCCGTTGGATCAGAAGCACACGCCTATAAATAGCGACGTCCCTGCAGCGAAACGGCACACAACGAGTGGTGGTGGTGGTGGAAGTGGTAGCCATGCCCCTCGGTCGGATCCAAGCAGCTCCAAGGCTCTCTGATGATCTACAACATTCCCAACACTTTTTGGGACGGTCGTTAGATCATCAGAGAAGTCTTGGGGCTGTTTGGATCGAAGGTCGATTCGCTGCTCACGACGACGCGAGACGGATGCGCAAGCTTCCGGATGGGCAAAATCAGTGTTGGACCAGCCACATGACCCTATATGCAAATCATTCGGATTCCCGTCATACAGCCCAACGGTGCATTTGATATGCAGGCACTCACGAGCCACCGTTGGGCTGTATGACGGGGAAACCGTGTGCATTTGATAAAAGGTTTAATACATTGTCCGTGCTTCCAAGATGCCTGTTTGTGTGGAATATGGACCCATTCAAACAAACTATGCCAAGTTTATTATTACACATCACCAACACATCCCTATCTAGTCTTCTGAGTTTTCTTCGTGTGTTTCCCTTTCTTCTGATTGCGACGCAACCATGGACAATCTTCGTTATTTAACACGATGCTTGGGTCAGTTTTCACCTTGAAGGGTGCAATATAATCAAACTTATTATAATCTTCTGACATGTCTGTCTTGTCCTCCACTCCCACGATGTTTCTTTTTCCTGAAAGAACTATGTGGCGCTTTGGCTCATCATATGATGTGTCCTCTTGCCTTTCTTTTCTTTTTTTCGGTTTGGTAGACATGTCCTTCACATAGAAAACCTGGGCCACTTCACTGGCAAGCACGAATGGTTCGGTCTCATATGCTAGATTCTTGAGATCCACTGTAGTCATTCCGTACTGTGGGTCTACCTGCACCCCGTCTTTCAGGTTGAACCATTTGCACCGGAACAAAGGGATCTTGAAAGTAGGTCCATAGTCAAGTTCCCATATCTCCTCTATGTACCCATAATATGTGACCTTCTTCCCATTGTCGTCTGCTGCATCAAAGCGGACACCACTGTTTTGGTTGGTGCTCTTTTGATCTTGGGCGATCGTGTAAAATGTATTCCCATTTATCTCGTACCCTTGAAAAGTCGATATACAAAAAGATGGTTGCTTGGCCAACAAGTATAGTTGTTCTTCAATAGTGGTGTCATTAATGAGATGTGTTTGCAACCAACCGCCGAAAGTCGTCTGGTGTTCTCCATCAATCCAATCTTCACCTTGCTCCGGATATTTTGAGCGTAAAATATCCTTGTGTTCCAATATATACGGAGCCACCATGATGGAATTATGTAGGACTGTGTAGTATGCTTTAGTGAAAGAATGTCCGTCCATATTTATTTTTGCTCTCTTTCCTAGCGTGCCTTTTCACGCAGTCTCCCCTCATAGCGTGATTCAGGAACACCGATCGGCTTAAGGTCAGGAATAAAGTCAACACAAAACTCAATGACCTCCTCTGTTCCATAGCCCTTGGAGAAGCTTCCTTCTGGCCTAGCACGGTTATGAACGTATTTCTTTAAGACTCCCATGAATCTCTCAAAGGGGAACATGTTGTGTAGAAATACAGGACCGAGAACGTGAATCTCTTCGACTAGGTGAACTATGAGGTGCGTCATAATATTGAAGAAGGATGGTGGAAACACCAACTCGAAGCTGACAAGACATTGCACCACATCCTTCTGTAAATTTGATAGAGTTAGTGGATTGATCACCTTCTGAGAAATTGCATTGAGGAATGCACATAGCTTCACAATGGGTACTCGAACATTTTCTGGCAGAAGCCCCCTCAATGCAATCGGAAGTAATTGTGTCATAATGACGTGGCAGTCATGAGACTTTAGGTTTTGAAACTTTTTCTCTGTCATGTTTATTATTCCCTTTATATTCGACGAGAAGCCAGACGGGACCTTGATGCTGCTCAGGACTTCAAAGAAGATCTCCTTCTCTTCTTTTGTAAGAGCGTAGCTGGCAATACCTTGATACTTCTCTGGATTTAGGTTGTCTCGTTCGTGCATACGTTGCTGGTCCTGCCGTGCATCCGGTGTATCTTTTGTCTTTCCGTACACGCCCAAGCAGTTTAGCAGGTTCACGCAAAGATTTTTCGTCACGTGTATCACGTCGATTGAAGAGTGAACCTCTAGGATTTTCCAATAGGGTAGCTCCCAAAATATAGACATCTTCTTCCACATGGGTACGTGTCCGGCACTGTTATTCGGAACAGATTGTCCGCCAGGACCCTTTCCAAAGATCACTTTTAAATCCTTCACCATATCATATATAACATCGCCAGTAGGGCGGGTAGGCTTCGTCCGGCTATCTGCCTCACCTCTGAAATGCTTGCCTCCTCCCATTCTTACGACATGTTGTTTTGGAAGAAATCGACGATGCCCCAAGTACACATTCTTGTTTCCCAAATATATACTGTCAGTCTCACCTAAACAGTGTGTGCATGCATTGTATCCCTTGTTTGATTGTCCTGAAATGTTACTAAGAGCAGGCCAATCATTGATGGTTACGAACAACAACCCTCGTAGGTTAAATTCCTTTTGTTCATGCTCATCCCACACAGGTACACCTTCTTCATCCCACAACTGTAAAAGTTCTTCAACTAATGGCCTCAGGTACACATCAATGTCGTTGCCGGGTTGCCTCGGGCCTTGGATGAGCACTGGCATCATAATGAACTTCCGCTTCATGCACAACCAAGGAGGAAGGTTATAGATGCATAGAGTCACTGGCCAGGTGCTATGACTGGAGCTCTGCTCTCCAAAAGGATTAAAGCCATCTGTACTTAGACCAAATCTTAAGTTCCTCGCGTCATCTGCAAATGTCTTGAACTCTTTGTCGATTTTTCTCCACTGCGACCCGTCAGCGGGGTGTCTCAGCATCACGTCTTTCTTACGGTCTTCTTTGTGCCATCGCAACAACTTGGCATGCTCTTTGTTTTGAAACAAACGTTTCAACCGTGGTATTATAGGAGCATACCACATCACCTCGACAGGAACCTTCTTCCTGGGGCGCGGCTCGCCCTCAACATCACCAGGGTCATCTCGCCTGATCTTATACTGCAATGCACCGCATACCGGGCATGCATTCAAATTCTCGTACTTCTCACCGCGGTAGAGGATGCAGTCATTGATGCATGCATGTATTTTCTGCACCTCTAATCCTAGAGGGCAGACAACCTTCTTTGCTTCGTACGTACTAGAGGGTAATACATTCTCCCCTGGAAGCATCTTCTTTATTATTTTCAGCAACTTTTCAAAACCCTTGTCAGAAATACCATTCTCTGCCTTCCATTGCAGCAATTCTAATGTGGTACCCAGCTTTTTCTGACCATCTTCGCAATTTGGGTACAACAATTTGTTGTGATCCTCTAACATTCTCTCCAACTTCAACTTCTCGTTTTCACTTCCGCAGTTAATCTTCGCATCATGAATGGCCCGACCTAAATCGTCATCGGGGTCATCAAAAATGAGCTCTTCTGCGTCTTCGTCTCCCCCCATTGTCATATCATCGTGTTCAGTGAAAATAGGATAGTTGTCGTTATCCTCTTCTTCTTCGTTGTCTTCCATTATAACCCCTATTTCTCCGTGCTTTGTCCAACAATTATAGCCGGGCATGAAAACGTTCTGTAACAGGTGGGCGTGAATGGTTCTTGAGGTAGAGTAATCCTTCATATTCTTACAGGAACTACATGGACAACACATGAAACCATTCGACCGCTTGCTTGCCTCAGCCACGTGGAGAAAATTATGCATGCCATTAATAAACTCGGGACAACGTCGGTCACCGTACATCCATTGTCGGTTCATCTGCATTATATAAGTATATCAATAACCGTTAATTACACTACTTCATAAATAGATGAGTGACAAAATTAATTAATATTCAAGTTCATCACATTAAAAGCAAATTAGAGTACTGACCAAATGTAATACATAGTTCTCATAAAACATACACTCAAACTAACATACAACTATCTAAAAAAATTAAAACCAACAAAAAATGCGATGAAAATCGCAAATAAGGTAACTACTGAACCAACAGCATAATGATACCAAGCCTCTTGATTAATGGCATATTTTCTAATCTTTTTAATCTTCAAGCGCATTGCATCCATCTTGATCTGGTGATCATCGACGACGTCGGCAAACTTCAAGTCCAATTTCATCTTCTCTTCTAGGCATTGCAGACGAAGATCTTCACTTCTTTTCAATTTTTCTTTCAAATCATTATTTTCTTTCTCAAATAAATTGAGCATCTCGACAAGAGGGTCGGTTGTAATTTCTGGTTCAACTACCTCCTAGATAAAATATCTATGTCAAGTTGGTCGGCATAATTGTCACATGACAAAATGAAACAAATAGTTATAAAAGTATACCACATCCGAATCATAGACCGGACGAGGGCCGACGGGGACGGATATCAAAACCATGGCACTATACATAAAAAAACAATCATACAAGTAAGAAAATTATAAAGTAAAACTATGCATCTATCACATAAAACTAAGTTTTTGTATAAAACATAAAAACAAGTAGGCTCACCGAGGTGGTGCCGGCTAGGGACGGCGCTGGCGATCGACGGCGGTGAGGACGGGGAAGATACTAAAACCAACAAAGCATACTTTAATTTGAGATCAAATTGCATATAAAACGAATGAAATCACTAACTTAGACATTTCATCAAACACCTTGCTAGCACTAAAAAAGTGAAAAGAGTTAAACTATACGAAATGAGCTAAATTAGGAACGCCGGAAGAAAGGATCATGTTGCTAACCCTTGGATAGATGGTTGCCGCCAATCTTAACAAAATGGTGGAGAAAAATGGAGATTTGTTTGGAGTGTGAGAGGAGAGATTTATGTTGGAAATGTGTTGGAGATGAAAAAATGAGCGGGTCGGGTTGATGAAATAGGCTGCACACCCTCTAGTACCGGTTTGCTATGCAAACCGGTACTAAAGGTGCAGCGCCGGTCCCGCAGCCGCAGCATTTTTGGCGCGAAACCCTTTAGTACCGGTTCGTAGCACGAACCAGTACTAAAGGTCTAGCACAAACCGGTACTACAGAGTCCCGGCGCACTGGGCTCTGGAGCCGGTACTAGTGCTAGCTTTAGTACCGGTTTGTAACCAAACCGGTACTAAGGGTAACATCCTTTGGCTGTTTTTCCACTAGTGTATGAGAGTAGTAACATAGAATAGTAACATCGGCATGTTACCACTCTAAGTTACTACCCATTGTGAGCAGTCTTAGAGCAAGTATAATAGTGGGCTTATAGCCCGCCTACGTGGCATTTTATCCTATGTGGAGGAGAGAGACATGGAAAAGTAGAGGGAGTGGGCTCTTATGCAAGAGCCTAGCTATACGCGGACTCCTATGCAGATTTAATAAATATGAGGAGAGAGATAGAGAGAAGGTTATACAAACTAATAACCTAATAGCCAATCTTAGAGCCCACCTTATTATATGAGTCAATTCTAATATTGGCTATTGATGACATGGCGACAACTTATAGCCAGCTGTTGGCTATACTATTAACCATGCTCTTAGTCGCCCAAACAAGTTCTTTGATGTGAAGTGTAGCTGCCCATTGCAAAGCTTCTAGTAAATGTATTTTTTGGAGAATGTACCCAAGGGCTCGAGCGCCCAGGACACACTGTCTGGTTTCTCCCTAACACACCATGATTCAGCATGAGGTTCTCCCATTCAATGGCCTTGTCCATCCCAAATATGTGACGAAAATGAATTACCCAACACTCAGCATTTATTGCCTTTGCAATTGGGATAAAAGGGCATATTCTGAAAAGCCAAGGGCAACTCTCATGAAAGGGCGCCCTGCACTTCTATCCAAAATATGGTGGGGCTGCCATTGTGGACCTCATGCTTGGTTCTCAGTTTGAAGAACTGTTTGATTTTTTGAAGGTTGTTCCAGAACCGAGATCCTTTCCTAGGGGGAGGCAAAGATATCTCCATCTTGCAGATATTTAACCCAGATCAAATCATCCTGTAGGCCTTACTCATGGCTCAGTTTCCAGTTTCAAGTTCCATTTCAACATTAGGGAAAAGTTCATATATTTCGTGTTCAAAATTCCCAGGCCCCCAAGCAGTTTCCTTGGTTTTCTACAACGTAGCCCAACTTACCATGTGGTATTTCCTCGCACCCCAACCCCTTCCCGAAAGAACCTGCCTCACCTTCTCCATTGCGATGCGTGTACCCTCAAAAAAGGAGGTGTAGACTCATCACAAAGATGGATTGGCTTGACAGGAAGCAATTTGTAAGGATGAGCCTTGCGGCAGAACACATCCCATTGCCCTGTCAAGGATCCATTCAATGCAAACTCCTCCAGAAAGAAACTCCCAATCCGTCAAGAGGAGCCTTCAACGTCTCAGAGGCATTTCCAGGTACGAGATAGGAAAAGAGCGGAGCTTGTAGTTAAGCAAGTTAGCCAGACAAGTTTGCTCTTGTCTGATCAAACCCCAAGATGACCACCTCACTATTGGTGAAATTTAATATCAGTCCGGACATGCTTTCATAACACGACAATTCAAATTCGTGTACATGCCCTATCTTCTCTTGAAGGATTGGGAGTTACTTTCTGGAGGAGTTAAGCTTTGGTTAAGCTTTTTTCCCCTAGATAAATTAGCCCTATCTTCTCTTGAAGGATTGGGAGTTTCTTTCTAGAGGAGTTAAGCCCTAACATCTCATAACACGACAATTCAAATTCTCGTACATGCCCTATCTTCCCTTGAAGGATTGGGAGTTTCTTTCTGGAGGAGCTAAGCTTTGCTTAAGCTTTTTTTTTCCTAGGAAGCTAATCTACTAATGGGATGATTTGGTTAATATTTTTTCCCCTAGATAAATTAGCCTAGTATTAACATAAGATAGGGCTCTTGACGATCGGGGCCCTGTGTGGGTGCACATGCATGTTGCACTTGCAAGCACACCTTAGACATCAGCTCATTTACGAGGTATTAGTTTCATGTTAACTGGAGAGAAAGAAGACTATTTAAATTGGTTTGAACAACTACATTACAAGGGGTGAAGAGGTAGGTACATGCAGGGATAAAGTAATAGTAAAACACCACACGTTTTCGTGTTCAATAATTATGAAAGACTAGCCCAATGCCCGTGTGAAACTACATGGTTGCCCCCATGTGTGGTTTTGGTAATTAATGACAATCTCTATGGACTAATGTTTGTATTGAGCTACTTGTAGATGTGTCCATATGCATTGCTTGATCTCCATTTGTTGGAGTCAAGGCTAAGGGAAGAAGAGTTTATGTTGATCAAGGCTAAGTGCGAGTTGATCAACACTCAAGGCCATGTGAAGATATGCCGAAGAGTGTCTCTCCCATATTGGTGTATGGGGGAGCTATTAGCGAGTTTTCACCAAGCGAAGCGCAATCAAGAAAGGTGGTTCGTCTTGAGGAGATGAAGATCGTCATCATCGACCTCAAGTGGATTATGCGCAAGGCAAAGGTATGATCTTGATAGGCTTTCTATTTTACCGGTCTCATGATGTTAGTTGAGAAACCGGGTTATAGGATAGATAGCCGTACTATCAAGAGGGGCTCTCGACCGAGTATCTTAATCGTATCGTTCGTGGAGAGCTCAAACCTTTGCATCATTGCAATCATCTTTATTGGTTCTTATTTGGCTCTTATCGTGGTGTGGTCTTGGTGCTTGTCGTGCTTGTCATGACAAGGCCAAGTTCACCGAAAACGGTTTTCATATGCGTCTCCTATTGCATTTTTGGTTTTGGAGGTTTATCGGTTCGTCTTTCATAGAGAGGTTTTACCTTTCTCCATTTGGTTTTATCCTCCCTTGTTGGACTATGATGTTTTTCTGTATATTCTTGTAGAGCTCGTTGTTACGATTCCAACGAGCCCAAGATCATCGAAAACGGAGTCCGGATGCGAAAGATATGCCCGTTTTTGTTTTGCACTTTCTGCAGTTTTTCAGAGGGGCGGAAGTTCCGGCCCGGGGTCCGGAAATTCCGGCCCCCGGAAGTTCCGGCCGAAGCACCGGAAGTTCCGGCCCTGGTTTTTCCCTTGCGTTTTCCTGCTAAGTCTTTTTGGTGTTTCTCTCTGGAGGGGTTCCGGAAATTTGCCCCGGAAATTTCCGGGGGTCCGGAAATTCCGGTCCTTGGTCCGGAAGTTCCGGTCCAGGAAATTTTGGCTAAGTCGTTTTCACGTTTTCTCTCTGGAGGGGGTCCGGAACTTTTCCCCGGAAATTTCCCCGGAAATTTCCAGGGGCCGGAAGTTCTGGCCCTTTACCTCGGAAGTTCCGGCCTCCCGAGACTATAACGGTCAGATTTTGGGGGAGGTTATAAATATCCTCCTTCTTCCCCAAGAGTAGGCTTCCCACTTTTTCCCTCTCTCCTCCATTGTTTGACCTCGAAAAAGCTTGGGTTCCTCTCAATCCCTCCAATGATTCTTGCCCAAATTTAGGGATTCAAGAGAGGAGATCTAGATCTACGTTTCCACCGAACAATCTCTCCTCTAAGTGAGGGGAACCTAGTGGATCTAGTTCTTGGAATTCTTTTGTGGTTCTCCTCTTTGTTCTTCCTCTCAAATCCCTCCCTAGCATTAGTTGCTTTGGTTGGATTTGGAAATGAAGGACTTGACCACCTTGTGTGGTTTTGCCTTTTGCATTTGGTGCATAGGTTTGAGTTCCCCATGGTGATACGTGGGATTGAAGTTCGAGAAGCTTGTTACTCTTGGGTGCATTGTGTTCCCAAGAGCTTGTGCCTCTTGGGTGCATTGTGTACCCTAGACGGTTGGTGGTGCCGCGAAGACTTCGAGTTGTGAAGTTTCGGGCAAGGTTTGGGAGCCCCCGATTGAGTTGTGGGTGTGTGCCCCAAGATCGTTGTAAAGGCTCCGGATTCCGCCTTAAAGGATTCCGATAGTGGAAGGTGAACCTAACCCTTGGGGTGAGGTTCATCGGAGAATAGGGTGAGGCCTTTGTGGCATCTTGAGTAGGCCTTTTGTGGCGAGCTCACACCCCTCCAACGAGACGTACTCCCTTAACAAGGAGGAACTCGGGAATACATCCTCGTCTCCGCGTTCCTCGGTTATTTCTATACCCGAGCTCTTTACTTATGCAATTTGCATTGTGATAGACTTTATGCTTGATGTCATATATATTGGTATCACCTTGTTGTTATATTGCTTAGCATAAGTTGTTGGTGCACATTGGTGAACCTAGTATAATAGGTTTTGTTGGTTTGTTAATTAAAACACATAGTTTTATTCCGCAATTATCAAGCCTTAAACCGGAAAAGTTTTAATCGCCTATTCACCCCCCCCCCTCTAGGCGACATCGTTTGTTCTTTCAATTGGTATCAGAGCCTCGGCTCTCTTTTTGGGCTTTACCGCCTAGAGAGTAAAGATGTCGTTTAGAGAATTAGTGCACGATCCCACTTTTATATTCGATGGCACAAATTTTAATGTTTGGAAAACTCATATGCTTAGTCACTTACGGGTCTTGGACCCCAATATTGAGCGTATCTTAGATATAGGTTTTTCTCCTCCAAAGGATTATGAAAGTATGACTTTAGAGGATGAGAAAAACTTATATCTAGATGCTCTAGCTTCTAATGAGTTTTGAAATTTTTTGAGTGTTGTAGTTTTTAACTCAATCATGCCTCTCCGGAACGCTCATGAATTGTGGACAAAGATTCAAGATAAATACGGCAAGTCCATGACTATTAAGGATGATTGTTCTCCCTCCACCTCCGGGCGTAATGAGTTCTCAACTTCGTCTACTTCACCAAAATATGGTAAGCCACAAACTAATATGATGGTGAGTAGTGATAGGTTGTGCAATAATGATAGTGAGCTCATTGTTGATGATCTTTTATTTCTATCTTGTTGCAATGCCTCATCTTTGGACCTAAACACACATAGTACTATAAATTCCATACATGCTAGTGTTGATAGTCCTTGCATATCATCCAAAAATTAAATGGATAAATCTCATGATGATATGCTTCCCTTTTCTTGTAGCCATGATAAAAATGCTTGTGTTCCCTCTAACTCTTGTATTAATAATGATGTAGAGGAAAACCAATTAGCTATGGAACAAGATGTGAACTTGAGTAGTTCAAAAGTTAATTCTTCTTCTTCATCAACCATCTTTTGCCTTATGGCTAAATCTTCTAATAATGATAATGATAATAATGATGAAGAAGATAATGTGGATGATGATGATGAATCCTTTCAAAAGAAAGGTCTAATAATACTAAATGCCCTTCCTCAAAATAAAAATGCTCATGCTATCCTTTTTGAAATTATGGAAACCCTAATTGAGCGTGGGCTTACTATTAAGGCTTTGGAAGCAAGCCTTGTAGAAAAAGGAAGGATAAAAAGAGAGGATGCAAATGAAAAGGCATCTTTAGAGGTGACTCTTGAGGAAGAGCAAGAGACTCGGGCTTCTCTTGAGGAAAAACTAGAATCTATTGAGGAGTCTCACAATGAAATAATTGCTAAACTCATTAAAGAACGTGACCATACTCATGCTAAATATAAAGTCACGAAAAAGGAAAATGCTAGCTTTAAGAAAGAGCTTGCCAACTTCTCTTCTTCCATTCCTAATGTTAATGATGCTTGTGCTACTAATCCCACTTCTTGTGATGCATCTATTTTGAAGGAGAATGTTGAGCTAAGGACTCAATTTGAGTTGCTAACTAGCAAGTATGGGAAGTTGGAAGAAAGTCATGAAAAGCTATCTAGCTCTAATGATGATCTTCTAGCATCCTATGCTTGTCTAAAGTTAGCTCATGAGGCCATCACTACGAAGGTAACATCTTGTGAGCCTCATGTGGATAATAGCACAACTTTAACAAAAAATTCTATATTGCCATGTGACAGTCCTAGTAGTTCATCCACTCAAAATGTTGGTATATCTTGTGATGAATTAATTGCTTTGCCTTGTTGCTCTAACAATGATGCAACTACCTCCTCTAGTATTTGTGCTGTCACTAACCATGTAGAGAAAAGAGGAGAGCTCAAGGCCCAAGCCACTTCTATGAAGAAACGCTTGGAAAAGCGTCATGAAGGGAAGAGTACGCTTGACAACATGTTGAGTGTGCAATAATCCCCAAATGACAAGAGTGGACTTGGATTCAACTCCAACAACAAGAACAAGTCCAAGATTGAGAAGAAGAAGAAGAAGAAGGGCCAAGAACAAGTCAAGAATTTGGCCAAGATTACTTGCTTCAAGTGCAAGATTGAAGGGCACCATGTTAGGGATTGCCCAATGAAGAAGAAGCCTCTTAGTGAGAAGCAACTAGGGAAGCGGCCTCTTGTTCAATCTCATGCTCAACCACGACTTGAACAACGGCCAGCTCCTAAGAAGACTCAAGTCAATGCTCCTCAAGTTGAGGAGCCTATTAAGAAGAAAGAGAAGAGTCGATGTTGCTACCTTTGCCGTGGCAAGGGTCACTTTGCTTCTTCATGCACTATCGGTAACCTATCCAACCCCATCTTAATTGATGATGCTTATTCACTTAGAAAGGATAGAGTTGACAATGTGTTTGCCAAATATGTGGGAACTCAAAGTGGTGTCACGAAAAGTACCATCTGGGTTGCCAAGCCTATTGTGACTAACCTCTTAGGACCCAACTTGGTTGGGAACCAACAAGCTTCAACTTGATCAATAGGTGTTGTTGGAGGACATTGGAGACTTGACTACTTTTGAAGAATTAAGGGATCTTCATGGTTATATTACCTCAAGCCAAGTAAATTGGAATATATTGCTCTATCTCATTTCCAATGCTTCCTCCTTGAGGTAACTTGTATTTAATTCATATAAACATTGAAAGTTTCTTGCTCCCTTTCATGTGTTAGTTTTGTTCCTAGCATGTGCTTGTATATGATATGCTACTTTCCTACTTGTCTTGTTATTCAAGGTTGGGTATGTTAGTTGTGTATCATGTATGTGTAACTTGTGTGTTGAGCTATATTTGGATCTTGTGTGGATTTCATTTGGCTCTTTGAGATATTAATGGACTATCCCATTTTTGGGGAGTGATGTGCTTTGTGCACTTCACAAACCTAAAAATGTGTGTACATGAGGTACACCACCTAGTATTTATATTTCAATATTATCTAGTTACTATTTGGTATGTCAAATTCATGAGAAATTCAAATTGTACAATGTCCATTAATTTCTCTAGTTCGTGTTTATTGACCTCTTGTTAAGAAGAAATGAATTATCACATTATGGGGGAGTAATAATCCATGTGCATATTACAATCCCACAAAATGTGAACATTTGAGGTTTGCCACTTAGATTTGATATTGTAAATTATCTTATTCCTATGTGGCATGTTTGCTCGAACAAGTTCCAATTTTCATTTTGGTTATCCTTTGGCTCTTGTTTGTGTGAGTTTGCTTGGTGTGGTTTTTCTCTAATATGCATTTCCATATATTATTTGAGAAACCATTTGTTCCACATTATTCTAACCTTGGCCTTGCCGGTTGGTTTGAATAGTTGAAACTACCAACAAACTTTATTAAAATATGGTGTTTTATTTCTTATCTCTTGCCATACGATTTATCTTGTGAGGATGACCTTGGATATCTCTACTGACCGAGAAAATATTTCCTTATACTCACTGTCCTTGGACAATTGATATTCACATTTGTGGTAGAATATTTTTGTTCACCCTCATATTGGCTCTTGCGTTGAATTGCCTTATTTATTGCCAAGTGTTTTTGTTTTTACTCCCATTGCCTTCCTTGCCCCTTGCATGGATCCTAATTTTCAATTGGTAGTGTTTAGTGTTGTAAATAAAATATGGAGAGTAATGATCCCTTGTGCGTGCATTTTGTATTCAAATACAAATATCAAAGATAATGCATGAATCTTGGGGGATCATTCCTTTTTACTTAAGAACACTATCCTATCTATCAATATTTGATCCTTTCAATTGGCATTTTATCTTTTGCTTTGGTACCTTCAATTGGTATTAATTGGAATTTAATATCTCCTTTATAGATATTTGTTTCAATTGATATCTCTTGTGGGAGCTTTGATACCCTATTTGTTTATTTTACTTTACTTGATTTCGGTCGAGTATCATCCTTCTCTTGGTATCTTTGCTCCTAGTTGGTATCGTATTTTCAATTGGTGTCTTATCTCTCATGTGTTGTTTGATTTGATTCCTATTGATATCTCACTTCATGTGTTGATTTGATTTGTCCTCAATCATGTGTTTTGGATTTTGATATAATTTGGACAACCTTTTCGTGTCACACATTGGTGTGTCCTCTTGGTTTACTTGGTGTTTTTGTCCAAATTGTATCTCTCTTGGTTCTCGTAAGTCTATGCATGCATATTTACTAGTATATATATTTTATGGCATGCTAGTCTTTCTTGATCCAACATATAGGGTATGCTCCACCGAATCCTAAATCGGCTAAGATGTGCATGAAATTCAATTTCATATCTATATGCACATATTTATGTGGAGTGTTTCCTATATATTGTAGTTTATCTAACTACTATGGGACCCAATGAGTTTGGGAACCATTTTGTGCTTGAATTTTGTTTTAGGTACAATGGAGATGCATTGGATGCTTGCCTCATTCATAATGAAGGTGTTCTCACCGTGTGATTATTGGAGTCAAGCTTTGATAATAAACAAACTCTCATCTTCTTCATCGTCAATGTATCTCGGTAACAAGTATCTACCTCATGCATACTTTTCTAGTCTCAACCTTGTGTAGGTTGCTTCTTGGCATGAAAGCTTTTATGTGCAATTGTTGTGGTTTTGGTTTATTTCCTTCACTTGGTATATCTTTGTGATATTTGTGATGAATTTGCAAAAACCTTTACTTCAATTGGTATTATTTCTTTGTGATACTTGTTGCCTATCTCAAAGCATCTCCACTATCTCCTTGTTCCCTTAGTGATATGTGTGATGTCTTTGTTTTTTTTTAATTTCATTTATATACAATGAGATAAATTTGAGCTATGTGCTATGCTTTTAAGCAATAATCTCTTTTGTATATTCATGACTTCCATTTTGGATACCGTGGTCTCCCCTTCATCGACCATTTCATATGTGCAAGTTTCTTTGTGAATGTATATCATCAATGATCTGTCTACTTAGAAACCTATACATATGAGGGAGGTCACCTTTTAGTTGGTATCCTATTTCTTTGAGCTACCTTGATTTTTATCTATAATTCTTTGGTGGCTCCCAATTTGTTTCATGAGTGCCTATCTTAATTTTATTTGCATCTTTGCACACTCATGTATTTGTTGAGTATCTTTTACCTCATGCTTACCATGGTGAGTATGTTGATTTTTATTGGCTAAATGCTCTCACTAGCTTTAGGCATTTTCAATTGGTTTTAGTTTCCAATTGGTATCCCTAAGCTTGTGAACTTACTCCTTTAAAGATCTTCCTTTTATCTCGGTTGGGCCTATCTTATGTTGAATCTTTGAAATTTGGTATCTCCTTATGGCTCAACCACATCTTTGGTGCAAGTGCTTTGTTTTGCTTTTGTTTTTACACTCTTGCACTTGTTGAGTGTTCTAGATGATTTTGGGGGAGTGAGGATTCCATATTTATGCACTCCTCAATAGTGCATGAACATTGGAGAGCTTCACCAATTTTATTTAGAACATTCATTTGCTCAAATCATAAAACTTTGTGTTCTGTTTGATTTGTTGGATCTTCTCGATTGATTTTCTCCTTTGTGGAGATGTTTAGAATGATTTCATCTTTTTTCAATCTTTGGATCCTCAATATAGTTTGATTCCCTCTAATTATTTTACAATGGATATGTGCATTTGATTTCACTCATATTATATTGGCTTTCTAAATTTTTCTTCCCATTTCGGCAATCGATGCCAATGGGGGAGAAGTTTAGAGGGTTTAAGGGAATTTGGGTTTTATGCTTTTGTTGCATTTGCCTTTAATGCACTTGCATCCTTGCTTGTTTGTCTTGCAAGGATGCTTTATTCATTATATAAACCCTCTTAAAAGGGATTGTCATCAATTACCAAAATGGGGGAGATTGAAAGAGCATGGTTGCCCCATGTGTGGTTTTGGTAATTAATGACAATCTCTATGGACTAATGTTTGTATTGACTACCTGTAGATGTGTCCATATGCATTGCTTGATCTGCATTTGTTGGAGTCAAGGCTAAGTGAAGAAGAGTTTATGTTGATCAAGGCTAAGTGCGAGTTGATCAACACTCAAGGCCATGTGAAGATATGTCGAAGAGTGTCTCTCCCATATTGGTGTATGGGGGAGCTATTAGCGAGTTTTCACCAAGCGAAGCGCAATCAAGAAAGGTGGTTCGTCTTGAGGAGATGAAAATTGTCATCATCGACCTCAAGTGGATTATGCGCAAGGCAAAGGTATGATCTTGATAGGGTTTCTATTTTACCGGTCTCATGATGTTAGTTGATAAAGGGTTATAGGATAGATAGTCGTACTATCAAGAGGGGCTCTCGACCGAGTATCTTGATCGAATCGTTTGTGGAGAGCTCAAACCTTTGCATCATTGCAATCATCTTTATTGGTTCTTATTTGGCTCTTATCGTGGTGTGGTCTTGGTGCTTGTCGTGCTTGTCATGACAAGGCCAAGTTCACCAAAAACGGTTTTCATATGCGTCTCCTATTGCGTTTTTGGTTTTGGAGGTTTATCGGTTCGTCTTTCATAGAGAGGTTTTACCTTTCTCCATTTGGTTTTATCCTCCCTTGTGGTACTATGATGTTGTCCTGTATATTCTTGTAGAGCTCGTTGTTACGATTCCAACGAGCCCAAGATCATCGAAAACGGAGTCCGGATGCGAAAGATATGCCCGTTTTTGTTTTGCACTTTCTGCAGTTTTTCAGAGGGGCGGAAGTTCCGGCCCGGGGTCCGGAAATTCCGGCCCCTGGAAGTTCCGGCCGAAGCACCGGAAGTTCCGGCCCTGGTTTTTCCCTTGCGTTTTCCTGCTAAGTCTTTTTGGTGTTTCTCTCTGGAGGGGTTCCGGAAATTTGCCCCGGAAGTTTCCCCGGAAATTTCCGGGGGTCCGGAAATTCCGGTCCTTGGTCCGGAAGTTCCGGTCCAGGAAATTTTGGCTAAGTCGTTTTCGCGTTTTCTCTCTGGAGGGGGTCCGGAACTTTGCCCCGGAAGTTTCCCCGGAAATTTCTGGGGGCCGGAAGTTCCGGCCTCCCGAGGCTGTAACGGTCAGATTTTGGGGAAGGCTATAAATAGCCTCCTTCTTCCCCAAGAGGAGGCTGCCCACTTTTTCCCTCTCTCCTCCATTGTTTGACCTCGAAAAAGCTTAGATTTCTCTCAATCCCTCCAATGATTATTGCCCAAATTTAGGGATTCAAGAGAGGAGATCTAGATCTATGTTTCCACCAAACAATCTCTCCTCTAAGTGAGGGGAACCTAGTGGATCTAGTTCTTGGAGTTATTTTGTGGTTCTCCTCTTTGTTCTGCTTCAGCTGAAGACCTGGAGACTGTGACCTGCCTTTTAGAAGACCAAGAAACAAGATTATCATCCAAATAAACACAAAAGCCGGATGTGGAACGTCGAGTGTCTGGACAATCTGCACAGTCTACATCAGAATAAACCGTCAAGCTTGTAGGAGAGGAGGAGTTAATGAGTAAGCCATGATCAATTGTGCCTTTGAGATAACGAAGAATTTTCTTGACATGATTAAGATGGGGAACACGAGGATCATGCATGTATAGGCAGGCTTGTTGGACAGAATATGAGATATCAGGACGGGTTAGAGTTGCATATTGAAGGGCACCAGTGATACTACGGTAGAGAGTGGGATCAGGAACAGGGTCACCGTCGGCCGACAATTTGGAACCAATATCAGCTGGAGTGCGACACGGCTGACAATTTCATACCTGCTCGAGAAATTAGGTCTAGAAGGTATTGACATTGAGAGAGAAAGAGGGTAGTTGATGCTAGTGTCGCAGTTGTCCTGGAAGAGCTGCTGAAGAGAGAGCCATAGATCAGCGGTGGTGGCGTCATCATTGGAGACGAGGTTGAAGAGCTCGGTAGAGATGCGGGTGTAGATCCATTGGATGATCGCGAGGTCTTCCTACTCCTGTACCCATCGTGGATGGCGAGGTTGAGGCGCTGATTGTGGATTGACATGCTCCCAAAGACCACATCGACCAAGATGGATATGAAAAAGATGATGCCAGTGGTAGTAATTGTGGGACGCAAGGTCGAGAGTGATGGGGATGAACGGGAAGACGTCGGCAATGGTGTCGGCTAAGGAGATTGAGGCTGGTGAAAATAGGGTTTTGGGAGGGAACATTGTATTGGGTAGAGGAAGAAGAAGAAGGGGTAGAGGGATAGAGGATATCGGGTCGGCGAGCTTCAGCCGAGGTGAAGAGAGGTTTGGTCGGCGGCGACGGTTTGGGTGGCGGCGCCATGGCCAAGGTGCGGAAAACCTAGGCGTCTGATACCGTGTAATTTGGGAGAATAATAACTTGTATTGATTTGACAAGAGTACATGGTTATATATAGTAGTAGACCTAACCGACTTAGGGTTTGAGGAAACCAACTCTAATACGAATTACAATTGGACTCAAACATGTACTCTAATAATGTAGTTAAATGAATCAAATAGATAGTATGTATATGAACAACGAGGGACATTTATTTTAGGTTTAAACTTATAAAGTAGTCGGTTTCTGGATTCAGTGGCCAGAGTACCAAGTATTCAACGCCATCACGAGGGCACCCCATGTAATGCCCCCCGGATCGGTACTATGTAGATTTGAGCATTCCCGCCAAATCGGCATAATAACAATCCTAGGACGCCCACCGGGCATAACGTGCACGTCGCAACACGCACGTTATGCGTGTGGAATTGTGATAACATTACAACAGTTCTCGATGGAACCCACAAAGAACATAGATACAACAACGACTCACCGAGTCAAGAACAACAAAAGGATACAATACAAAGATCCAAATAACAACGGAAGCGAAGTAGCGTCCGACTACGGACAAGAATACAAATGTGGACTAAGAGTCCTAAAGATAAACGAAGGCACCATATCCCTGCCCAGGCCAAGCCGGAGGGATTCCCAAGCTAACGTCGTCAGACTTCAAACCTGTCGGCTGCATTGGAATAGCATCCCCAAAGGGGTTAGTACTATAAATAGTACTGGCAAGTAATACTCACAAGATATCAAAGCTGGAATTCCGGGGGAAGAGGGTTAGCGATTGAGGCGGCAAGCAGCACTAACAACTTATAGAGACACGCTACAACTTTCGTCTAAAAGAGACAAGGTAAGAGAGCGCGTAAGGAAACAACTATACTAACACCAAACATAACCCAGTTGATTCCTTACCAGCCCGGTTAAACCACGAGCAGCAAGCCCAAAGGCACTCACACAGTTGGCAATTTTATGGGTTATTATTCATATAACCTATCTTACTAGTCAAGTTAATATCATCATAATGTGCAAGTTGTCTATGATCTTTTTAGCCAGCGCATTTCACCAAGTCGTCCGTAACCGCGGACACGGCTTTTCGAAAAGATTTCACCCTGCAGAGATGCACCAATGAACCCACATGCATCGAAACACTTGCTTAGAGGTGTACCGGTGGAGCGTTCGATGCAATACTTCCCTTCTCTACAAACAAGTCCAGGGAGCCACCTAGCTAGGTTGGATTTGCCTAGAAAGTCCGGCTAAAGCTCCGAGGCGGACCTAGCCGATGCGAGAACGGCTTCGGGAGGAACACTCATACGATTTCCCTCCTTCCACACTCGATAAACGAACGATTCGCAAGCCCTACCGTAAGGTAACCACGTAACCAACATCATCATACCTGCTCATCAACATCGTCATACGCGCGCAAATGGAAACACCCGAACTAAGTTGTGGCTCCTGGACAGGTTTGAGGATCCAGTAATAGATTGCGGGGAGACCCATAGAACTCCCACATGTGGTTAGTGCGCTTAGTCTTGGATCAGCGGAAAAGAACTCGGGTCCTAGGCGACACTAGCAGAACAAAACACCACGATTGGCCTTCCGCCGGTGCCTTATCTTTATTATATTATTCCCATCGCAACAGAAATTAAAGATTAACATTTAGTTGTGCCTAGCTATCATATTATCAGCAAGACTAGATAAAGAGATAACAGTACTCAAGCAAAGCACCTAAGAATGCACTAGGACTCGCAAGGTTAATAAGGTAAACAAGCAACAGGGTAATAGGATGTGGAGGTGTGGCTATATCATGGCTGCCAGGTAAACATGCAAATAGGATCGGGACACAAGCATCGTAACATAAGGCTAGCAAGGAACAAAAGATAGGTAGAGTAAGAGACAGAAAACAAGCAAAGATAGCAAGGGAGTATCACTTGCCTGCAATCCGGTAGAGGTAGCAGAACCTGTTGTTGCTCACATCAACTCATCGTCCTATTCCCGAAGAAGCAACGAACACTGGGCAACGGAAAAGATGCATTTTACACTACGGCAAAAAAAGCGGCATGTTGATGACATGTATGCATGATAGATTAAATGTGATCCAATTTTATTTTCTAACACATGGCAAAGCATTTTAAATGGGATCGGTGCACAATATAGGTGCACCGGACAAATCCCATAATTAAAGTTGGATTAATTCGACTAAATAAACAATTGTTCGATGTTGATTGAGCATGCATGATTTTATAAGATACGCATATAGGGTATAGGTTTAGGGTTGGGGTCACACATAGGATCGACGAATCTTCGGATTTGGAACCACTGTCTTCGGATCGGAGAGGAAGTAGTCGACGTCGTGAAAGTAGCCGAAGTAGTGGAAGTAGTCGTTCCATAGTTGACTTTGTGGAAGTAGTCGTTCTTGGGGTGTCATCGTGGCGGACCTTGGCGTTCTGGGCTTCGGGGTCGTCGGGGTTCACGGCGTCGTGGTACTCGGGCACCGGACTTCACAGTCACGCACGAAGGCGGCCGACACAAAGCAAACACGAAGAACTTGGCGTCGGGTTCACAGAGTCGTGTCGTCGTGCACGGAGTCGTGGAAGATCTTTTCGTATCACCGTTCATGGTCGTCGTGGTTCGCGGCGGGTCGTCGGGTCGTACTTCTCATATCCGTCGTGCACGGCATCGGTCATCGGGCTCTTCACGGAGGGTCGCCGGGAACGGGATCGGAGAACTCGGGAAACAACCGTCTGGGAACCGGCTTCGGAAACGGGGACACGCACACGACATCAGAAAGGGCACCGGGTTTTCTTGCGGGCATTCCACCGAACACTTGGCTGGCGCCGGGGAAAAGGAGGTCGGGGGCGCAGTGGCGGCCCGAGGCGGATGGAGGCCTCTTGGTGGAGGAGACCAGAGTGGCTGCTGGCCGGAGAGGACGCGGGGAGGCGGCGAGGTGGCCGAGCTCGGGCTCGAGCTGGAGAGCGGTGAGGAGAGGTGGCGCATGGGTAGAGCAGGAGGTGAGCTCGGGCATGCACGGGTCAGGAGGAGGAGCTCGGGGAAGGTGGTCGCCGGTCGGTAGGGGAAGCAGCGCGAGGGAGGCGACGGGGATGCGCGGGGCGGTGCTAGCATCGAGGGCGGGCCAGGGACGGACGCGGCAGCGAGTGAGGAGGAGTGGAGGCGCGGCCATGGCCGAGGGAGGCGAGTCGGGGACGACCACGGTCGGCCGGGGAGGGAGGAGGGCTGGAGGAGGACGGAGGGGCGTGGTCGAGGTCGGCCGGCGGAGAGGACCGGTCGGGGAGGCGCGGCGCGGCCAGAGGAGGATGAGGCGCGCGCGGGCGTGGCGAGGAGAGGGGCGACGGGCGTCGGCACCGGGCGGCAGGACGCGGTCGACGGTGGCTCGGCGGCGCAGGGGAGAGAGGAGGTCGACCTGCGCGAGGTGGAGGTCGAGCATGGGTGCGGGAGGTCGGGTACGGGAGAGAGAAAAGAGGAGAAGGGGAAAAGAGAGAGGAGAGAGAAAAGGGGAAGAAAAAGGACCCGATTGCAAAACCCAGGGGCCTGATTGAGAGGTGGAAGTACCTGTCCGTGAAAAATGAAAAGAGAGGAGGGTGGCTGCAAGAAGGCAGGGGTGGGAAAGGAAAAAAGCCAGGGCCAGGATTAGGGTTTGTAGGCTAGGGTTTGCTTTGCTGGGCTTTTGGGCCTAGCTATCTGGGCTACTCTCTCTCGCACTCGAAACATTTTCTTTTGCAAAATAAATTTGGCAAATAAGCGAGTCCATAAGAAGCGACCCGCTTTTTCATCGGTTCCGGGGGAAGACCAAAGATCTTGCGCGACCGGTCCGCTAGAAAAACTCAAAAGAGAAAGAGAGGTATGCACTGTGAAGGAAGCCCTCTGACTTCGGTTCTTCCCAAGAACAAGGAGACACGAACTAAATAACTCGTACAGGCTACGGGAATAGTGAACGGGAAGAAGGAACTAGTGAGGCTTTCGTTGGTAACGGAGACGAACGTCTCGGTAAAACTTTTGCGACAAATTTTAGCAAAATAAAATAGGGTTTAATAAAAATATTTTTTGTTGTCAAAAACATGCGATGCGATGATGTTGATGTCATGATGATGCAAAAATAAAATAACAAGCAATTCTAATTTGGGGAAAAACCCCGGGATGTTACACCCCACCTGCCTCTGCCAGCTGGCTTCCTCTCTCGACGTCCACCAAGTTAGGAAAATTTGATATTTAACATCTTTATCGTCCAAAGTACATGCATGTTATCTTGTTAACTTAGTGTATGCATGCTTATTTAACATCTTTATCGTCCAAAGTAAATGGGGTTGTCTTTTAAACTTAGATTATGCATGCTTCAAGTGTTCATGTCTGTACTTATAATAAGAACGGGATATCTGATAGTATATATCTTGATCACAACAGACAAGGTACTGGCTGCAAGCATAGTGACAGTGAACTGCTGGGTTTGTTTAATTATCTATCAATGTACATGATTAAGGTTGCCTGGATGATGGTTTATAAACGAGAAGCCATTGGTACTATGTGGTGTGTGCAAGTATGAAACATGAATGCTTGCAATATAGTCGGTCACGACGTGTTATGGGAAAGCTATACGGCTAATAAGACTAACGACTAATTAAGTTGACTTTGCTAAACAATCAGGGTACATGTTATGGTAGTTACCGAACTTAACTTCAAAGGAGCGACATTATTTTTTAGGGCGACTTCGGAGGTTTGAAATTTCCTAACGCGATCTGGCGACTTCGGAGGCACCTGTGCTGGCGACGGTGGTGGCGTGACCTGCGGTTGACGCCGGCCGCCCTCTCCCCGATGCTGGCCTCGGCGGAGGGGTCTGCCTCGGTGGCGGACCCGGACTCGGTGCAGGGCCGGCTGTGGGCGGACATCGCGGACGAACTCGAGTCTGAGGCGGCGGAGCGTCTGGAGATGGAGCACTTCTGCTCCTCACCGGCTCCCCCCACCCTCGCCCACTTCATGGTGGTCGCTCGGCGGTCGCCATCTCGTTGTCGCCGACTCCCTGGTGCTCCTGCTGGACGGTCTCCGGTGAGGCCGGCGCCCCCGCCCATGGCGGCGCCTGCGCGGCATCGGGCTGCTGGCCGATCCCCGCTTTGCGGAGCTGGTGCTGGCCTGGTGGGAGCGGCTGCTGCGGGGCTTGGCGGCCCTGCGGCGGCGCCCTCGTCAGGTCTGGCGTCGGCGTCCTGTGTGCGGTCGTCCCCGCCACCGCCGTTGGGGTCGGCTCCGTCCTCGCGTCCGCTCCCTTCCCTGTTGGGCCCTATCCCAACACGCAGCCTGCTAGCGGCCCGGTGGAGAAGGCCCCAGTTCTTGCGTGGAGATTCCAGGATGTGAGGGTTGCTGGTGGGCCTCGGTGGAGATCGGCTACCCGGGCTGGAAATGGGCCTGACGGTCCAGCTGCAGCCCAGCAGGCCGGCCCAGCCGCGTGGTTGTGGATCCGTCAGGGCTCAACGCATTTGGGGCTAGGGTTCCCTGCCTCGGCCCGGCAGATTTCCAAGCACCGCGCCTCTGCCCGTCGGGTCGTCCCTCTCCCTCCCCTGCCGCTGCAGTCCTGCTCCTACATCGCCGTCGTCGTCGACGGGATGAAGCACCGCCGGAGTCATTCCCTCTCGCCGCCGCCTCGTGCCTCCTCCCCGTCGCGGCATGGTGGTCGCTCGCCGTCGCGCCGCTACCCGTCCCCACCTCGGGCGGCCCCTGCGCTGGTCTACCGTCCGTCGGCGCGCCGTTCCCCGCCGCGGCGCTAGCCAGTCCGTCCCCGCGAGGCGCCTCGGGCACGTCAGGGCTCGTCCCCTCGCCGGGGTTCTCTGCACACCCGTGGGGGCGCAGCCCTCGCCGCGCCAGGTCGCCTGCCGCTCTGCGACGGAACAACGGCTGCAGGCGGAGCTGGAGAAGCGCCCTGCCGGTCAGCGCGAGTCGGGTCGGCTGCTGGCCGAGCCTGGTTCCTGGCGGTCAGGCCGCCGGTCCCCCGCCTGCTCCCGCTGCTCCTGTGCAGGTGGGCGCTGGTTCGGGCCTGCAAGGAAAGAAGAAAAGAAAAATAATAATAAGAAGAAGACGGCCCCGTCTGCTGGTGTGAGTGGGAGCCGGTCCGCGGCGCCGCCGGCTCCTGGTGGCACGTCTCCTGCTGCTCCCCTGCCTGCGTCTTGGGCTGAGGCGGGAGCTCAACATCGTGCTCGCTCGGCCAGGGGGAGCCTGGAGTTGCTCGGCCATGGCATTGATGCCGAATTTTACTTCATCGACATGGGGGGCGTGAAGCTTGCCACTCCCAAGCACTTGGCGGTGACCACGGTGCTCCCGGACCAGGACTTGGCTCCTTCGGTGGTGATCTCCGCTGAGACCATCCGCGCCGAGCTTGTCCAGCTGGATCGTGGTGCTCCGTGGGTGGTCAAGGAGCGGTCCGCCCTAGAGTTTGTGGTGGCGTTCCCCTCCTCGGAGCTACTTGGTGCCGTGTCGTGGGGGCTATGACCACTCTGCCGGTTCAGAACATCAAGGTATCCATCAAGCCATCTTCCACTGACCCCGACACGACGTACACCCTTGACTCGGTGGATCCGGATCCACGGGATCCCGAACGAGGCGAAGACGGGCCCTATTGTGGAGCTGATTTCTCAGGCTATTGGCAAGTTTCAGGAGTTGGACGAGCGCTCCCTGCTGGGGCATGGCCCTGTTCGCCTTCGGGTCATGGTCCCAGACCTCTCCAGGATTGGCGGCCCCCTGCCACCGTTCTTCTTCGATGGGGCCGGGAGGACTCTTGTGGTGGAGGTGGAGTTGGAGGGGGACCGGCCGAGGTCCCCGTCCCCACCCTCGCGCCTCTTCCCGGACCACGGCCACTCCTCGGGGTAGGATGAGACCTCGGGGGGGGGGGGGGGGGGGACCCGTCGGACGACGCCAGGGAGGGGGTTGAGGACTCTCGTCCCTTTCCTGAGGAGATTATGCCTTCGCCCACGTCGCACCCTTCTGCAGGGGGGCGCCCTCTGCATTTGCTCAGGCCCTAGCTCCCCCGCCTGGCTAGTCGGCCTCAGCCCTCCCCTCCGTGGCTCCCCCTCAGTGCTCTCGTGACGAACCGACCTAGACTCTAGGGTTTCCTTTCTCTCAGTACGGGTCTAACCTGTGTGAGGGTCCAGGATCCCTAGACATCTCGGGCCTTATCCCCACGGTGCTCGGTCCTCTCCCCTCGCCGCAGTCGTCAGCGGAGCGAGAGAAGGACTGCGTTAGTGTGGGGATGGAGGTCCAGGCTCCTGTTTTCCCGTGCTTTTTCGGGATGGTGTGCTACCACCGCTCGCCCGGCACTCCTCGTGCTGACCCTCCTAGGGCGGCTCCTATGGTCCCCGCTACGCCGGATCACGCAGTCTTGGAGCAGGTCACGGTCTTCCCCGACACTCCCGTGGCCGGCGCCAAGACCCGCCCTTCCTGTCGCCCCCGCACCCCCCCACCCCCACCACCTCCCTCTCGACACAGTGCTCGGCTTGCTCGGGCTAGGGCCGGGGCCGAGGTGGTGGAGCCAGTCGCGGTGTTGGCCGAGCGTCGGGCGGCGGCTCGCAACGTTGGTCCAGGTACTTCCGGCTCTATGCCTTCCCCCTCTACCCTACCTACCTCTCTCCCTTCTGGTTCTCGATTTTCGGTTCTCGATTCGGTTCCACTTGAGCACTTGGTTCAGGTGGCGACAGATTGTGACGTGGTCTTCCGCGGGGAACGCGGACCCCGCTTAGAGCAGATTGTTGCGCTTAAGGCTAAGGAGATCTACGAGGGGGCCCTAGCGGCGGCTCGAGCTCAGTCTGAGCTTGAGCGGCAGGGGTCCCCCACACCCGCTGGACCTGTGCAGGAGGCACCGGGGTCCGGCAGTGGTGTATCTCCGGTGCCTGAGGGGGATGCCCCTGTTGCTACCTCCATGTTGAAAAAGCGACGAGGGAGACCCCCGAAACCAGTGTCCAGGCCCTCGACCTCTGGTAGGGCCCGATCGGTCCCCCGTAACGGGACCACCCCCGAGATGATCCAATGAATGTCAACCTATTCATCTGGAACATGCGGGGGTTCGGGCAAGAGTGTCGTCGACGGCAGCTAACGGATTATATCAGGAAGGAGAATGTGGACATTGTTGGGATCCAGGAGACGATTAGTAGCTACTTCTCGATCGCGGAGCTTGAGAGCCTTAGTTGCCATAAGTTTGCATGGCAATGGCTTCCGGCGTCGGGGCACTCTGGGGGTATCCTCCTTGACGTCAATTAGGACACCTTTGAGGTGGATGACATGGACCGCGGGGAGTTTTTAGTGAGCATGTCGCTCACCCATAGACAGTCCCACCTCTAATGGGAGGTTATCATTGTCTACGGCCCCGCGGACCATCGGAGGTCCCCAGCCTTCTTGGCCGAGCTCAAGTCAAAGGTGGAGCGTTGTCCAATCCCAGTAGTGGTGGGGGGGACTTCAACTTGATTCGCTCACCTGACGACAAAAGCTCTGGTAATGTGGACATACCGAGGATGCAGATGTTCAACGACTGTATCACAGATCTTGCCATATGGGAGATCACGCAGGTAGGGGCTCGATATCCTTGGTCCAACAACCGGATTGAGCCGACCCGGAGTGTCCTGGACCGGGTCTTAGTTTCGGTGGAGTGGGAGATTACCTTCCCCCTATGCTCGCTTCGAGCGTTGACTCGGGTTGGCCCCACCTAGGCAAAATTGCTTCCATTTTGAGGAGTTTTGGCTGGGTATGCCAGGCTTCGTGGAGGTCGTGAAGCTTAAGTGGGGATCGGCTGCCGCTTCTCCCCAAAGAGCATATAATGCGGTTGACATTTGGCATCACTATGCAAAGGTCGTCCGCCAGTTTATGCGTGGGGGGGAGCGAATGTGGGCGCTGAGCTCCGCTCAAAGAAGTCGGCACTTCTCTGCCGAATCTAGGCGCTGGATGCGGCTTCTGATACGGTAGGCCTGTCTGCTGAGGAATGGATCCAGCGTTATGCCTTGCAGAGATCCCCTACGGACATCTATAAAGTCGAGGAGATATTCTGGCGACAACGGAGTCGCCAGAATTGGATCCTACGCGGCGATGCCAACACGGCTTACTTCCATGCCATTGCAAATGGAAGGCGCCGTAAATGCTCTATACCATACTTGTGGGCGGATGGGCATCTCTTAGAGGAGGCGCCAGACCTTTCCACTCACATCTACTCCTTCTACGGGGACCTCTTTACGGTGGGTCCCCGTACTGGAGTGGCATTAGCTCCTGATTTCTGGCCTTTTGGGGAGAGAGTCTCGAGTGACGAGAATGGTATACTTCTGCAACCTTTCCAGCTAGAAGAGATTAGGAGGGTGATTATGGATATGAAGGCGAATTCGGCTCTAGGGCCGGATGGCCTTCCGGTCGCCTTTTTCCTGAAATTCTGGAATAGTCTAGAACCGGTGATCATGCCAATGTTCCAAGAGTTCTACATTGGAACGTTGGTTATGTCGCGGCTGAACTTCGGCGTGGTTACCCTAATCCCCAAGGTTCCGGGGGCTACGGACATTCGCCAGTTCAGACCTATCACAGTGATTAATGTCATTCAGCGTCTCTTCGCCAAGGTGTGCGCAACTAGGTTGGCACCGGTGGTGGAGCGGTTGACACACCCCTACCAGTTTGCCTTTCTTAAGGGACGTTTCATCCATGATGGAATTCTAGATGAAATTGTTCATGAGGTAAAGGTACGATGCCTTATGGGCGTCTTCCTTAAGCTGGATTTCCAGAAAGCATATGATCGCCTGGACTGGGCTTTTCTCCGCCAAGTTCTCGAGCGTAGGGGGTTTGACGATCGCTTCATCAGCTGGGTGATGCAGATGGTTATGTCTGGCAACACTGCGATTAACATTAATGGGGCCATTGGCCCCTATTTTAGGTCCTCGTGTGGGGTCAGGCAGGGGGATCCTATTTCCCCCCTGCTATTCGACCTCGTTGCGGATGCCCTGGCGGCTGTCTTGGATAAGGCCAAGATGGCCGGGCACATTCCTGGTGTGGTTGGGCATCTGATCCCTGGAGGTGGGGTAACCCACCTCCAGTATGCGGATGACACTATGATCATGGTGGAGGGCTCGGACCTCGACATTGTTAATCTGAAGTTCCTCCTCCTCTGTTTTGAGGCCATGTCTGGCCTCAAGATTAACTTTGACAAGAGTGAGGTCATGGTTGTGGGCTTTTCTCCGGAGGAGCAACAGCGGATTGCGGACAACCTCAACTGCAGGTTGACCTCATTCCCGATCTCCTATCTGGGGATGCCTCTAGGCGAGTCTAGGATCCTCATTAGGGATCTAGAGCCCTTAGTGGGGAGGGTGCGGAAGAAGGCTGAGCCGTGGCGCGGGCGTTTTACTTCCAAAGGAAGTAAAACCGTGCTTATTGATTCGTGTCTTTCCAGCCTCCCCATGTATATGATGGGCTTATATACACTGCCGGAGGGAATTCATGCTTCCTTTGATAAGGAGCTATCTAGATTCTTCTGGCAAGGCTCTGATGGGCGTCAGAAGTACCACATGGTCAAATGGGCAGATCTCTGTACCCCCAAGGATAGAGGGGCATAGGGATCTTGGCCTCCCGCCAGATGAACAAAGCTCTCATGCTTCGGTGGGTGTGGCGGATACTTAGAGAGGAGGGGGGGTCTTTGGCTACAGATCATCAAAGCTAAATACTTACAGGGTCGCCCCCTCCTCGTGTGTGACCGCCAGGACGGCTCCCAATTCTGGCGAGCCATCCAAGCCATCAAACATGAGATCCGTATGGGTGCCCGCTTCTCCATCGGGGATGGGGAGGGCACCCTATTTTGGCACGGCCTGTGGATGGATGACCTACCCCTACGGGTCAAGTTCCCTTCCCTTTTTGACATTTGCTCCAACCCTTCGCAGCTTGTGGCCTCGGCGGTCCATAATGGGTCCTGGAACATCTTGTTCCGGCGCACATTCGAACAGGCTGAGGCGGGCAGCTTGGAATGAGCTTCGGGATTCTCTCCCGGACTCAGTACCAGGGGGCCAGGATCGGATTTCTTGGCGTCTCTCCCCGTCTGGATGCTTCTCAGTGAAGTCGGCCTATCAGGGCCTCTTCACAGGCCCCCCATGCCCGTGGGCGGCCCACTTGTGGAAGTCCCCGATCCCACTGAAAATCAAGATATTCGTTTGGCAGCTACTCAGGAACTACCTACCCTCCGGGGTGGAGGTTTCGAAACAACAAGGACCAGGGGGCTTATGTCCGCTATGTGGGATCCCGGAAACGGGAACCCACATCCTCTTCGCTTGTCCCGCGGCCCGGTTCCTGTGGAACTTTACCGGTGAGGCCTTGGGGCCTGCATGGCAGGCCCCGGACCTAGGGGAGTTCCTAGAAACCCAGGCGAACCGGTCCGGAGGGGGTAGACGCCTCTTCTGGACGGTGTTTGCTGCGTTGTCTTGGACCTTGTGGACGATTAGGAATAAGATGGTTATCGAGAGGGTGTTCCTACGCCATGCGTCTGACTCTGTGTTTAAATTCATGGCTTTCTTGCAGCTTTGGCACCCGCTCTGTAGGCAGCGGGACAGAGAGCGGCTGGACGGCATGCTTGACAGTCTCTTGGGAGCTGCACGTCACATCTCCTCGACGTCTAGTAGTTGAGCTCCTTCTTGGGGGAGTCCCTTTTATTCTCTCCCCCCCTCCCCCCTTCCCCCTTCCTCTCTTTAGGTGGGCTTACTTGTGCTGATGCCCCAGCTTCCTGACTCTGAGTGCTTTGGGTGCATTCGTGTTGGTGGTGTGTCTGTCTTGTTTGGACTCGGTTGTGGTACTTTGCTTTATTTATAAAGCGGGGCGAAACCCTGTTTCGAGACATTATTTTTAAAAATCTGTACTGCACATTGCTCTGAACGAAAGCATGGAGCAAGCTGACCCTGTAAAAGACCAAAGGTTGTGATGTCCTGTTTTTGCCATCTTGGTTGGGAATTTCATCAAGCATCTCAACGGTGTATACACCTGCGACATGCGACAGTACATAATTTCTAACACACGGCTGTTAGAAATTCAGAGAAATGGAGGTTCAAGACGATCGACCATGCATGAACGCAGAAGCGGCAAAGGCCATAGGTGGATATGACGCAGTGCCGGCGGCCGTCATCATCGCACAGGATACTGGCATGATGCGCTAGTGGTGCAGATGCCGAGGAAGGGGACGTCGCGCTCAAGGAAGGGGACGCCGCGCTCGAGGTAGCAGGCATGCGAGGAAGCTCTACGGAGTCGTTCTTCTGATCCACGGCGGCGTCGCTCGGGTGGAGCGGCACGTGCATCCCCGCGGCATCGGCCTCAGCCGCCTGACGCGGGACTCTTCCATCCTCTGTACTTGCGGGAGAAGGATGGAGCTGCTCTGCGCTTGCCGGATGAGTATAGGGCCGACACAGGGAGGGCTTTGGGCTGCCACCCGCGGCAGAGGTTTGGATCGGCGCGGTGAAGCCCTGGGCTCGTCCTGGCGGTGGAGGACGATGGAGAACTTGTCTACGGGGATTTTGGCGGTGGCACTGGTATAGTAATTTTCTAACTCGCATGGGTAAAGTAGGAAAGTTAAATGACGTATGACAACGGGAATCTTTTCATTGTTGTCCTAGCATTGTTGTGTCTAACTTTTTACTACACTATTTTCGATTTGATATTGTCTGACACATGCATGCTTTTTAGTATTGTTTGGACAGAGGCAACTCCCTCTCATCGATCATCAATCATGTATTACCTTTTTAAAGCTAGTCTTTTTATGAGTTAAGTTTCACTTCTACCAACTAGTACTGATTAGACACTTGCTAATCTGGTAGCCTTGCTAATTAACCTGGTAGCTTTTCTCGGAAATCTGGTAGCGATTCCTAATCAACCCGGTAGCCATTGGTAATCAACCCGGTAGCTTCTTTCGAAGATCTGCTAGCCATTGCTAATGCCCGGTAGGTTCTTTCGGAAATCTGGTAGCCATTGCTAATCAACTCGGTAGCTTTTTCCGGAAATCTGATAGCCATTGCCTGGTAGCTTATTCTAAATAATCTGGTAGCCATTGCTAATTAACCCGGTAGCTTCTTTTTTGAAATCTGTTGGTCATTGCTGATCAAACAAGTAATGAAAAAAGGTTAATATCTGGGATGCATGCATACATGCATGTGATTTTTATATTTTTTGGAATAATACCCGAGCAGGAGAGTATGGTGATGCATGCCGAGTATGGTGGGTGATGCTCTGCCACAAAGTTGTCCATTCTTTTGCCAGGAGAAACGTGAATCCAGTGGATGACAGCTCAGTCACGCATGCAACCGCTCGGTACTATGCTTTTCGGGTTACGCAACTGCCCGCCGCAGAGCGCGACATATATTCGGCGCCGCTAGATAGTCGCATCCTTCAGTTTAATAGTATAGATTCTGTAGAATAATTTAAAATGTTCTTTGTTATTTCACGGAAACGCACGGGGCCTTAGCTAGTACTAGAATTATGGATATAAACGAAAGAAATAAGACAAGAAGAAATCTGTCAAATATATGGGGCCGAGAGAGCCAGAACACACGGCTAGTGAAAGCTATTTCTAGGATTCCACGTGGTGTCAACGCATCCAGCAATCGTGGAGGACCAAAGGAAAGTAGACGAAAACCAATGGACGTCGTCAGCTCCAAGACCAAAGGCGGACCACCATTTCCGACGCCGAGGACAACCCCTATAAGAGCCCAACATCCTATCCCGTCTCTCTACTTTTTCCTTGCCTTCCGGCGCCGCTCCACATAGTTTTTTCGCTGCCGACCACCGGCGAGAAACCCAACAGAATAAAGCATGGGGCCAGCCACCGCGCGTCTCGGCGTCCTCCTCGCCGTGGCGTTGTTGTCCGCCGGCTTCGTCCCGCTGGCGACGGCGAGAGGGAAAGGGAAGCGGGGCGGCCCCGTCAACCCGCTGGTCGCCGGCATCTGCTCGCGTACGCCGTTCCCGGCGTTGTGCAAGAATACGGCTGGGAGGCACGCGGCCAAGTACCATGTCATCGACAACCAGGCCGTGCTGAACATGCAGGTCGACGCGTTCGCCAAGCGAACAGCGGCGGCCCGGAAGTTCGTCGCCAGGGCGTCCCGCAAGGGCACGCCGGCGCAGACTCAGGCGCTGAGCTTCTGCGACACCATGTACATGAACACCCAGGACACCATCGGCGCGGCGCAGCGGGCCATCACCTTCAAGGACAGGGGCACGGCCAAGATCATGCTGCAGCTCGCCGTGCAGGACTTCCAGTCGTGCGACCGGCCGTTCCAGCAGGCCAGCATTCCGAACCCAATGCTGAAGATGGACGCAGAGCTCAACCAGATGGCCAACAACTGCATGCAACTAGCCAACATGATGTGAGAGATCGTCACACCGCTGGCAGAAGCTAATGCAAGGATATGCAAGGACTTGAGCTTTCGATTCTGTTATGACAGAAGATCGCTTACTATGCTAATATTTTATTTTATTTCCTGACAAATTGTTTTAATTATCTTTGCCCGACCTGCATTTGTTGAGTAGGTCTTAAAATGAGGAGAAGGGCATTTTTCATTTGTCAGTCTTGGCTGGTCTCACTTCCTTTGATCAATTTCCTCTTGATTTGCTTTGTGTTGTTTTACATTGTTTAAATACTGAGAATTGTGTTGATTAGAAAATATAGGTCGTGTGTTGATACATCCTATGCTTATTAAATTAGCAACTAGTATACCGGAAAATCTTTCCGTTTCATTGATTTCCTAGGTGCATGAGGACACATAACCACAGTGCAAACAAGCTTTCAACTACTCCCTGCTTCCGGGTGTACCAGTCCTACGCGTATCCCTAGATCATCTTTGACCTATATAATACAAGAGGCCGTGTTCCAGCTCTTCTAGCCTTGTCTTCTCATCTCCTTTCTTGCATATCCTTGCATTAGCCGTGTTAGAAAATATATAATCTAAAGTTTCTAATGATTTTTTTGTCATGTATGCATCATATTAAGTTGATCAAATTGACGACCTAGGACTACGCGTAGAAGTAATATACCTAGACGGAGGTAGTAGCGGAAATATCGAGAACCCAATCAGCCGACCCCCCCCCCCCCCCCCCCCCCCCCCCCCCCCCACCCACCCACCATTGTAACGTCTAGGTTTAGGCGGTATGGATGGGATTTGGTTAACCCTTTATCTTCCGGATCCGAACCTAAATAACCATTTTGTATAAAGGGATAAAATAGATTAACCATTAGGTTAGGAAAGGTTAACCGTTGGTTATTTAGGTTCGAACCTGAGCTGCTGTCTTCGGCGTCAAACAAGAATGAACGAGAGGCATCTATGTCATCACTGTTGGAGGTCGTCAAGGTCGGAGGGCGTTTGGAGATTCATGGGTTGCGGGCAAGCCGGGCGGCTGGTCGGAGCTCACTACAAGGATCCGGGTCTATTGCGACGAATACATGCCGATTTGTGGCAATAGGTACATTGCTACGAAATGAATTCGTTGGCAGCCGTTGCAAATAAACGCATGGTAATAGGTTATTGCCACGAAAAAACAATTGTGGAAATAAAAAGTGTGCTATTGCAACAACCATGTGGGAAGTTGCCACATTTTTCCCGTGGCAACACTCACCTGATGCCACAATTTGGTTTGTGGTGATAGCATTAATGCAACATGTAACGAATCGTGGGGACTGATAGCTCATGGTGATAGACATTTGTGGCAACAAACCTATACCAACGACGCTCGTTTCATGGCGCTTGCTCTTCTGTGGCAAAAAACTATGGCAACATACTCATTTTGGTGGTGATAAATAGCTATCACAACGGGCAAAATATTTGTAGCGAAAAACTGTTGCAACAATTTAACTTTTCATGGCAATAGTATATTTCAACAAAAATTAGTTTTGTGGCGCCAAATAGTTATCGCAACGGGAAAAATCTTTGTAGAGACAAGCTATTGCGACAATTTAAACTTTTCATGGCGATACTCTATTTCAACAAAACTTAGTTTGGTGACGTTAAATATTTATCGCAATGGGTAAAATGTCTGTAACGAGAAGCTCCTGCTATAATGTAAACTTTTCGTGGTGATACTCTATTTCAACAAAACTTAGTTTGGTGGCGTCAAACGGTTCTCGCAACATACAAAAAAATTATGATGCCAAGTTATTGCAACAATATAAAGTGCTCCGTTGAAACATCCTAGTGTAATGAAACATATAGGCATGGCAACTGAGATGGTACCAACATGTGGCAACCAAAAGTGGGTTGTGGTAATAGACTATTGCAACCGTAAAAAAATTAGGCATTCAATTATAATATTCAAAACCATTCAATTACAATATTCAAAATCATTCAATTACGCTCAGAGATAAAGGGAGACGTCCGAACGGCGCTCAGAGCGGCACGGGGAGGCGGTCAAGCGGCGCTAGCTGGTGTCGAGGACGCGGTGGTAACTGGAAATCTTTGGTTCGATTGGATCGAACCTAAAATATTAATGGGTTTTTGAGTTTTCCATTTGGCCCATTGGGCTCTAGTTTAGGTTAGGTTAACCTAACCAATGGTTCAACTGAAACCAAGTCTCATCCATATTTTGGCGTCACCAATAGTAATTTGGTGATTGGTGGAGTCATTCTACTATCACAAAAATATTTTAAAATTATAGAACTAATGGTTCAACTGGAACCAAGTCCCATCCATATTTAGGCGCCACCAATAGTAATTTGGCGATCGGTGGAGTCATTCTACTATCACAAAAGTATTTTCGAATTATAGAAATTCAAAAAAACCCAAAAGAGAGGCGTTTTGGCTCCCAAGTTCATATGCTCCTCGCAGATTTGAAAAATAGTACTCCCTCCGACACATAAAAAGTGTCGCTCATTTTATACTAAGTTAGTACAAACTTTGTACTAAGTGGACGACACTTTTTATGGATCAGACGGAGTAAAATAATTTTAAGAATACAGATTTTTTTTTTTTGTTTACAAACATATACAAGTTTTCAACATATGTGTAAAGTTTCAGGACAAAATGACATTTTTTGGTGCAGAAACAAAATCAGTGTTTTAAAAATATATTTTTCAATCTTTTTTTAGCCATAGATTTTTTTTTTCATACATAGCACCATAAATGCTATTTCGTCCCTAAACTTTACATGTCTGTTAAAAACTTGTTTACATTTGCCTCCAATTGTTTTCAGATTTTTTTTAAGAATGTTTTACTATTTAAAAAAAAACTACAAGAAGCATGTGCGCTCGAAAGCCAATGTGAATTTCTGCGGAAAAAAAAAAGTGAAATCAAGTCTGAGAAACAAACAAGATTACAACTGTGTATTTTTTTATATTCGAGAGCCAAATAGGTTAGAACCCAACTGAATTATAGTGGAACTAAAATTTAAATTCAAATATGTATTAATTAAAATCAAAGTCTAGAAGCATTATGATATTTCAATTAATGTTTTTATTAAATCAACATAACATCTTGATATTTCTTGTCTTCATTTGCAGAAAAGGATTTTGTGTATAAGCCTCACACCATGATATTACATACATATGCATGCAAACCCAATATCTCTTTTAATTATTATTTTTGCTACAAAAAAGAGATTCAACATAGTCAACATAGAATAACGAAACAAGAGAGACCTAATCATCAATATTGAGGTAGAATAAAGTTAGTTCCCTCCTGGCGGCGTGATTTGATGTTGCTCGGGATTATGAGCAGCCTGCTGAGAAAAAGGTGCCCTGTGTTCTTGTATTGAGGGACCTCTCTGCATTGTTTCTCTTCGCTCAACTTGCATAGTCTCTCGTCGCCTATCATAGCGAGGACGAGGTCTACTCCTCACCTGCTGCCTCTCAGTGAACTGAAATTGTGGCCTATGAATGACTTTGCCATCTACGAACAGATCACCTGGTCAAAGTAGTTGCCTAATATAAGTACAACCGGATAATCGCAGCATATATTTGGGTGGAGAAGAAAACTTCAACCATAAGACATAAAACTGAAAGCAAAGAAACAGTAGTGTGCACAAGAATGAAAAATAGCATTCAGAACTGATTTCCCCCACGTGTACCGTTGTACATGTAGGCACATGTACAATACCACCATCCCATCTTTATACAATAATAATATAATGTCCTTGCACAATCTCAGGGTACATTGCAGGGTTAAGATAAAGCACCACAGGAAGAAGTGATTTTGCATTTTCTTATGTCATATGATAAAAGCATCAAAGTCAGGTGTGGAAGTTTCACCTAGCCTAACTAATGAAAGCACAGTGAATATAGAAATAAGTAAACAACGACTACTAACCTCCATAATCCTTGTTAGGCACATCCAAGTACGAATCAGGTAATACCCAAAGAACTCCAGGCAATCCTAAAGAAGTAGAAACGTCAATAATACAAAGTTCAGTCCAAACCTGATTCTGTGACAATATCCTGCAGAAAAGTAGAGCTATGAAATTTTCACCTTTAACTTTGTATGATAGCTCCTCCGAAATCAATGCGCCAAACCCTGTGTAAGTTGTAGTGCATACTGAGTAGATCTTCTTCTTTGCCTCCTCCTCACTGCACAAAGCAATTAAAATAAATATCCATTTACTGCTTATAGTATGGAAATTTATTAAAAGAGTGCACATCAAGCAATCAGGATGGACTAAAAGATACTCTTATAGCCTAGAGCTAGTAGTTAGAACGTGATGTATAAAAGTATAAAGGATTGATAAAGTACTGAAGGTAACTGTTTCTGTAAACAATGGACATGACCTAACAGTGTGACAAGCAAGATGCAAGCGGCACAAGCTCAGACAGCTACCAGCAATCAAGAAAAATAGATTGTATTCTTAGGAAAGAGAACAGTTTAGTTAAAGAATTGGAGGTCAGTTTTGTTAGTCAAGTGCAAAACATATTTCTGGGAACAACATGTACCCCATCTATCAATAAAAGAATCAAGGGACTGCCAGTGAGATACTGGAGGATGAAATAAAAAGAAGTTCCTTAAGCCCTTTTCGACGTCAGGGACAAGCTTTGCAGCCAGATTGACAAGGGTGAGTGCCCCTACCTTTTGTATCCAAACCCACACTCACCCAACCTACTTACCCCATCTTGAACCAGCAAATAACAACAAAATCAGTGGTGGATTGGCTAAGACAGGACCACAGAATGCAGGCGGGTAGAGATGAGGGTGCGCATAGTGAGTTTTCATCCAGTAATCTGCTTTATCCCTCTTCTTTCTAACAAATTACAAACGCTTCAAGGGTTTCCACAAATCTAAGCAAGGCGAAGGCACATAGCGTCAACATCCAAACCTGACTCGACGCCAGGGCAACGCCATAATATCCTTGGCTATGGCTTCTATGCAGGACACTGAAAACATGATTTAACGAAGAAGAAAGCCTGCACACACATGGTGACGTGCCTAATCTGCACTAACACATATTTGCATTTTGTTTTTAGCCAGCATAATGTAGAATAGTTATTTCAGTGGCTTAATGGAAGAGATGCGCGATACAAAATTAGAAGAAAAATGCACAAAGTCCCACTCAAGCAGAAGAGGTAATGCTGATTGGGATTATGAAAAATCCCCCCCTAGTCATGAGAACGGATATGCCTGAAGTTGCATCACCCTAAGTGAACAAGGACAACGCTGGCGTTCACGGAGATGGACAACCCGTTCAATGAATCTAAATAAAAGCGGACTGATAATGGCAAAACGAGATTAAAATCGACGAGGTAGAAATCGAAGTAAGATATATTCAATTAATCCAGATTCTTAGTACTGCTTCAGCTCATCAGAGTTGATCAAATAAAATCGGAGAAGTCCGTATACCTTCCGAGGACAGCGGTGAGGGTCTTGACATAGGCGGCTACCATGTCTTCCTCCGAGGGCTTGGGGTCGGCAGGGAACTCCATGACGATGAGCCAGTGCTCGTAGTCGCAACCATCCAGCAGGATAGTCTCCTTGGGTGGCCGGTTGCTCCAGTTCGGGGACGGGTCGTTGAGCGGAGAGTACCCGGACTTTCCCGGCAACGCCGTCTTCGCCCCTCGCGACGGCGGCGCCAACGGAGAGAGGGGGGCAGAGGAGCCAGCGGCAGCGGTGGCTGCGAGGGGGAGGAAGCGACGTGGGAGTGCGCGGGATGAAAGGAGGAGGGCGGAGAGCCCGCGACGTGTTCCTGCTGCAGCCGCCATGGTTGGGGAATTTGGGGGAGATCGGGGGAGAAGGGTTTGCACTTGGCAGTGCGCGAGACAGATGCGTTGTCCAGGTTTGGGTTTATCGCGGTTTTCGCCGTACCAGACCCATGTAGATGTAGTGCACCCACACTTGTGGCGAAACCGGTGCACCACAACCACCAGCAAAATCACATTTTACAAGTAAAAAAAATTACAATGTAGCGCACCTCATTCACATATCCCATATGTTCACAAGTGTTTGTGGTACAAAAACGACGTGTCTGTGTCGGCTTGTGTTCGCCTGATTCATATGCCACCCTTCCGCAGACCCGCGGGAGTCGATCGTGTACACCGTCGCCTCATCCCTAGTGAGGGTACTCCGGCGCCGGTGTTCCAATATAGGTTGGCGGCAACACGCGGGATGAATCCGCCTCATGGTCGTGCTGCCACGCCGGTCGAACGGAGCAGCAGAGAGGGGGGTCTCGACGCGGTGGAGCCGCGCATAGGACTCACGAGTCGAAGCAGCTATGGCTCGTGGCTGCCGGTGAACGAGGACGACCCAATCACCACTGGTGAAGCATGGCAGTGTGAACCCTAGGTGGTGCGTGAAAGCCTATGCGGTGAGCGGAGGCGGTGGAGAAGGGTGACTTATGGGGTAGGTGGTGGCTGGCACGTGTTAGTTAAGAGAACATGTGGTGAGGGCGTCGTGAGACTGGCAAGTGGGGCTGGGATACATAGTGGCCATCGACCATGGAGGTCGCCAGCGTAGTGCGAGGATTTGGTAGACACAGATGTGGTCAACTGGGACTTGGGCGACAACGACCAACAGCAATGGGCGATGGTGTGTGTGAAGAATATCAGGGTTTGGGGAAATATTGTTTCATGTGTTTGTTCCAAGGGATTAACATGAATCTTGTTGAGATAACAAGGTGATCAATTTTAAAAAAAATTGGCAGATTGTAGGGGCTTCCCTTACCGCATTCATTTCAAAAAAAATGACTGATAAGCAATGTTCTATTTGTTAAAGGCTACGAGGAGGAGCGAGACGTAGTGGGATTTGCTGATGTTTTTGTTATTTGTTGAGTTAAACTCTAGTGTTTGTTTTTTTATTGTTGAGTTGAGAGAGGGAAGAGTGCGTGAGAGATAAGTAGGATAAGATCATCTCCAAGCGGATTATTTCAATTTGGCCCCTCATTTGTCCACGCTACATGTCCACTTTAACTCTCATTTGTATATGTGTGCAGCCATGTCCCCTAAAAATATCTAGCCACTTGCATGTGATTGGTTGAGATTGATAAAGAAAGAGAGAGAGTGGTCCAGAGTGGACTAGGTCCTATATCTGGACACCCTCATATCCCCCGTATATGAGTTGACTATGGGGGGAGCCAGACAGCACATACATATAGGGAGAAAGTGGAGGGTCCGGTTAGATGGCATTTTTCCTTCTCTCTCTTGACCGGAGTGTTCGTCCGAACAAATAGGGAGATAGTGGGTCAGATTGGAGATGCTCTAAAAATGATGGTTTTTTAGGCTAGTTCTAGATGTGTCGTCCCGTTTGTTGAGACGAGGGGCATGGGATGGCATTTATGTAGTTAGTCGAAAGTGCGACTTAGATGCATTTCCAAATTGTCTCATATTTTTCTGTAATTATGGGACAAATGTCGGACGTGGGCTTTGTAATCGTTTTAATTGGCTTATATAACCCGGATATAAGTCGTAAAAAAAGCAAGTTCAACACTCAGGCCTCCTTTGAATCACAGGATTTGCGTAGGAAAGGTAGAGGATTCAGGTTCCTACAAGAATATGTACTGTAGCAGTGTTTGATTCATGGGAATGTAGCAAAGGAAAGTTGAAGGAACTTTTCCTTTTCAACCAGATTCATAGGGAAAACACAGGAATGAAACAATCCAGTCCGGCCTCATTTTTCCATTCCTTTACAAGGAACGAGGCAATAAAAACGCTGAGTGAACATCGCTTCTGCACAGCCACTTGACGCTGATATTCTTGCTTGTTATTTACCCTAATCAAGTTGCCTAAGCTACCATGTTGAATTCCTTTCCTATGTTTCAAATGATCACTGAAGGAAATATTCCTGTGTACTCATATCCTATAGGTTTGCACTTGCATTCCTATATAATTCCTATTCCTATTCCTACATTTTGAGATCCTACGAATCAAAGAGGGCCTCATTGTGTTAATGGGTCAAATTCGTGGTCCAGCTCCAAATAACATGATTTGAATTTTTTGTTTCACGACTGAATTCAAATCATTTTTTTGTTTGAGAAAATGTAAAGCTTGAGCCTCAATGCATTTATAAAAATACTAGAGTTATAATTGTACGAGACTAAGACTAGGTTGGTACAAGATAACCAACCCGTGGTTGGATGGTTGTACGTACCCAGCCCACCAAAGTTCAAAACTCAGGTTTGACACTTATGTTTCTTATTTAAGGCAGAATATTCTTTCAGTGGGAGGCGACGTTCCCATCGATAGTGAGACGTTGACTTCGTCAATCTTAATACTCAATCCGCGGCTCAGTCTCTCGAAGGTATTCATAGAGGTAGGGTGCGCATGTGTACGTTATAGAGGTGAGTGTATGCGTGTACACGCGAGCGCATGCATTGTACCGTGTTTCATAAAAAATATCTAGACTGGCACAACCAATCAGTCAAGACAATACTAACGACGACCACAAAAAGAAATTACAACCCATGACAAGGAAATTTTACAGGTATCTCGATGCTAAACTACTATTGGACTAGAATATTGTGTGGACATGGTCCAAAAGTTTTTTCGATGATTATAAAGACATTGCCAGCATATTATATTCTGAAGAGTTGGACTAGATAAGCATACAAGATAGGCAAGGAAAAAACATGGAATAAAATCAAAAATGAAAGCTCAGCTACAATAAAAGAATTTGTCTAATAAATTTTGCAATTTTAGTGTATAAAGTAGCCAAGTCTAGAACTCTCTAGAGGTTTTTTTACTACGTATTAGAAAATGCACTTGATTGCATTGGTCCGCACCTAGAGTATAAACACACTGCAACTACTGACTATGAATAAACCATGTAATGAACAAGAAAATGTCAACCCAGATATGTAGCAAACAAATGACTTTCTTGGTTATTCACGGCTGAAGAAAAAAGAGGTTCAATCAACAAATTTAAAGGAGAGAAAACTTGGCGCTCATAAGTTATTCAAGGCCAAGCACAACTCAATTAATGCTGCCAAACACAAAGGAGGAAAGGTATGCTGCAACCTGCAAGCTATACGTGATACCTTTCATTCCTGATCTAATCATTGGAACCAACAAAAGAAAAATGATAGTGTACAATCACAAGCAGGAGTAGAGAAGTATGATTGCAAAGAAGTAAATCCGGAGCTTCAAGAATCAAGAGTGCAGCGCCAGTGCGCCACCCATTTTGGACAGGCTTAACAATAGTTCTTTGGATTTTAGGACCAATAATAGTTTTTTTTTGTCTAAATGTACAAGTGAAATGGCCTAATTTACATACTCGATATTTATTCAATAAGAACATATTGTTGCAGCAGAATTTCAATGTTAAATGGTACAAAATTTCAGTGTTAAATGCTTATGAATTTCAATGGTAAGTGCTACTGAATTACACTGCTAGGTGCTACTAAATTATTCCGTGTTTCTTGTATAATATTTTACATAAATAGTTCAGTTTTCCCTTTTTATTCTGTTCTCAAGTACTACCGGTTCTTGTATCTTGCTGCAATTTGGAGCTTCATGCATTGTTGTTTCTGTTGCTACAGATAACAGTTGGAAACTGGAAGCAATTTTGCCATTGTTTCATATGTGCCGTTGGATGAATATTGGAGACTGGATGGCATATTGCAGTTTATCATTTATCATGGAGATCATCCATGAAGACCATCAAATGATTGTATCTTCTGACAACGAGAGGAGAGGGAGAGAGAGAGTTATGTACGTTATTTTCAAAGGCACGCACTCAGCAGGACATGTCAGAAATTGAAGGCCGAATACACTTTCCAAAGAATCTCAATGATGTGTGTGCAAACTATATACACCTCATATATATGAATGAATAATCTAAATTAGATGCTGGGAAATCAGAGACAAATCTAGAGATCAGAAAGCAAGGGTTGTTACGACGAGACAACCGTAAGATAGTGTTGGGACAAAACTTCTGCAGGCTAGAACCAGATAAGCTCCTAACTGCTTTCTTCAGAGCTACCACAAGCTAGAGAACCAAACCGCGCTCATGTTATTGTTGTTTCGGTATCAATATGGTTCCCATTCTCAAGGTGCTTTCCATTCATCTGTGCCCGTGGTCTCTGCATACAGCAAAAAAATACCCACTCCTCAGGTTAAGAGATTATGCATCGGTTGATTTTTTTTTTAATAATTAAAAAAAGGAATCTGCTATATAATGGTGCAACAAATGCTTTACTGTGATGCCATACCCGATCAGCAGCATCAACAGAGTTAACATTCAGCAGTCTAGTGCTTTCTTCTTTCAACTTGCTGTCTTTATCCTTCACACTCAAAGGTAATACTGATGCTGATCCTGCTGATCGATCAGGAAGCTCTGCATGAAAATAAAATGATGCAGTCTGATTACATAGAGAAAATTTTGCAACATTATAACTGAAAATGGAACAGGACTAGGACTTACCTGGAAGCTTTTTGTCCAGAAAAAATACAACAAGATTCACTGTATACCTGCATAGAAAAGATACATCAAAAGCGCCAAATGGAAGGACTGGCAGGTACAGCTACGGTAGTGGAATGTTGACTCACCATGCAACAACAACATCAACACTGTAGTGCTTGCGGGAAGCTACTATAAGAAGGCTCTGAGCAACAGCGACGCACCATGCAAGCACCTTTATAAACCTGAAACGAAATTAAAATACACAATTTGACATCTCAGACATCAGCTGAACTTGGAAAACCCACACACTCACATGTTAAAATCTCACCTTACACTCCCATATTTCTGGTAGGTTATGATGAAGACCAGAGTAAAGATCATGTGGGATGAAAAAATCAAGTCACCGCATCCATAAATTACACCTCTTGGGACTGCGGTCATGTAACACCATAAATGTAAGATATTCAGACAAGAACGCCAGCAGATCAAATTGTTTGTTCAATAAGGTGAAAGGTGCATCTTACAATTAATGAGAAGCACCTCAGCTGCATTGTGAGGAGGTGGTAATCTGGCAAGAGGTGAACCCTGTGTACAAATGGAAGTACTCATAAATGAACAATAGCGCAGAGTAACAAACTTTAACTGGAATCTGCCTTTCTGAACCTTTTTTTTTTTAACATAAATTTAGTGCCCTAACCTAATAAACAAGCTTACCTCACGGCAATGGTAGTTAGGCCCTGGAAGTTGTGTAGAATAGAACGTGACTATCCGTAAGAATTGAGAAGCCTAAAGAAACAACAGACAGAGAAATAGAGAAACACTAGTATTAAGCTACAAAGTGAAACAACAGATATCACCATATCACGTACAAGAGAGTAACAAGTCTTGAGATACTCACACATAGGAAAGCAAGCACCCTGCGCCAAATAAGAACAGTGTAGAAGCGCTTGGTTTGAAGGATGAAAGGATGAAATGTCCACTGCAACATAAACAAGCTGGTTTTACAACGAGCAAAGCGAAACATTTATCTGTCGCAAAGGAAGACATACAACAGATGAAAAAGGACAAAAGAAAACAGATTATCTAGGAACTGAAAATCACGCCAATGCACAGTTTCAAAGATGACATGGTATCATTATGTGGTTATTTTGATCTACAGCTTCAGGAAATAGACTCTCAGTTTCCTATAAACACCTCAATGTCATACTCCCACCGTCTCAAAAAGGATGTCATTTCTTTGTCTAAATTTGAATGTATCCGCACAGTAAATAGTGTCTAGATACATTCAAATTTAGACAAAGAAATGACATCCTTTTTGGGACGGAGGTAGTATTATATTATCATCAAGATCAGAAGCGTAAGAGACGGTAAGGCAATTTACCAACGCAAAGGAGACGAAGATGAGCGTAAACAAGGTCTCACTGATGTAACCCCTTTCTTTTCCAAGCTCCTAGAAGTTCAGTGTAACGAAAGGCAAATATGAGCATACATCTCTTCGTCTAATCTGAAACTAAGTTAGAAACTGGACAAGCATTGTACATACCGGAAGAATCATGAAACCGAGATCTTGAAGGATGGGTCCTGGCCGGTGCAAATAATGGACCCCTCGTGCCGCCAAACCATGAATGTACTGTTTGTATGGAGAAGTCAAATTAGTACTCAGTTCGGCAGGTGTTTGGCTGGTGGTCTCAGTCTGGCCGAGAAAACAATATACGACTTGCCACGCTATTTTATAGCCCTATCGCAAGCCTGTCATAGATTCCTTCGTTGTTTAAGTACAGCTTGACACACTTGCGGATTTCGGAGCTTTTTTTTCTTTTTGGTTGGCTACAGTTACTGTGACAAACACATAATTCATGTTTGCGAGCAATAATTATAGGATGGTCATGAGAGAGAGGATCCCACGAAATCATTCTCCGGTCTATTCTCGACAACAAAAAATCAATGATAATCACTTGATGCGGCCATTTACCGAAAAAGAAATGTTGCGGCCATTCACCGGATGGAAAGAAAGTGCGATCTCGCGAATTTATCCTTGTCAAGAAGCCACAAGACAATAGAGATCGATCGATACCTGGAAGACGATGCCCGCGAGGAGGAGCTGCCATTTCTCGGAGAGGATCTTGAGCTCGACCGACGTCTCACAGGTGATCCTCCTCAACACCTGCAAATCAAGCCGCCGCGCGCAAGTCAGTCACACCTACCTCCGCCAAAATCCCCCGCCGAGAGAACATGCCAGCGGATCGGGCGGACAGACGCACCTTGGAAGCCCCGCGCGCAAGGTAGAATGGCGACATGCCTGCGGCGGTGCGGGGGCGACGGCACCTGGTTGGATTGGTCCCGTTTCCCTCTTCTTCTTCTTCTTCTTCTTCTTCTCTTTCCCCTCCTCCTCGCGGCAGAGGGAGGGAGGAAGGAGAAAGAGAGGAGAATGGGTGGGGGGGAGAAAGAGGAATTGGAAACGGGATGCGTGCGAGGCTGGCCGGCGGGGGCTAAAAAACAACGGGGCCGGCCGGGGGACGGCGGATTGTTCGGAGAAGGGACGCCGGATGGCGGATGCGCTGGAAGGAAGAAATTAGGCCTCGATTCTATCCCCTTTTCTTGTGCGATGAGACATTTTTTCTATTCTTATATAATATCTGGAATTCTGGATGGATCCAGGAAGAAGATTCAAACGACGTGCTGCCAGAGGAGATGAGTTTGCAAAGGAGCGACGGGTTTCTGGAACGGTGACACGGTGGACGCGTCGTGGCCGGCGAGTTTGACGCGGTTGGTGTGCTGCGAGGCGGCTCATACTTCGGGTGTGTTGGTCGGAAAGGACATTTCCACGCGGTTCGTTGCCGCGACCGCCCGAGTCTGCGTCTAGAAGCGGAAGAGTGCAGTCTGATGACTGTGTAACGTCACCATTGTTCCACGACCTTTCGCAAAAATTAATCGGATGCGAACTAAAAGCACATAGAGACAAGAATATACAGAAAATATTTAGAAATTTAAAAAGTGGTCGAAACGCTCAAAGATTACCTAGTATTCTGATCATATACTTCATCCGATCCATAAAAAGTGTGGCCCACTAACTTTCTACTAAGTGGGCGATATTTTTTATGGATCGGAGCGAGTAAAAAAATTCCGTTAGAAATAATTCTCATTGATTTCTGAAAAAAAATCTGACGAAAATAGACTGTATATAACGCTACTTTAGCCAAATCTTTGACCCAATTTTTTTATAATTTTTTTGTACGGGTGCAATACTTGATAGGGTTTTTTATTTTCCTGCCATACTTCTCTTAGTTCTCTTCATTTGAGCCCTACTTTCTTAGTTATCCTCGCCTTTGCCTCACTTCGCACTTTAGAGACTCGCAAGGCGGCCGAACGGCCGTTTCCGTCTGGTCAACTTCGTTTGACCGTTACTTCGCCTAACGAGTGGGGCCGGACTGGGGCACCTCTCGCAGCTGAGTCACACTGTGTGGGACCCGCAGTGCGCCCACAGTTGGGACCCTCAGTTCACCTCGTTTTGAATCGCCCTCGCGAGTGGGTCCGTTAAAAAGGTCGGGCACCTGTTTAATAAGGGATTACCACCGCCATGTGGTTCTTTCCGAAGGGTCGTTGCATGAAAAACAAAATTTTTCCTACGAAACAAGCGGAAGAAAACCCCAAAAATCTAGATCTACTAGATGCAAGTAGCGAGAAGGAGATCGAATCTTTACCCTTGAAGATCGAACACAAATGTTTTGTCGGTGCAGGGGTTGGCTAGTCGATCCCCGCAACTAGACGTGTCTAGTCGCGAGGAGATGTATTATCCTCGAGATCCAATCCGTCGAAGCACCGCACGAGCAGCACCTCCGCGGTATCCACACGTTCAGCTCGATGAAGACGTCCTCTCCTTGATCCCGCAAGCGAGGAGGAAGTGGCTAGATGAATCTCAGCAGCACGACGGTGTGTTGGTGATGATGGTGGAAATCTCCCACGGACAGGGCTTCACTAAGCCGTACGAGAGGGAGAGGAGGTGGAGGTGGTGCGGCACCCCCTTAGGGCAAGGGGTGGCGCGGCAAGGGAGGTGGCCGGCGGCTAGGGTTAGGGCCGGCTAGGGCTTGGGGTGGTGCGGCTAGGGCTGCTCCTTAGGGTGGTGTGCCGCACCCCCCACCCCTTTATATAGGTGGAGGCAAGCCTAGGGCCGGCCGGCCCTAGGACTTGCTTGCCCACCAAGCAAGCCGAGTCCCAATAGGACTCGGTCTCCTCCCCTTGCCAATTCGGCCCATGTGGGCCTATGGGTGGTGCGGCTAGCCCATGTGGCTGCTGCACCCCTTTGGTCCATGTGGGCCCCCGTACTTTAGATGGGCCCCACTTCTAGACTCCTCTAGAATCTTTTAGAACCTTCCGGTACCCTGTCAAAAAAATCCGGAACCTTTTCGATACCTCCGGAACACTTTCCTCATATGAATCTTATTCTCCGGACTCTTCCGGATCTCCTCGATCGTGATGTCTATGATCTCATCCGAGACTCCAAATCACCATTCGTTCATTCCATCATTTAATTCATCGCAAACCCTAACTACATCGGAGCGTTAAGTGTGTGACCCTACGGGTTCGAGAATGCGTAGACATGATCTGATCAATAATTAATAGCGGGACCGGGATGTCCATATTAATTCCCACACAATCAACGAAACTCTTTATCGATTGAACCACGATGTCGGAGATTCAATTTAATCTCGTATACGATTCCCTTTGTCTCACGATATTTTACTTGCCCGAGATTTAATCGTCGACATCCCCATATCTAGTTTAATCTCATTACCGACAAGTTCTCTTTACTCGTCCATAATATAGGATCTCCGTGATTACCACCTAACCACATGTTTGCAAACTTCATGATGCTCGAGAAGGCCTGGAGATATCTTCTCCGTCTCATGGAGGGACAAATCCCACTCTTGATATATGTCACCCAACAATTTACCATCGGAGATACCTGAAAGCCATCTTTCTAATCACCCAGTTACGAAGTGACGTTTGACGTCCACAAAGTATTCCTCCGGTAAGCGGGAGTGATATAATCTCATGGTCTAAGGAAACTATACTTGGCAAATACTAAAAGTGTTCGCAATGAAACTGAGTGAGACGATTAACTGCAACTCTTTATTATTGGGTCGTGTCCATCATATCATTCTCCCAATAATATGACTCCGTTATCAAGTGACTATAACAAGTCCATGGTTAGGAAACCTTAACCAACTCTTGACTAACGAACTAGTCCGGTAGAGGCTTACTAGGGACACTTTGTTGTTTATATTTCCACACATGTATTATGTTTCCGATTAATACAATTATAGCATGGATAATAAACTATTATCATAAACATGAATATGCTAATAAACCATTTTATTATTGCCTCTAGGGCATATTCCCAACAGTCTCCCACTTGCACTAGAGTCAATAATCTAGCTTACATTTTTCTCGATCCAACACCAACGGAGTCTCAGTGCTGATTATGTTTGCTCGTGGAAGAGGTTCTATCCATGTACTGTGCTATACAGTTCTTTATGTTCTTTGCAAAACGTTAATGTCATCTACTTTGACATTACTTTATCATCACATGATAAACCTCATCATCATATGACAAATATAATATATTTGGTTACAGAGTGAGACTTTCATTTCCCTTTTATGCCTACATGACGTATGATCAGTCAAAAGAACTTTCACATAGCATGTGCACCCGGAACTCACTCAATCTTGAAACAAAATTTCTCAAACCAAAATATTATATCTTTTAATCCTTGAATTAATCATATACTCCTATATGTTGTAGACTCAACAAATCGACAGTGCAATCCAAGTCACTTCGATATTTTCGATTATGCTTTTGCTGCGCTTCTGCCTTTATGAGATTTCCAATCTAGTTTGGTGTCATGACTTCAACCAAGTCTACCAATCTCTAGACTCAATTATCTCATCTCCATGTTGAAATGACTCCTCATTCCTAACACGTTCTTCTAACCAAGAACTTGGGTCACATTTCATCAAATACAAAATTATGGTTCTTATATGTTTAGAACTATGAACGATTCATAGTGCATACCAACATATCCTTCAACCATTATTTCTGTATTGAGTTATCAACTCAATGTTTTACCTATTTCTCACAAGCAAATGAACCTTTATTTCTTGTTCTATTTTGAACTCCTTGAAAATCTTACTTAGGTTATACATTTTGACATGATGCTTTATCAAATACATCTATCTCCATAGATATTTGACGTTCAAAACTAACTTCATAAGTTACACGTTGGTTCATGACTTATTTACAACATTTATGAAATCTCCATTTTACACAAACAAGATGTTGTAAACTCTCACTCAAATATACACCATACACATATTAAAATTGTGAAACCACTTTGGCTCCCACTCAGAAATATGTTATCTCTATATTTGATTTAACAATGATTTATTAGCTCCCACTCAAACTCATGTCTCCACATATTTGATTATGAAAAATAGTTTCTACTCTAACTTAACATATGTCACCACATATTTTAATTAGATACCACTCAGTTCTTTATGCACTTTCTCAATACTTTGGACACCTCCAAAACTTTAAATCAAGCACTCATATACAAACACTAGTACTTTGCTAGCTTTAAGTTTTATTTATTCTCTACAAACCCTTTGCGAAATAAATATGTGAAATCATTACTTTCACAAAATCTAGTAACAATTACTTTGTGATTTAAACTTAACATAGGATGACTCTTAGTCACTTTCGTATTTAAGGCTTCTATTTCTTCTTTGTAGTTCCGTAGGTATGTCTTGTTTCTGAAACATGACAAATAAATCATGAATATTATTTTGTAACATAACAAACTTTAATATTCTTGAATCCTACTCCTTTTAGAAAAACTGAATTCGAAATTCAATGATCATCATCATTAATCCTTCCTTTTAAGTGTCAAGTCTAAACCAACATTGCACTTTTCAAAACGTGCCACTTGATACATTAAAAGTAAGATCAACCATCTTGATTAAGTTTCTCAATTCATTCCATCAATCCTTTTATCAATGATACCTGTCACGATAAACCACTAAAATGCTTAGCACAACCAACAATTTGGTTTGCCCCTTTTAGTCTCATATTATGGAATTTTTATTTATAGTCACACATATAAATATACTACAACAATATTCGCAATAGTCTCTAATTATCTCATAATTAATGAAGCCACCTTTTCTCATAATTCATATGAAAAATATGTGAATCATTCATAGACCCTTATTTATAAATGGAGTGTTATCAAAATAAATCTAAATGTTATAAATAAACCCTAATACGAAAACCCCCTTTTGTAAGACCACACAACATGATTACAATATTTAGTGCGCATCAAACCCTTTTGAATAAATTCTAAATATTGCAATTTGTGAAAACACTTTGCACAAGTCTTCATACTAAAACAATAACTCAAATGTTTTCTCTTTTGATCAAATCATAAAGACTCAACTTTCTTGTTAACTCAATATCATAAACTCCATAATTTTATTTGATCTCATCAAATATCATAACTTTAAAAATACATCTACTTAGTCATATCATTTATGATGGAGCACACAAAATAATGACATCTAGCATTCGCTGAAAATACAACCAACACTTGTGTTTATTTCCAGCAATTATTGGCACTCTTCCAAAGGATGGCATTTTAGTCATACTCCTTTTAATAAGGCGCATTGATAAAACATCAAAATGTTTATTCAATATTTAGCACGACTAAAACAATTGTCATTATTAAGTTTTGGAGGTTTTAGTATGTTCTATATAAATGTTTAACTAATTATCATTTAGATTTACATTAAGGACAATAATCTCTCAATCGAAATGTGATCACCAAAAAGAATTACTCATGAGAATAGAACAACCACTTGTCTTTAACATGAATAACCATCTCACAACGAGACACACTAATTAAAGATCACACTTAATTCGATTACAAAACTCATTTAAATCCTGTAATCAAAGTAAAACATCGCCAGCCCCAACTCCTTGATTGCCATCATCCCGCGATATCCACTCAGTCCATCCATTACACTTCTCAAACGACAGTCCCTATTTTCATAAAACAACACAAGTATCAATACTTAGTCATTTGTCACAAGTGTAAACTGAACATAAAACATTTTATAACTTATATATATATATCAAAATATATACCTTCTGCATTGACTACTTCTCCTGCTATGGTTTCCACTTTGACATGACGCATCCGAGACACAAACTCACAGAAAGTGATCGAATCCCTTCCCATGACATAGTCTCTGACATAATTCTTGAAGCTGGGGGGAAGCGAGCGCAGCACCCCATCTATTGCCAAATCGTTAGTCATCTCGTAGTTCCAAACATCCACCAGAGTATAATATATCCTATGCATCTTCCTCAGGTGTTGTTCCAAGCAAGTGTTTTCTTCCATCTTAGTTGAAAGAAATTCATTCAGACATTCAAACCTTGCAATTCTAACTTGTGCTATGAACCTATTTTTCAGCTCATCGACAATCTCCATTGCGCTCAAGTTGTTGAATTGTCTACCCAGGTCAGAATCCATGAAGGTGCACATCAACCACTCGACTTTCAAGTAGGTGGTCTTTTGTTCAAACCACTCCATGTACTCCTCATAGCTTGCAGAAATATTTGGGCATTCTTCTAAAGGTTCATCTAACACGTAGAGCTCAGCATTGGTGTGAAGGACTTCTCTCAGACGCATGTACCACTCAGCAAAGTTTGACCCATCGAGACGCAGCTCATCAGCAAGGAACATACTACTGTAGTTGGCCATGATCTACAAGGATTTTGCAAAGACATTCTCTTAGGACACTTGTTTATGATAATTTTTCATTCATATTAATCAAAATTACTACTTGAACTCCCACTAAACTTAACATCTCTCTGGTTGTTTAGTGACACACGATCCAAATCCACTACACCACAACGATCATCATGTGAGATGATGTAGCTTCAATGGTGAACAACTCAGTGTTGATCATATCATTTATATGACTCGTGCTTAACCTTTCGGTTCTGTGTTCCCGAGGCCATGTCTGTACATGCTAGGCTCGTCAAGATTTACTGTAGTATTTCCGCATGTGTAAAAAACTAGCTTACACCCGTTGTATGTGGACGTAGAATCTATCACACACGATCATCACGTGGTGCTTCAAAACGACGAACTTTTGCAACGGCGCAAACTAGGGGAGAACACTTTATTATCTTGATATAAACATGAGAGATCACCTTATCATGCTACCGTCGTGATCACATCCAAGCAAACAATAAGGTGCATAAAAGGATTAACATCACATGCAATTTAAAATTGTGGTTTGATATGGCCTTTTCTTCTTGTGCCTTTGATCTCCATCTCCAAAGCACCTGCATGATCTCTATCATCGTCGACATTATCGCACCTCCACCATGGTTGTGTCCACCAACTATTGCAACTACAACTAATGCTACTCTTAGTGATAAAGTAAAGCAATTACATGGTGATTCAATGATACGCAGGTCACATAAAATAATAGACAACCATATGGCTCCTGTTGATTGCCGTAATCATCGACATGTGATGACTCCCAAGTGCAGGAGATCAATTGTAGTACCTTTCGATTAGAAAAGGTTGTCGAACCCACGAGGAGATGAAGGTATTGGTTAACAAGAATGGTAAATAAAACAATGAAAGATGCATGTGTTTTTGGGATTTTTGGTAAAAATGCTGAAGGTAAATGGTAGCAAGTAAAAGCTCTCAAAGAGAGAAAGCCCAATCCTCTATGCAGCAAGAGGACAAGCTCAAGTGTAAACGGTGTTTCAATGCTTGGAAATAAGGCCTAGAGATCATACTTTCACTAGTGGACACTCTCAACGATAATAATATAATTGAATACATAAATATTTCCTCTTCATTATGCTACTCTGAATTATTCTCTTGTTGGATAACGAACACCAATCCACTGCGTAGGGCTATAAAAGCACATCTTAAAGTCGCATTCCACATCTAGGGAACCCCACACTGTCAACTTGATCCCCCTAAATAGTACTAGACAAACACCACAATTTCATAGAGACATCCAACACAAATAATAACTCATGATAAGTATTCCTGTAATCTTTAGCCTAAGAGCCACACACGGTGCGCACACTGTCAACTTCGCACCATGGGACAAAGGTGACTCCAGAGATTACATTAATAAAACCACTTGAGTAGCAGAATTCATAAGATAATGAGGAATAACATCTATGGATTCAACTAGATTACAAAGCTCATGATCACATAAAGATCACACCATGGGAGAGAGAGATAAACCACATAGCTACCGGCATGAGCCCTCAGCCCCGAGGGAGACTACTCCCTCTTCATCATGGAGATGGTGGAGATGGAGACCACCCCGGCAGCGCCCCGCCGGAGTTTTCCCCCTCCAATCTGCAGCTCTAGGTCTCTGTTTCGTGGTTTCTGTGTTTCGGCGGCGCTCCCCTCTGGAAAACGTCGGGGGACTATTTTTATAGTCGGTTTTAGGTCAAGACGAAGCTTCGGGAAGAAAGATCGACGGAAACGGAGCCACGAGGGCCAAGTTGGTGGGCCCCACGTGGCCAAGGAATCTGGCCACGTGGGCCCCCCTCTTTTGGCCTTCGGGCTTCCACTTTTTTGCGTCCTTCGCTCCTACGCTTTGTTCCTTCCAAAAACTGATGCTCGTAAATTTTCAGGTCATTTGGACGTCGTTTGGGTCCCTGAAACATCAAAATATAGAAAATAGGGTTTTCTGCCAGTGCAGGGTTAATTCCAGAAAAATAGGAAACTGTGAAATATTCCCAAAATCATTATAAAACAATGATATAACCCTTATATGATGCAAATATGAGTAATATAATGCAAAGTTCATGTATGCATTTTACATGCATCAACATGCAAGTCGTGAAAGATTCTAAACATGATCATTGCATACAATATCACAAATCACATATTGGCCACACCACATCACAAACCCTGCAAAAATAGGTTAGACGTCCTCTACTTTGTTTATGTAATTTTTACGTGGCTTGGTTCAAGAGATAGAACCGTTCTAATCTACGCAAAAACCACAACGGTGATATAGAAATTGCTTATTTTATATCCTTTTGAAAGGCCTTCCGTTGAAAATTGCATCTCACTATAGCAAGAGAAATAGACACCCGCCAGCCACTTATGCAATACAAGTTGCATGTCAATCGTGGAACCGGTCTCTCGTACGCGGACGAGTAAGGTTGGTCCGGGCCGCTTCAATCGCACCATACCGTCGAGATACAAAGTGCACATGAGAAGGTAGCAACAAAAATATCAACGCCCACAACTCCTTGTGTTCTAATCGCACCAACATCTACGAATAGATCTAGGCTCTGATACCACTGAAGGGGTCGTTGCATAGAAAACAAAAAATTTCCTACGAAACAAGCGGAAGAAACCCCCGATGATCTAGATCTACTAGATGCAAGTAGCGAGAAGGAGATCGAATCTTTACCCTTGAAGATCGAACACAAACGTTTTGTCAGTGCAGGGGTTGGCTAGTCGATCCCCGCAACTAGACGTATCTAGTCGCGAGGAGATGTATTATCCTCGAGATCCAATCCGTCGAAGCACCGCACGAGCAGCACCTCCGCGGTATCCACACGTTCAGCTCGATGAAGACGTCCTCTCCTTGATCCCACAAGCGAGGAGGAAGTGGCTAGATGAATCTCAGCAGCACGACGGATGTGTTGGTGATGATGGTGGAGATCTCCCACGGACAGGGCTTCGCTAAGCCGTACGAGAGGGAGAGGAGGTGGAGGTGGTGTGGCACCCCCTTAGGGCAAGGGGTGGCGCGGCTGGGGAGGTGGCCGGTGGCTAGGGTTAGGGCTGGCTAGGGCTTGGGGTGGTGCAGCTAGGGCTGCTCCTTAGGGTGGTGTGTCACACCCCCCCACCCCTTTATATAGGTGGAGGCAAGCCTAGGGCCGGCCGGCCCTAGGACTTGCTTGCCCACCAAGCAAGCCGAGTCCCAATAGGACTCGGTCTCCTCCCCTTGCCAATTCGGCCCATGTGGGCCTATGGGTGGTGCGGCTAGCCCATGTGGCTGCTGCACCCCCTTTGGTCCATGTGGGCCCCCATACTTTAGGTGGGCCCCACTTCTAGACTCCTCTAGAATCTTCTAGAACCTTCCGGTACCCTGCCGGAAAAATCCGGAACCTTTCCGATACCTCCGGAAAACACTTTCCTTATATGAATCTTATTCTCCGGACTCTTCCGGATCTCCTCGTGATGTCTATGATCTCATCCGAGACTCCGAATCACCATTCGTTCATTCCATCATTTAATTCATCGCAAACCCTAACTACATCGGAGCGTTAAGTGTGTGACCCTACGGGTTCGAGAATGCGTAGACATGATCTGATCAATAATTAATAGCAGGACCGGGATGTCCATATTAATTCCCACACAATCAACAAAACTCTTTATCGATTGAACCACGATGCCTGAGATTCAATTTAATCTCGTATACGATTCCCTTTGTCTCACGATATTTTACTTGCCCGAGATTTAATCGTCGACATCCCCATATCTAGTTTAATCTCGTTACCGGCAAGTTCTCTTTACTCGTCCATAATATAGGATCTCCGTGATTACCACCTAATCACATGTTTGCAAACTTTATGATGCTATATTACCGAGAAGGCCTGGAGATATCTTCTCCGTCACATGGAGGGACAAATCCCACTCTTGATATATGTCACCCAACAATTTACCATCGGAGATACCTGAAAGCCATCTTTATAATCACCCAGTTACGAAGTGACGTTTGACGTCCACAAAGTATTCCTCCGGTAAGCGGGAGTGATATAATCTCATGGTCTAAGGAAACTATACTTGGCAAATACTAAAAATGTTGGCAATGAAACTGTGTGACACGATTAATTGCAACTCTTTATTATTGGGTCTTGTCCATCATATCATTCTCCCAATGATATGACTCCATTATCAAGTGACTATAACAAGTCCATGGTTAGGAAACCTTAACCAACTCTTGACTAACGAACTAGTCCGGTAGAGGCTTACTAGGGACACTTTGTTGTTTATATTTCCACACATGTATTATGTTTCTGATTAATACAATTATAGTATGGATAATAAACTATTATCATAAACATGAATATGATAATGAACCATTTTATTATTTCCTCTAGGGCATATTCCCAACACTTTCTCCCCTGGTCCATCGAGAGAACCCCAAGAAAACCCCAGGAAACCCCAAGAACAGAGCACAAGAAGGCGGATTCAAGGCGCAGAGGAGGGGGATTCAAGGCGCAGAGGAGGGGAATTGAAGGCACAGGTCGGTGTCGAGAAGGGAGGAGGACAAGCAGAGGAACCTGTCCCAGCTTGCCGGCGCGGTTATTCTTCGGCGGCACGCCTTCTAAGCTGCCGGGACTGTAATAGGGTTTTTTTGGTCGTCGTCGATTCTGCCGCAATCCGTCTACCCCATTCGAAAGGTAAGTTTTTTCTTTTGCACATGTGTCATTTTAATGTTAGAGCTCCCGAACGGAAGACTATATTTGGGTTAATTAGATTTTCCGTATGCCTCTGTATGTTTTTCTTCGAAATGGGGAAAACCCTAGTTTCGAAATTTATTTTGTTATTGCTTTTTGAAACAGGAAATGGATGAAACCGAGTGTTCAATTTGCCTTTACGAACCACCATTCTATGGTAGAATCACCCACTGTACCAAACTTTTAGAATCATTATGAACAACTTCATTTGTCAACAACAAATTTTAAGTATTTCTTTTCAAATCGAGTGAATGTCATTATGTGTTTAATGTTCTTGTTGTGTTCGGTTATATTTATATTGAATGTAGGTTATGCCATGTAGTTTCAGAAATCGCCTGGAGAGCATGGTTGTTGGCCCTCGTAAGAACTGGATTGTTGCCAAGTGTGGACATGAAGATACATATTACTTCTATGTGGAAACGGTGTATTTGCAGTGGCCATGGTCATTTTATAGGAGTTTTATCTTTGGACCGCAATGGACAACATATTGTGAAGGCTATGCCATCAAAGAAGATGATGTTGTCACATTCACATATGATGAAGCGCATCATCGGTTTATTGTTGAAGTGACTGACGCAAACAATGCTATCAAACCTTGAGTTCACAACTTTGGTATGTTAGTTAGTGTTTTTTTCTTAATTACACATTGAGTAGTTTATAATTTTCAAACTTATTTCATTCTTCTATTTGATCAGAGTGTCAACAGATTATAGATATCTGCAAGCCATCCCTCGAGAAAACCATACTTGACTACCCAATAGATTACAATGCTTCAGACATGAATTCAATATGTTTCGCTTTATACAAGGATGCGATGAGGGAACTGGATGTTGACGAGTTCTTTGAGATCCCTCAGTTCTACGTGCGCAGGAGAGAGGATGATGTACATGACAGGGCTCTGGTATCATTTTATTCACCCTTTATTCATCATCATTTCTGCAAAACAAAAATGACATCATTTACACATTTCTTATACGATGTTTTTGTTATTTTGGTCAGTATCTCAAGATTGAGGTAGTAGATGAGTATAAGCTGCCATCGGAAGGAAATTCTTGTCTGTGCAAAGATATGATATTATGATTATGGGAACATATGTTCAAGTTCAAGGAGAAGTGGCAATCGAGTACCTCGTGTTCGAAGAGAACTGGAATTTATTTTGCGATCTCATGCAAATTTGCCTTGGTGATCTCGTCGTCATCAAGGTACAGTTCTATCAGGAGTACATCAAGCTGATATTTGAAAAGGTCGGCCACAAGGTTGTGGAGTCCACTGAAGAGATGGATGAAGATGATGTTGAGATCAAACAAGAGGTGAAAGATGAGGTGAAAGAGGAGATCAAAGAAGAGTTCGGTGACTAGTCTTACTATGCATTGTTGATTTTAGGTTGTATTCTGTTCAGTTACCAGACTTGTAAATTTGTGGTACTTTTATCGAACAGTTGAAGTGCTATGGACGCGCTCTGGGAAAACTGGTTTGGTGATCAATCCGAGCACTTTTATGAACTACAAGTATTGATGTTTCAATGCTTTATCAACTGTTATGCATGTTAAGTCATCAATCCAAGCACTTTTATGAAGTAAAACTCATAGTCGTGAAAAATGAGCTCCAAAGCTAGGGTAAACAACCCCATTTCTAAGAAAGTGTTTTTTTACCTTCTTTAAATGAGCCAAAAAAACAATGTGATCCTTCTAGACCATGTTGAACGCGAACTGACGCGATAATTTGTTTCATGGCATGTTAATTCACATCCAGAGTGCGACATAGCGCTGCCTTGCATGCTCTGGACGCGCTCTAGCACTGTCAAGCGCGGTCTAGACGCGAACTGGATGTGGATTGCAAGTTTATGATTTTCACTTGATACAACTACACTTGAAATTAATATCCCCCATTTTTTTTATTTTTATGATATTTTTATGGATTTATTAGAATGTTTTTTGGATAAATGCTACTAAACTCATTTAATGAGTGGAATATAGTTAAAAGCTAAAAAATTCATGATATTCAGGGCTTATGCCTCCCATAGGATATAGTTTGTGTGATAATTGTGAGAGGTCAATTTTCAATCTTATTTGTGGTACCTATTTCACAAAAAAAGGGATTTTGGCACTAAATAAAATGATTAAAAATAAAATCAGAAAATCTTGGAATCTTGCTTTGGCAACATCTATTATATATTAAAGGTACATGATGGGCTCACTAGAAAAATAGAATTACTCCAGAAAATCCCACAATAATCAGAAACATCCGACCATTTATTTGATAGACCAAAAATCTCTAGCCATTAGTGAAAAAATTACCCACCACTGCCATCACAATCAGAATAATGTATCCCCTAACGGAAATCCACTTTGGGCGTTTTGGCACCCGGGTGCACCTGCACCCGGTATGCTTTTTGAATTTTTAAAAATATGAAAATGCTTCGAAAAAATCTGAAAAAAATTGGACACAAACATACGCAAGTATCGAAAACTTGTGAAAATTTTTGACAGAAAATAACAAATTTTCTGCTCTGTACAAAAAAGACAAATTTCTGACCAAAACTTCTTTCTCCACGTCATGGAGTCCTTGACGTAGAAACTACAGTAAATTTTTGGTTCCCTAGCGCCGAAAAGTCGTCTTCAACGCTCGACATGCCCTATCGTCGCAGCTGCCCGCCTCTGTGACATCCCAGTCTCACATCGTTCCTATATCTATTTTTCAGAGATCCTTTCTCTATCTTGGTGCGGGCGTCGATCGAGGCACACAGTGGGAAGATGACCCTCGCTGGCGCCTCCCAGCGTCCAAGCAAGGTACGTAGTGTTGCTTTGTAGCGGACCTGCACTTAAAATATAGGCACGATCCCTCTGTATAGTGCAAATCCCTGGATCGAATCATTTGCACACACAGATAAGATGAATATCACAACAGTGCATCAATTATTACACAAATGATCCAAGTACTTAGAAAAATATCCATTACAACTTGCATAGCTCAAGGCTAGCTCAAAGAGTAAATAGCGGAAATAACTTTATTCTTCATGGAGCCCTCATCATCTTCATGCAGCCATGGGCGAGCATGTCGGTTGAAGACTCGAAACCCAACATCGTTCCTTACTCATCATCAGAACAACCTGCAACACGTAGGTTACAGCCAAACATTGGTCAGAACCATAGGAATGGATCTGGCAAGTGACACTTTGTGGACTCATTGTGGGAAAACTCTAATAACCTATATGCATATTTGGCTTGTGGAGTTTGAAGGCTGTTTTGCATAAAGCCAAATTTTTCTATCTCTTTTCAAAACACTTTTCATCTAAACGAGACAAGTATGGTATGACAACCATTGTCTCAACTACCCTTGTTGTCCCATCAAAATTTTAACTTAGAGAAATAAGAGTGATGAGATCTTCCGTTGACGTCCTCGTCCAGCTTGCTCAGAATCGTCCGTAACCGGGGACACGGCTAAGTACTTAGATTGACACTCTGCAGAGGTTGTGCACTTTCACCATAAGACTTCATCAACCCATTCGGACCTTGACCCTTCTTGAAGTGAAAAGGAAAGGAGGAGATGAAGACGAGACTTTTCCGAAGTACTTTCCCGACCACTGCCGTCCTGACGCGCTCCACCTACTTTCCTCTACCACCACCTGTCAGGCCGGGCCGGTTCCATACTACATACTTAGTCAAGCCAGAGCCCATATGACTTATGGCTGCACGGTAAGCTAACTAAACTCGGAGTAACGTTGATCTCTTTGTCCCTGGGTGGCCGTCCACAAGTGAGTCAATCTCGGGTGAAAAACACCATAGATATGGTCCCGAGTAGCCACTCAACCATAAACCACCAAGCAATGCCAAAATCCACCCAGGAGGTTCTTTAACTTAGTAGAATTTTACTTTTAACAAAAACAACATTTTGCATAGCATTTCTATAATTCTACCAAGTTATCATAAGAGCATCTAGACCATCTAGTAAAGGGAGAAACTACTCTAAACAGTTTTTTTTAGCATAGCAATACTAATAAACCTATCATGCTATTTCCAAATATCACTACCACATGCATATATCAAAATAATAGGACAAGGTTATGCAAGTGTGCCACTTGCCTTGGCAACAAGAGGAGCAGGAGTAGCAGCTGCAAAAGTCTTCGGGTCCCTCCGAATAATCTAACAAAATACAAAACACACAAATAAACATACAAATTCACACAAGTGACAATACAAAAATTATGCCATGCATGAATATGCAAAAATATTACCACAACACAAATGTAAAATAACTTTTAGTTCTCTGGTTATTCTATATGCATGATGCTACAAAACAAATTTTACTAATTTATTTAATGGGAATAATTCCAAAACACTCAAATAAGGGTAAACACACAAATTATAAAGTTTTTGCATAAAAACATTTTATAAAATTTGGTAAACACTGCTACTGTACAGAGGACATCTAAACAAGATTTTAGCAATTTGATTCACTCAAAAAGGATTTGTAAAACTCATTTTATAGCCTAAACAAGTTAATACACAATCTGCAAATAACAAGTTTATGCACGAGTCAAAAGTTAAAACAAACTACACTATTAAATTCTTCTCATTTTTCTGAATCCATAGACATCAAAATCACTAAAATTGGATTTGTGGTTTAGGAGATATGAATTTTACAAGTTTGGAAGATTTTCTGCCTAAAAACAGAGAAACAGAGAAAAAGATTAAAAGGAATGGCCACGTGGCGCTTCCTGGTTGGCTGGTACCGATTCGGTATAAAAGAATTAAAGCAGACCGCCGGATCGAAATCTAACGGCCCAGGATAGATCGACCATAAAGGGGCGTTGGGGTGTAATAATTATTGGCAATTTCTTACAAGAAAAATATTAATAAAAATATTTCTGTTTTTAGGAAAAATAATTAATCACAAATGCACTGCAACAAGAATGCCATGATATGCATGAAATGCAATTTTTTGAAATTTGGGATGTTACATGCTTAATTACCACGGCGCAGATTCCCGATTCGATTCCTGAGATTCTCCAGCCACCCACCATTACCACCATACGTGAAACGCCTGTGTGAAACCCTAAACTATTTTCTAATCTCTCATGCCTGTAGATTGCAGGAGCATGGGTCGTGGATGGGCTACGATCTTCGTCGATGCCTGAGATCGTGCTCTCCTCGGTCGGCACCAAATTGGACAAGCCACCGTCTAGCGCTGCTATGAGCGACGCAGTTGGCAACACCATGCATGAGCGCATCAACTACGTGCAAGCCACTCGCATCCAGGTGAAATATGAACGATGCGTACGTATATACAGTTATACATGGACGAGATTGGCTGAATTAAATACGGACCCCTCGAACAACACAAGGTAAGTATATAAGGGAGTAGCACAACAATACGCATTGAAGCAATTTTGCATGCAGTGTTAATATACTCGAGTGTAAGTTTCTTTTCTGGAAGCGTGAGTCGTTTGGGAATATAATTGCATTTGTAATCTTTATCTACGTGATCATTATTCGACAGATGCCTTCAAGATTATCTTGCAGCCACTCGAAAATAGTCTATTTACAAACCAAGATCATCAAGCACACATGTCGGGACTATGGGAACCGGGTCCCCTGTCCCAGCTGTCAGCGGCCCGAACACTACGCGCCGTTATAAAGGATCAGCAAGTACCTCGTGAGGGACCCTGCTCCCGCGACGATCAAGACCGAAGGACTGCGCCAAGCTCGCCTCGCGAGGCATCCGAATGAAGGCCCCTCCGCGGCTACCCCGCATAGGGAGGAGATGACGCCAAAAGTACATAGCAGAGCTACGTACCGGGGCGGTCTGCCCATTTTGGTGATTAAAGACTGTGACGGTGCAAGACCGGACCAAGGACAAGAGGACTTTCCCTCTTTGATGCTTAAAGCTCCCGTCGAGGGACCCGTTCTGGAGGACGACGTAAGCAAGCCATGCACCCTCCTTTGTCTTCTCCTGTCCAATTGTGGTTGCCCTTCCCGCCAAGAGGAAGAGGCCCGGGTCACTATAAAAGAGGGTCACCGCCTCCATTGCAGGACGACGGACCTGGGTTCCAGTCTCAAGCAGGAGAGCTCGAACATCTCACGGTTCGAGACACCAACAATCAACACCAGTAATACAACCAGACAAGCAGGAGTAGGGTTTTACACCACAATGGTGGCCTGAATCTGGGTAAACCCCGTGTGTGTATTCTTGCCATGCTTGCTCAGACCATAGCGAAGATCTCGTCGGTAGGCTAGCTCTCAACCCCGTGGAAGAACATAGGTCCATCAGAACCCGCGAATCCGACATTTGGCGCGCCAGTTAGGGGTTGAGGCTCGCTCTTCCTCGGCATATCTCGCTGTTCCTCGACAGATCTCCTCGCACCACCCCTGTTGGTGGAGCGCGGTCGTGGCACCGCCGCCACGGGCCCGCCCCCCAGCCTCTCCGGCGACGCAGCCCGCCCTGCCTCCGCCGCCTCTTTCTCGGCGACCGAGAGTTCCTCGCGCAGCAACGAGCGTCGTCTTACTGCCACACCATCTTCACCACGCCAATCTCCGCCGAAGGGCCGCGTTGGTCTAACCACAGCACCCACAAGCCCGCCATGGCACCTGCGGCGGTCCAGATCTCGGCCGGGACCCTCTTTCGTCGGCCCGGGGGCTTCGCGTGAGGACGCTCCTCAAGCAGAATCTCGACAGAGGAGGCCTGAAGGTGCTCCTGGCACATACCAAGTGCTTGGGGGCTACTCTCGCTGCTGTTCACGCGGCTCTAAGACCCGGCGCCATCATCTCCGTCAACAACAAATCGAAGCCTCAAGTCAAGCAAGAAGAACAAGTTCATAAAGCAAGAAGCAAAGCATCTTTTCATTAAGTTCAATCACATTACAACACGCCTCCGGCTCCGGTTTACAACAAGAAAAAGTACAAGGGCGACGCCACGAAGACCCCGAGCTACGACAAGGACAGCTGCCACTACGAGAGCGGCAGCCCCTCCGGAAGACCCACGCACGCCGCAACTCCTATAACTCAAGTTGCTTCCCGGCCCTCTCTCTCAATGATTGAGGACCTTCGAGGCGCCTATGGACGCTTCCCGCCGGCGAAGCGTCGCCCCCAGGATGGCGGCGACGGAATCCTTGCCAAAGAAACCCTTCACCAGCTTTAGGGAGAAGGGGCCAACACCGAGGAGCCCTCCCCCGAGGGGAGACCTCCAAAATGTCGACCTGTCCGGCGGGACCCTCCGACGGCGTCAAGGCGACATTCATAGAGGCACTCCAGCCAAGTGGGCAAAGAAGCATCGGAACACGGCATGTGTGCCGACGATTTTCCCCCACGTCGACTATCGGAGCCATGGCGTCTCCCACACCTCGTCGAGTCAAGAGGAGGGGAAGCGCGCCTCCCTCGCCCGCTGGCACCGCCGAACTTGTTGACAACTATGGAAGACGAGGCAGCGACGCCCTGCATTGGATTGTGGGCAGCTCCGGTTGTCTAGCAGTCCGTCGAGGGAGACTCGGGGCCGCCGTCTTCATCCGCAACAACGGCCAAGCCCCCACCACCATGATGGGGTCGTTGCATAGAAAACAAAAAATTTCCTACGAAACAAGCGGAAGAAACCCCAAGGATCTAGATCTATTAGACGAAGGTAGCGAAGGTGAGATCCAATCTCTTACCCTTGAAGATCGAACAAACGCGTTTTGTCGGTGCAGGGGTTGGCTAGTCGATCCCCGTAACTAGACTCATCTAGTCGCGAGGAGATGTATTTCCTCGAAGATCCAATCCGATGAAGTGCCACAACGGGTAGCACCTCCGCGGTATCCACACGTACGGCTCGATGTAGACCTCCTCTCCTTGATCCCGCAAGCGAGGATGACGTGGCTAGATGGATCTCGGCACCACGACGGTTGTGGTGGCGTTGATGGTGGAGTGCTCTGTCCGACAGGGCTTCGCCAAGCCATGTGAGAGGGAGAGGGAGAGGAGAAGGTGCAGCAACCCTAGGGCTTAGGGGTGGTGCGGCTTGGGAGGAGGAAGTGGTGGCGGCAGCCGTCCGGGGAGAGGTGGCGCAGGAGGTGGAGGCAAGGGCAGGGGGCGGCGGCCAGGAGAGGAGCACCAGGGGGTGCGGCAGCCCTCCCCCAGCCCCTCCTTATATAGGTGGCCAGGGGGGCTGCGCCCCTTTCTCTCCTAGGGCCGGCGGCTAGGGGTGGCTTGGCCCCCAAGCCAGCCGCCCTAGGGTTAGGGTTTGGTGGCCGGCCCCCCTTTTCCTTTTGGGCTTTAAGCCCCACACGCATGGGCCCCTTAGGGCATGGTGCGGCTGGCCCATGTGGCCACTCCACCACCCCTTTAAATCATGTGGGCCCCATACTCCTATGGGCCCCACTTCTAGACCCCTCTAGAACCTTCTAGAATATTCCGGAACCCTTCCAGAAAATCCCGGAACTTTTCCGATACCTCCGGAAACCACTTTCCTTATATGAATCTTATTCTCCGGACCACTCCGGAACTCCTCGTGATGTCTGAGATCCTATCCGAGACTCCGAATCACCATTCGTTCATTCCATCAATTATCTCATCGCTAACCCTAGCTACATCAGAGCGTTAAGTGTGTGACCCTACGGGTTCGAGAACATGCAGACATGATCAAATCAATAATCAATAGTGGGACCGGGATGCCCATATTGACTCCTACATATTCAACAAAGTTCCTTATCGATTGAACCACGATGCCGGAGATTCTTAATCTCGTATACGATTCCCTTTGTCTCACCGATATTTAATTTGCCCGAGATTTGATCGTCGATATCTCCATATCTAGTTTCATCTCGTTACCTGGCAAATTCTCTTTACTCGTCCATAATATAGGATCTCCGTGATTAACATTTAACCACATGGTTGCAACCTTTCTGATGCTATATTACCGAGAGGGCACAGAGATATCTTTTCCATCACAAGGAAGGACAAATCCCACTCTTGATTCATGTCACCCAACAAATACCATCGGAGATACCTGAAAGCCACCTTTATAATCACCTAGTTACGAAGTGACGTTTGATGTCCACAAAGTATCCCTCCGGTAAATGGGAGTGACATAATCTCATGGTCTAAGGAAACTATACTTGGCATACTAAAAGCGTTGGCAATGAAACTGTGTGACACGATCAATTGCAACTCTTTATTATTTGGGTCTTGTCCATCACATCATTACTCCTAATGATATGACTCCGTTATCAAGTGACTATAACAAGTCCATGGTTAGGAAACTCTAACCATCTCTTGACTAACGAACTAGTCCGGTAGAGGCTTTGATAAGGGGTGGCCCGATCTTCTCAACGAGCGGTGGTAGATGGATGATGATGGTAGATAACTTGCGAGATTCCGACGAACTCTCCGGCTGCTCCCCTGTTGCCAATGCAACAGCTCTTCAACCCAATGGATATTCGCGACGCCTCACACCGATGCAACGTAGCCGTCGGCCACGAAGCGGTTTCTGCGATCTACTAATTCCCAATGAAACAACAGATCACACTCAAACTTTGGTAGCAATAACCTCTAGATCGCAACAAAGTGGAGGGGTGAATTCCTGATCGAAGCAAAGAGGAATTCGAGTATAGATGAATGCTTTAGCAATCCAATCTAGGGTTTAATCAAAACGTGGTCTGACTATTACAAAGAGACTCCTAGGGTATATATGGCGGCTGGGTGGTCAATCCCATGCCCAAATCACGACTTGGTTCGACCTAAACTAGATACAAACCGACTTGGTCTCGAAAAGGCTCGCAGCCCTGTTTTACTCGAACCGGATATTCCGGGTCACGGGAGACCGGATAATCCGGCTGACCGGATATTCCGAGTCAAGTTGAATCGGATATTCCGACATAGTCCAGTACCCCCGCGCAACATATTTCTCTGGAACCGGATAATCCGGTTCAGTAGTGGACCGGATATTCCGATAATGTCCAGTACTCCTTTTCTTCAACGTCCCCTTTTGCGCATGCCTCCCGCTCCTCCCTCGCGCCATGGATGACGTTGTACTCCAATCCTTGCTGCTCCTCTGGCCCTCCTCCAATGCTTGTGTTATCAATAACCCTGATCATACATAGATGCATAGACTTAGGCAGTATAAAGTTCTCAACATCACAAACATTATATTCAATTAAGAGTGAGTTCACCTGTTGTCCAAGTAGCTTGGCACGAGCTCTTGTCATTGGTCCAATCCTCACTTCATTGGGCTTGTCTTGAGCAGCAACATCGTCGATAGAAGAAAATGGTAAAGGACTAGGGATGTCCTCATCATCCTCCCCCCCTTGAAAAGGCGTCGACCTCGACGCGTCAAGGTCTTCTCCAGCATATGGCGTCAAATCAGCAACATTGAAAGTATTACTGACACCAAACTCAGTTGTAGAAAGATCAATCTTGTATGCATTATCATTTATCTTGGCAAGAACCTTGAATGGACCATCACCCCGCGGCATCAACTTGGACTTGCGTTGAATAGGAAATCTGTCTTTACGAAAGTGCACCCAAACCATGTCGCCGGGCTGAAAGATCACCTCCTTTCTCTTCTTGTTGACACGAGCTGCATTGTACTTGACTTTCTTCTCAATTGCCTCTTTAGTCTTCTCATGTATCTTCCTCACAAAATCTGCACACTTCGATGCCTCCATGTTGACTCTCTCATGTAATAGAAGTGGCAGCAAATCAAGCGGAGTAATGGGTTTGAAACCATACACCACTTCAAACGGACATAATTGTGTGGTAGAATGTACCACCCTGTTATATGCAAACTCCACATGCGGCAAACAATCTTCGAGTTCTTCTTGATCATGGCTCGCAGCAACGTTGATAGTGTGCGATTCACCACCTCCGTTTGTCAATCAGTTTTGGGATGACAAGTGGTACTGAACATCAGCTTCGTTCCCAGCTTGCCCCAAAGTGTCTACCAAAAGTAACTCATGAACTTGACGTCCCGATCAGAAACAATCGTCTTGGGTACTCCATGTAAGCGCACGATGTCCCTAAAAAACAGATTAGCGATATGCGACGCATCGTCGCTTTCGTGGCAGGCTATAAAGTGTGACATCTTAGAAAAATGATCCACTACCACAAAAATAGAATCATGTCCTCTCCTGGTTCTAGGCAATCCTAACACAAAATCCATGCTTATGTCCTCCCATGGAGTTGTAGGTGCAGGAAGAGGAGTATACAAACCATGAGGCTTCAACTTGGACTTTGCTTTGTTGCAAGTGATACAACACTTAACAAACCTGTCCACATCCCGCCTCATCCTTGGCCAATAAAAGTGATCAGCCAACATCAGTAACGTCTTCTCACGTCCAAAGTGTCCCATCAAACCGCCACCATGAGATTCCTGCAACAACAGCAAACGCACGGACGATTCTGGCACACATAATTTGTTAGCCCTAAACAAGTAACCATCATGCATATGGTATTTTTCCCAAGCTTTCACAACAGAACACTTAGCAAAAGGCATGGAAAAATCAGTATCATTAGCATATAAATCACGCAAACTCTCTAAACCCGGAACTTGAACATCTAAATGTGTTAAAAGCATGCTTTTCCTAGAGAGTGCATCAGCAACCACGTTTTCTTTGCCTTTCTTATACTTAATAATGTATGGGAAAGATTCAATGAACTCAACCCATTTAGCATGGCGTTTATTCAAGTTAGATTGGCACTTCAAGTACTTCAAAGCTTCATGATCAGAATGTATGATAAATTCTTTTGGCCACAAATAATGTTGCCAAACCTCAAGAACACGAACAAGAGCATACAATTCTTTATCATAAACAGGATAGTTCAATTGGGCACCATTTAATTTCTCCGAAAAATATGCAATTGGTTTACCCTCTTGCATCAACACACCTCCTATTCCAATGCCACTAGCATCACATTCAATATCAAATTGCTTATTGAAATCAGGAAGCATAAGCAAAGGTGCAGAAATTAAACGACGTTTCAGCTCATCAAAAGCGACATCTTGGGCTGCGCCCCACACAAACTCAACACCTTTTTTAGTTAAATCATTCAAAGGTGCAGCAATAGAACTGAAGTCTTTCACAAAACGTCTATAAAAACCAGCAAGACCAAGAAAGCTTCTTATTTGACTAATAGTCATGGGAATAGGCCAATTTTTAATTGCTTCAATTTTAGATTCATCAACCTCTACACCATCCTTAGAAACAACAAAACCCAGAAATATGACCTTATCTTTGCAAAAAGTGCATTTAGCAAGATTACCATATAGCTTATTATCACGCAACACTTGCAAAACTTGTCTAATATGATCAGTATGCTCAGATTCATTGCAGCTATAAATCAATATATCATCAAAATAAACTACCACAAATTTACCAATGAAATGCCTCAAAACATGATTCATCAATCTCATGAAAGTACTAGGTGCATTAGTTAACCCAAAAGGCATCACTAACCACTCATATAAACCGAATTTTGTTTTAAAGGCAGTTTTCCATTCATCTCCTTCTTTCATTCTAATTTGATAATAACCACTACGCAAATCAATTTTAGAGAAAATAACAGCACCACTTAATTCGTCTAACATGTCATCCAAACGAGGAATGGGGTGTCTATAACGAATAGTGATGTTATTTATCGCTCTACAATCTACGCACATGCGCCAAGTACCATCTTTCTTAGGAACCAAAATGACAGGAACAGCACAAGGACTTAAGCTCACACGAATATACCCTTTGTCAAGAAGCTCTTGAACTTGTCGCTGTATCTCCTTTGTCTCCTCCGGGTTGGTCCTATAGGGAGATCGGTTTGAAGTGTTGCTCCGGGAATCAAGTCAATTTGATGCTCAATACCCCGCAATGGAGGCAAACCAGCGGGCACTTCCTCCGAAAAAATGTCACCAAAATCCTGCAAAACATTAGAAACACCAATAGAGAGAGGGGTCATGTCGTTAGAAACAAGAATTTCCCCCTTGCACACAAGCACAAGAGGTACTAGAGTGGGATCCTCACGAAACTCTCTCAAATCAGATTTGGTGGCTAACATTACTATTTTGTTCTCTCCCTCACTTTTCTTTTTACCACTCAAATTTGGCTTGTGGCTCTCGCTCACCGAAGGTGGAGTCTCTCGCCTAGCTAATCTCTCACGCTCAGCCTCACGGTTAACTTAAACTTTTTGGCGAGACTCATTTACTATTTCTTGAGGTGTCATAGGCCGCAACATCACCTCCTTGCCATGCCAATTGAGCTGATAGGTATTTGATCTCCCATTGTGTTGCACATCTCTATCAAACTGCCAAGGACGTCCCAACAACAAGTGACAAACGGTCATTGGAACCACGTCAAACTCCACGGTGTCCTTGTAAGGGCCAATCTGAAATTCAACTTGCACCATGTGATTAACCTTCATCTCCCCACTTTCACTCAACCACTGAATAAAATATGGATGGGAATGCGGCAAATATTTCAGATTCAGTTTTTGACAGAGCTCTTTGCTAGCTAAATTGCGGCAGCTGCCACCATCAATGATCACCTTGCACGAACGTCCATTGCCAATCGCAGCCCTTGTTTGAAACAAATTGCATCGCTGCTCCGAAGAACTAGGGGCCACACTCAGCACCTTAGGCGTGCACACAATAGATGGTAAACGCTCGGCATCCGCATAATACAACTCATCTTCAAGTTCCTCCTCAAACTCAGCATTAGGATCCACCTCATCACCACTCTCATACTCACCGGTCTCCTCATTGATCAACATGACCTTCTTGTTGGGACACCCACGCTTGAAGTGACCCTTGCCTCCACACGTATGACAATTGTCGGGGATATAACCCCGGGTACCTCAGAGTTGATATAGTAGAAGGAAGAGACAACAAACAAATACGTTTAAGATAAAGGAAAAGCAGAGGAAGGCAGCATGAGCCGACTTTGGCATGGCCCAGGCCGACATTCCAGTCGTTGATCCGGCATAGGATTATGTCGGATCCTTTAACCCGGTTGGGTCGATTCTCCACTACCGACGTACCCCGCAGGCCACATCCTCTGCACCGGCTCCTCGTGATGGCACCTCGTCACGCAGACATAGGCTTATGTCGACAGCACCACTCCCGGATCAATTCATCTTAGCCACTCATTCGGCCGGGCCGGCGCCCGGGTCCCCATGCCGGGTAAGCACTGCTACCTCGGTACGCCCTGGATCTCCTTCGACCGGCATCCAGACTGCCAAGATACTCCAGGCCGACATATCATATGTCGGCTGACCAAGTTATCCCGGACGGCCCACTCTCCGCTCCCGAGCCCGGGCCGACATACGAGGCACTTCATCACTCCATGACCGACACAGACGCCCACCAATGGCACAGTCTATGTCGGTTCTCTCTACAAATGCCGGGTCTTGGGATGCCCCTGGCTCAGATCGGCATAAGCTCCCTCGACAAGTACAAGATGCCCCTGCCATACAGGAGAAGACAAGACGGTGGCATGGCCACAGTAGCGTGGATGTGACAAGAGTACAAGTGGTGACATAGGCCACAGTGCGGACAAGACCCCAGTAGTCAATTCCGGCAACAGTGCTGGACCCATGCCGTGCATAGTGACCTGTGGGCCATCTCTTGTCCCCTGGGCTCCCCTTTATAAGGAGCACCAGGGGTAGCGCACAGGCGGGACGGCGCGGGGCAGGAGCACCCGACCCGGGTCTCGTTCTTTCTTCAGCTCCCTTGGAGCCTTCTTCCTCCTCTGGAGACACAGCTCTAGGAGCCACCTTGTAGCTCTCATATACACCATTTTATACAGATCAGACAAGCAGGAGTAGGGGTTTTACCTCCTCACGAGGGCCCCGAACCTGGGTAAACCGCGTGTGTGCTTCATCTTGTGTGCGTATTCCTACGCATAATCCCTCCCCGAATCCTCTAGCGTCCATCGGCCCCTAAACTTAAGCCTACCCCTAGGCATCTGTCGTTCACCACGACGACAGTTGGCGCCCACCGTGGGGCTGGTAGTGGCGCTTGCTGGGCTAATTTCGGACGGGACCTTCTTCATCGACTCCGGCGAGCACCTCGCGTGGCGTCGCGGGGTTTCCGCTCGCCGGGCCGCTTCATCAAGCTCTTCGTCACCGGCACCAACGTCATCAACAAGGCTACGGTCGGCTCACCGTGCCTCTGGCTAGCTCGGCGGCTCTACGTCAACACCGCCGCCGCGCTCGCTGACCTCTCTGGCATCTCCAACCGCACTCGGGGGCTGGCGTGGCCGTCGCCGCTCCCGGCGTCCGCGTCGCCATCAGCGTCTTACCCGCGCCGGTTCTGCCTCGTCCGGCTTCGCCTGCTACCCGGTTACCCTGGATCCGGCGTTGCATCGGTCAGCTTCGCCCGAGCCAGACAGCCTCACCACCGGCTTCACGCTGTGACCGGGTTCGCCCGGGGGCTTGACATCGACATGGCTTCTGCGCGCTCACTCCTTTGTCACCAACGCTGTGCCTACACCCGGGGACTGCAGCGTCCGTGCCGTCCTTCCCGCTCGGCCCGGTAGCTCTACATCGACTATGTCATCGTTATCCGGCTCGGCGTCAGCCGCGTCCGTGCGTATCTAGGCGCGCTCTGCATTCGTGCACGCCTGAGGGCGACAGGCCGAATCAGAGGTATGACGGCAACCGATGGATGTGGCATCGTAGCCGAGTAAAGTAAGGAGCTATAGAGAAAAGCTTATGTCGGCTTGGAGGCACAGACCAAGTTAGTGAATAGAAGAAAGGAAAATAGATAGATCTCGGCGGTTAGTGTGTATCGGCTAAAAGGAGTCAGCTGCCGAGATAGGAAAATCAGCAGTATCATGTCGTTTGTTACATGTATGTCGGCTGAGGGTGCTCGCCGAGTAAAAGAAGGACTCGAGTTGAGTCGTGTGCTAGTAAAAAGCATGGCCGAGTAAGATGTTAAATCGGCTGAGTTTTAGGGCACCGACATAAGCATCATGTCGGCGGGAAATAGGCCAGCTGAAGTAGCTTGGCCGAGATAAGGCAAGCAAATAACTGCCGAGATAATCTGCCGACATAAGAGGTATGTCGGCCAAAGGAAAATCTGGCATGCTGTGCCAGCAAAGGTCTATCGAGTCTAGAGTATGTCGGCTCTATTTTGTTGGCCCACGCAGGTCTCGCTCGTCTTCGACTCCGTTGGACGCCCGGGACGGGGCAAACCTGCACTTCTCCGTTCAAGTCCGCATCAACAAGGCAATGTAAGTAATTACCATGTATATGCTAGTACCAAGCATAGAGAGGATAACCTCAAAAGTTACTCGGGGACTGCCCCTTCCTATCTTGCTTAGATGTTTTCCCCGGGAACGAGATGTCTTGACCCGGGGACTGGCCGGCCAGTCAGTTTTATGTTTACTCCTAGATAATAAAAGTGACTCGGGGACTCGGTTGAGACCGAGTCTGCATCTTCATGCGTAGTTCTGCCGATTCTGTCATATGCTAAAATTAAATTCATCTGTTAGCAAAGTTGTTGTTAAGTTTAAATACTCTTTATAAATATGCTTGGACTAACCCGATGGTGGTATCGGTTCTAACCGAGTGAGTGCTCATCATCGAAATCTCGATCTTGTTGGTTATCCCGAATCGCCGTTTATGCCGGCTTGCCAAATATCATGGCATCAACCCATATCTCCGAATCGCTGTTTATGTCAGCTCGCCAAAAATCACGGCATCACCCGTTCATATCGCCAAGTATCATGGCATCGACAAAAACGTCGGATCACCACATATCTCGGTTCGCCATGTATGCCGGCAAGGCCGGTGGACTTCATGTCCGTGATGCCAGCAAAATCTGGTGGACCCCGCGTCCAAAAACCGACATAGCCCATGCTGGCCATATGTCGATGAGACATTGCCCAGGTTGGCAATATGTCAAAACAGCCCAAGCAGGCTTTACGGAAAATCCGACATAGCCTATGCTGGCCATATGTCGATGAGACATTGCCCAGGTTGGCACCATGTCAAAACAGCCCGAGCAGGCTCTACGGAAAAACCGACATAGCCCATGCTGGCCATATGTCGATGAGACATTGCCCAGGTTGGCACCATGTCAAAACAGCCCGAGCAGGCTCTACGGAAAAACCGACATAGCCCATGCTGGCCATATGTCGATGAGACATTGCCCAGGTTGGCAATATGTCAAAGCAGCCCAAGCAGGCTATATGTCGGTCCAGCTAAATGCTGCCGACATAACATTACGGTAATGCCCAAGAAGGCTAGAAACCAGTATACAATAATGCCCAAGCAGGCTATATGTCGGTCCAGCTAATGACCGACATACAACTTCAGTATACGCCCAGAGTGGCTAAAAACCAACATACGCCTTCGCTAAGGCCCGAGATGGCTAAAAACCAGCATATGATGATTCACAAGCGGGATGTATGACGGTCAGGCTCATGCTGTTGATATACGACTTCGATAACACCCAGAAGGCTAAAAACCCGAGTTGGCTATAAACCAACCTATGACAGTGGTCATAAGGCTTTGTGTCAATTCGGCCCACGCAGGCAATATATATACGTCGATTTAGCCCCAGAAGGCTAAGTGCTGATGAGACCTAGCCCGGCTTGGTTGTATGGTTGTTCAGCCCGTGCAGGCTATATGTTGAGGACAACTCTGAGATATCAGTTTTCGGTAAGACTATGCACGACTCTACGAGTCCCACATAGCCTCGGGGACTACTGTCGGGGATATAACCCCGGGTACCTCAGAGTTGATACAGTAGAAGGAAGAGACAACAAACAAATACGTTTAAGATAAAGGAAAAGCAGAGGAAGGCAGCCTGAGCCGACTTTGGCATGGCCCAGGCCGACATTCCAGTCGTTGATCCGGCATAGGATTATGTCGGATCCTTTAACCCGGTTGGGCCGATTCTCCACTACCGACGTACCCCGCAGGCCACATCCTCTGCACCGGCTCCTCATGATGGCACCTCGTCACGCCGACATAGGCTTATGTCGATAGCACCACTCCCGGATCAATTCATCTTAGCCACTCATCCGGCCGGGCCGGCGCCCGGGTCCCCATGCCGGGTAAGCACTGCTACCTCGGTACGCCCCGGATCTCCTTCGACCGGCATCCAGACTGCCAAGATACTCCAGGCCGACATATCGTATGTCGGCTGACCAAGTTATCCCGGACGGCCCGCTCTCCGCTCCCGAGCCCGGGCCGACATACGAGGCACTTCATCACTCCATGGCCGACACAGACGCCCACCAATGGCACAGTCTATGTCGGTTCTCTCTACAGATGCCGGGTCTTGGGATGCCCCTGGCTCAGATCGGCATAAGCTGCCTCGACAAGTACAAGATGCCCCTGCCATACAGGAGAAGACAAGACGGTGGCATGGCCACAGTAGCGTGGATGTGACAAGAGTACAAGTGGTGACATAGGCCACAGTGCGGACAAGACCCCAGTAGTCAATTCCGGCAATAGTGCTGGACCCATGCCGTGCATAGTGACCTGTGGGCCATCTCTTGTCCCCTGGGCTCCCCTTTATAAGGAGCACCAGGGGTAGCGCACAGGCGGGACGGCGCGGGGCAGGAGCACCCGACCCGGGTCTCGTTCTTTCTTCAGCTCCCTTGGAGCCTTCTTCCTCCTCTGGAGACACAGCTCTAGGAGCCACCTTGTAGCTCTCATATACACCATTTTATACAGATCAGACAAGCAGGAGTAGGGGTTTTACCTCCTCACGAGGGCCCCGAACCTGGGTAAACCGCGTGTGTGCTTCATCGTGTGTGCATATTCCTACGCATAATCCCTCCCCGAATCCTCTAGCGTCCATCGGCCCCTAAACTTAAGCCTACCCCTAGGCATCTGTCGTTCACCACGACGACAACAATTCATATCACGTGTACGAGCTGTACAATTGGAAGAGCCAGTAGCACTTGCAGCAGGTTGTGGTGATTGCTTGGCATTAGGAGCAACTGAAACCAACTTGGAAGGAGCCGCACCACGGAAACTAGGAACAGGACTAGGCGGCACCACACTAGGTGTTGCTCGTGATGACACACTACCTCGCCCATAGGAAGAACGAGGCACATATTTGGCATCTTCGGCCATCTGTAACTCAGCTTCACGTGCTTGATGTAACAAATCTTGCACATCGCCATATTGATGATGACGCACAATTCTCTTGATGTTAAAGCTCAAACCTGAAAGGAAACGCTGCATAGTTTGTTTAGGTTCTTCGCGCACTTTAGCACGCTGCATGATCAACTCCATCTCCTTATAGTACTCATCAACGGACTTGGCACCTTGCTTCAAATTCTGCAACTTATCATACAAAGAACGGATGTAATTGTGAGGAACAAAATGATGACGCATCTCCGCCTTCATCTCTCGCCAAGACAAAATAGGTACATCATTTGCTTCACGCCTAGCACTCACAAGACCGTCCCACCATAGCAAAGCATAGCCATCGAACTCAGAAGATGCAAGCTTGATCTTTCTATCCTCAGTGTAGTCATGCAAACGCCATAATTGTTCCATCTTCAACTCCCAGTTAATATATTCTTCCACATCAACGGAACCTTCAAACTTGGGAATACTAAATTTGGGCTTACCAACGCTATCATCATCACGGTTAGCTACATGACCAAAATTGTCGCCGAGCATACGGCGCGCACCAAGAGGCGCAAAACCACGACCAAGAGGTAAAGCACCACCTCGGCCACCTCCACGTCCACCATTAGCAAGTGGTTGTGGCTGTTTTTGCCGTTGCAACCTCTCACGACGAGCAGCAGCTTGCTCATCATCCTCCTCAGCATCAAAATCAACACCGTGATTACCATGAACACTTGCATCATCAACGGGTTGCTCATTTCATTGCGTCAATACTTGCACGGCACGGTTCAATGCACCAATAGAATTCTGAATTGCTGTCAAGGCAGCAGCAGACTCAGTTGCCGTTTGTAGCACATTGTCAACCTTTATATCCGTTGCAGTCAAATCAGCTTGTAACCTGTCACATTGAGTGCTGAACTGACGTGTCAGGTGACCTCGAAGAGCTTCATATTCAGCCCAACAAACAGGAGCATTGCCGTCCTTCTTTTGCCTCACAACTCCATCATTCTCATCTCCTGAAGACATGATTAGTGCACACAAGGGTATATAGATATATTTAGGTGGAAAACTCTCAACTCACTCAAACCAAAAGAAATTGTGTATCTTACCGTTCCAAAGTGAATAGTATAGCTTACCACTTGTATGGACAGAAACGTGCACGGATGGGGTGAAGCGAATATTATGGGTCTCCAAGTGTTACACAACAAAACCAGGGTATTTAGTGGGGCTTGGTAGGGATACCTAACAACACCAACTACAAAACCTATTTGCTGCTCGTGTGATACTTAGAAACACAACAAGGAAACTCACACAGTTATGGAGATAAAAGTGGCAATGCAAATATATGTATGGAAAAGTTTGCAATGCACTCGAAAGACACTAGCTATGCTCACAAGAAACAGGCACAAGATTGCTCAATACAGTGTCACTTTATGGCAATTGTATAGCTCCACTCGCCAATGTATATATATCACTTTCGGCCTCGTTTGATGTCTCACTTTTCTCTTCTCTTTTTTTTTGTACTTTTCCAATGGCCAATATATCAAAAGAGCAATAAACCAAACTTTATGAGAATTATGAGCAGCCTGTTGAGCACGAAATAGCTATTCTTCTGGGGAAGGTACCTAAAGAAATGCTGTGGAAAGGCTGTGGCTAGGTCTCACAAAGATCACACACGAAAAACCTAATGAAAAGTTGAAACAAAAACTAGACTCACGCTTTTGTTTTTTTTTGTACTGGTACTGGCCGGATAATCCGATCCGAAACCAACCGGATATTCCGATCGAAACGAAACTCGAAGAAAAACGGCTAAGGACCAGAAATTTTCGGTACTGGAGGTGACCGGATAATCCGATCCGAAACCAACCGGATATTCCGATCGCGACGGGAAAAACCCTAAACCTAGAAACGGAAAAACGGAACGCAAGATCAACACAAGCAGCAACTAGAAGAAGCAAATTGGGTTGATCTAGGGCTATGGCACGAATTAAAACTAGTATTTTTGTATGGCTTTTTCTGTATAGGACGAAAAACAATAAATCTACGGGGATGAATTTGTGGATGCTCACTGAGTAAACACTGGAAATCTGATACCAAGATGATAAGGGGTGGCCCGATCTTCTCAATGAGCGGTGGTAGATGGATGATGATGGTAGATAACTTGCGAGATTCCGACGAACTCTCCGGCTGCTCCCCTGTTGCCAATGCAACAGCTCTTCAACCCAATGGATATTCGCGACGCCTCACACCGATGCAACATAGCCGTCGGCCACGAAGCGGTTTCTACGATCTACTAATTCCCAATGGAACAACAGATCACACTCAAACTTTGGTAGCAATAACCTCCAGATCGCAACAAAGTGGAGGGGTGAATTCCTGATCGAAGCAAAGAGGAATTCGAGTATAGATGAATGCTTTAGCAATCCAATCTAGGGTTTAATCAAAACGTGGTCTGACTATTACAAAGAGACTCCTAGGGTATATATGGCGGCTGGGTGGTCAATCCCACGCCCAAATCACGACTTGGTTCGACCTAAACTAGATACAAACCGACTTGGTCTCGAAAAGGCTCGCAGCCCTGTTTTACTCGAACCGGATATTCCGGGTCACGGGAGACCGGATAATCCGGCTGACCAGATATTCCGAGTCAAGTTGAATCGGATATTCCGACATAGTCCAGTACCTCCGCGCAACATATTTCTCCGGAACCGGATAATCCGGTTCAGTAGTGGACCGGATATTTCGATAATGTCCAGTACTCCTTTTCTTCAACGTCCCCTTTTGCGCATGCCTCCCGCTCCTCCCTCGCGCCATGGATGACGTTGTACTCCAATCCTTGCTGCTCCTCTGGCCCTCCTCCAATGCTTGTGTTATCAATAACCCTGATCATACACAGATGCATAGACTTAGGCAGTATAAAGTTCTCAACATCACAAACATTATATTCAATTAAGAGTGAGTTCACCTGTTGTCCAAGTAGCTTGGCACGAGCTCTTGTCATTGGTCCAATCCTCACTTCATTGGGCTTGTCTTGAGCAGCAACATCGTCGATAGAAGAAAATGGTAAAGGACTAGGGATGTCCTCATCAGGCTTACTAGGGACACCTGTTTGTTTATATTCCACACATGTATTATGTTTCCGGTTAATACAATTATAGCATGGAGAATAACTATTATCATAAACATGAATATGCTAATAAACCATTTTATTATTGCCTCTAGGGCATATTCCCAACACGCCACGCCCGCCGCTCTGCATGGTCGCTGCCATGGGCTGCGTCTCTCTACACCAACAAACTACCGAGACGAAGATGCAAGACTTGGAGGAAGGAAGGTTGCGCTCTGGTGTCTCCTTCCGCCCCCATCACTCCCCTTTTTATACTGCCGGAGTGGTAGGAGGAGAGTTAATGGAGAAGAAGCGTCGGCGCCCGCTCGTTGCTGCTGTATTAAAACAAGTTGGGTGGTGCCCCAAGCGAAGGTGGAATTGTAGCTAGTAGCAGTTTTCCCTCGTTTAACGAACCGAGGTTTATCGAACCAGTAGGACTTTGAAATAAAAAACGAGTTGAATGTTGAAGATCTCTGGCGCTTGACTTTCAACAGACGTGGACCTACACACACTCAACCAAAATACTTTGCCCCCAACGGCGGAAAGGTTGTCAATCTTTCCGGTCTCGTAGAAAACAAAGCGGTTAATTGTATGATGAAATATGAAAAGTGACCAGAGGAGTAATGATGATTAAAAGCAAGTAAATGAGGTTGTAAACAATGTAAAAAGATGGACTGGGGGCCATGGGTTCACTAGTGGAGTCTCTCAAGTAAATAAAATATGCATGTGATGGGTGAACGAATTACAGCTAGGCAATTGAAAAGATCATGACACAAACCCAATTTAGCTATGACAAAAAGGACATGATAATATTTATGGAGGCATCACGACAAGGAACAAAGACCGTTGAGTCCAACTGCGTCTTTGTCTAAAAAGTCCACCGTGAGATCGCTATCCAGTCTGTCACCAAACGGTATTAAGTTGCAATCAACAGACAATTGCATTAAGTAAAGTGCATGAAGTAAGCAATACTAATATCAAAAGAGACATTAACACCGTTGTTTTACCCTTAGTAGCAACAGCACACCCTCGCTCTTAGACGTTTCTGTCACTCGTGCCAAGGAACAAAAGGGGCATGAACCCACTATATAGCATAAATACCCTCTCTTGGAGATACACACAATCAGTTGGCCAAAGTAACTACGCACATCGGAGAGCATGCAAGAACATAAATTACTCATATAAGAATCATTCACAATCTGAACATAACTTCATAATCCATCGGATCCCAGCAAACACATCACATAGCATTACAACAATCGATCTTGGTCATGTTAGGCAGCTCACAAGATCATAAGATATGAAGCACAAGAGAGAGAGACTACCAACTAGCTACTGCCATGGACCCGTAGTCCAAGGTGAGAGTACTCACAAATCATCCCAGAGGAAGGCATGACGATGAAGAGCCCTCCGGGATCGATCTCCCCTCCGGCAGAGTGCCGGGATCAGCTTCAGATTGGACCCCGAACTAGGGTTTTCGGTGACGGCGCGTCGGGGTCGAGTTTCTGAAAAATAATCACCGCCTTGATGTTTTTAGGGTAAAAGGCAATTTATAGGCGTCGAGGCGAGGTCCCAAGGGCAGGGGTGGGCCCCACCCGTAGGTGACCCTTGACCCGCTGTAGGGGGGCGCACCTGCCCTGTGGGCCTCCCCTCCAGCTCTCCTTTGGTCTGGTACTTCGTCGTGGCAAATAAAAATTCCCCATAAATTTTCGTCCAATTCCGAGAATATTTCCAGAAGTAAATTTCTGAAAAAAAAAGACAGCAAAAACAAGGAACTGGCACTTGGCATCTTATCAATAGGTTAGTCCGACAAAATGCATAAAATGATATAAATGACAGTAAAAACATGTGACAATATCACAAAACTAGCATGGATCACTGAAAAATTATATATACGTTTGAGACGTATCAGCATCCCCAAGCTTAACTCCTACTTGTCCTCGAGTAGGTAAATGATAACAAATAATTTTTGATGAGACATGCGACCAACACATTCTTGATCAAGATAGTGATGCAAATCAAAGGATGTGAATAAAGAGATACAAAACAATTGTCTATTCTTGATAGCAAGAAAGCAATGAATAAACAAGTTGAATCATCCAAGCGAAACCTTTCATAAATAGTATGTCAAAGACATGAAAACAATGTGATCAACATATTTGACTAATTCACAAGGATAATAATTTCATGACAAAAGTGTTTGAGAATCAACACAAAGGAAGATGTAAGCATTAGCAAAGAGATTCAACTTCCAACGGCTTATCTTATAGATAAAGTCAATATAAAGATTCATGTTTAATCTTGATAATGTAATATGCTCAACGATACCCAGGGTCAATGCTAGATGTTTGCTTTTGTGGAGATAGAAGGAGAAAGAGAAAACTGACTCAACATTAAAAGTAAAAGAAAGGCCCTTCACAGAGGGAAGCAGGGATTAGTCATGTGCTAGAGCTTTTTGGTTTTAAAACAGAAGTAAAATGATTTTGAGGTATGCATGCTTTCGTCAACGACTTCACAACAGAGAAACTATCTAGTCCCTCATGACAAGCAAGGTTTTTAGACTTGTGAGAGCAGCTAGTTCTTAGAAGAGCGAGTACGCTCTTCTTTCTCCTTGGTTTCACCACTGTCCAATGTTTGGGCTGATTTCTCAGATTTGCATTGCGTGGAGGAGAATTGTGAGTTATATTTATATTTTTGCTTAAGCTGATCTCGGGTTGATTCAAGTGAAGACGTAATCCATCAACACCGGGTGAAAGGGGGGAAATGACCTCGCTTGTCACAAGTTATATCTAGCTCTCTACTGCTCCCTCATGATCTTAAAAACAGAGGCACAAAGAAGAAGTATTTTGAATTTTTAAAGGTAGCACATGACAAATTTACTTGGAATGGTAGGAAATACCATGCATAGGTAGATATGGAGGACTCAGCTAGCAAGAAAGTTTGGCTTTGGGGATTGGATGCACGAGTGAACCATACACTCAGTACGAATTTTTAGGCTTAGCAAAAAGGGTGTTTGTAGCAAACATCTAACAATAACGGTAACAGAACAACATAAGACATTTACCGGTCATAACCATAAAAACTTTACACCGTCTCCCTTGTTGACCAAACAATTCTTTTGATAGAAAGATTAGCACTATGAGTTAAGAACTGTTAAAAACCACACAATTTCAAGCTTTCAACCATATTTCTTCACTAATCAATTCCGCTCAAATAACCAGCAAGTTTAAGCATTCAACTTAACATCTCAAAACAATTGAGAAGCACACCATGATCTACAAAACTATGCAGGCTTTTCATTTTATTCCATCATCACACAAACAGCATTTTGTCGCATTGACAATTCAAGCAATTTTTCAACAACAACTCTCCAACAAGTATAAGTGAAGAACAAGAGATTTTAACTTAACAACTAGCAGCTCTAAACAAGATAAAATCTAAAAGCGAGAGCTTACTAGAAAACAGACAGTAGCTAAGAATACTCAAAAAGATATAAGCGAAGCAAAGGAGTATTCAAATGAAAAAGCGGAGCGTGTCTCTCTCCCACACAAATAAAGCTAGGATCCAACAAAGATATGACCAGAAAACAAACAAAACTGAAATTAAAAATATGCTCCAAGCATAGCACATAATATGTAAAGTGATAAAAACGAGGTTCAACGAAGACGACCTTATGATAGTCGATGAAGATGAGGGGATGCCTTGGGCATCCCCAAGCTTTGACTCTTGAGAGTTCTTGATATTCAGAGGGGATGCCATGGGGGAATCCCCAAGCTTGAGCTCTGATCCATCCTCTATTTCTTCATATTCCTCTCCTTTGGAACTTAAAAACTCCCTTCACACAAAACTTCTCATAATTTGATTAGAGGATTAGTGCTCATAAATTAAAATGCACATGTGTTCAACTCATGAAAAATTGCAAACAAACTTAATTAGACATTATCTACTGTTTACGAAGCCTCAATGTGGCACTCTACCCCTAGAGTATCACATATGACGATGGTAAAGAGACAAATGCAAAATAAAAGCAGAATCTGTCAAAATCTGAACAGTCTGTAAAGATCGAATTTTTTGAGGCACTTCTGCAGATCAAATCAAAAAACTTAAAACTAAAGAAAGATAGATAAAGGCGTCAGTCTTGCTGTCAAAAATTATCAGAAAATATAAAATTATGGCGATTTTAGAATTTTCGTGCAACAGGCGCATAGAATCTGTTTTTGGACAGCAACACAATACCTCGCACTTTCAATGCATTAGAGGCTAAACTTGGCACAAAGAACCAAAAGAAAAAGATACAATGAATTTTCTACAGAGGTAATAACTTCATGACTCAAGAAAATCAAAAAGCAAACTGAAATAAAATATGGGTTGCCTCCCAACAAGCGCTTTTCTTTAACGCCTTTTAGCTAGGCACAATGCCAAATATCAAGTTTTTTCGGAGGTCTTTGCAACATCAAGAGCATAGCTTGACCTTATGATTGATTCAAAAGGAAACATCTTTCTCTTCCTAGGGAAGTGTTCCATCCCTTTTAAGGGGGAACTGAAACCTTATATTTCCCTCTTTCATATCAATAATAGCACCAACAGTTCTCAAAAACGGTCTTCCCAAAATAATAGGACAAGAAGCATTGCACTCAATATCCATAACAATAAAATCAACGAGAACATAAATTATCATTAATAACAATAAGGACATCATCAACTCTACCCAAAGGTTTCTTTTTAGAATAATCGGCAAGATGAACATTTAAATAGCACTCTTCCAAAGGATTTAAATCAAGCATATTATAGAAACTTTTAGTCATAACAGAAACACTTGCACCAAGATCACATAAAGCATTGCAATCAAAGTCATTTATTTTCATCTTAATAGTGGGTTCCCAACCATCTTCTAACTTCCTAGGGATAGAGGTTTCAAGCTTTAGTTTTTCTTCCCTAGCCTTGATAAGAGCATCGGTAATGTGTTTGGTAAAGGCAAGATATATTTTACTAGCATCCGGTGTCTTAGCAAGTTTTTGTAGGAACTTAATGACTTAAGTAAGATTGCAATTATCAAAATCAATTTCATCATCTTTAAATAAACAAGGAGGATCCTCTTTAGTGGTTTGGATAGTATAAACTTTAACAGTTTTCCTATTCATTTCAGCAATTCGAGCTTCTTCAGCCTCTCTAGCCCACCTAGCTTTCAAGAGAGCCATCATCCTTTCATTTTTATTAATTTGAAGAGAGATAGCATTTAAAGATTCAGTATGTTTTATTGATTTGTAGTGGTTCTAATTTTCAAAATTTCAACATCATGAGCAAGAACGTCTACTTTAGAGACTAGACTATCCAGTTTTTCCAACTTCTCTTCAATAGTTTTGTTAAAAGCTTTTTGCGAAGTGATAAATTCCTTTAAATTTTTTTCAAGATCAGAGGACACATTCTTATTAGGATTATAAGAATTACCATAGGAATTACCATAAAAGTTGCCATTATTGGGAGGATAAGGCTTATAGTTGTTACTACCAAAATTATTTCGATAAGCGTTATTGTTGAAGTTGTCTCTATTAAGAAAATTAACATCAACTTGATCCTTTTCTTGGGCAATTAATGAAGCAAGTGGAATATTATTAGGATCAATATTGGACTGATTGGTAGCAAGCATATACATAATCATATCAACCTTATCACTCAAAGAGGAGATTTCCTCAACAGAATTTACCTTCTTACCACTTGGAGCTCGTTCGTTGTGTCATTGTGAATAATTTGTCATCATCTCATCCAAGAGTTTAGTTGCTGCATCTAATGTTGTGGACATGAAGGTGCCTCCCGCGGCCGAGTCCAAAAGGTTCCTTGAAGAAAAATTCAAACCTGCATAAAAAGTTTGGATAACCATCCACATAGTTAATCCATGCGTGGGACAATTCTTAACCATAGATTTCATTCTCTCCCAAGCTTGAGCAACATGTTCATTATCAAATTGTCTAAAGTTCATAATGTTACTCCTTAGTTGTATGATTTTAGCGGGTGGATAATATTTTCCAATAAAAGCATCTTTGCATTTAATCCAAGAATCAATGCTATTTTTAGGCAAAGACAATAACCATTCTTTTGCTCTCCCTCTCAAAGATAAAGGGAATAGTTTCAGTATTATGATGTCACTTTCTACCTCTTTATACTTTTGCATATCACATAACTCAACAAAGTTATTTAAATGGGAGGCGGCATCATCAGTACTAGCACCAGAAAATTGCTCTTTCATAACAAGATTTAGCAAGGCGGGTTTAATTTCATAAGATTCCGCTTTAGTAGCGGGTGGAGAAATTGGAGAGAATATGAAATCATTGTTATTAGTGCTAGTAAAGTCACAAAACTTAGTGTTTTCAGTAGAAGACATAACGATAAGATAAAATAACAAGACAGGAATAAAGACTACACTAATTTTTTTGGGTTTTAAAATTTTGAAACAGGAAAATAAACTAAACGAGATATAAAGCAAGCAAGACAAAAACAAAGTAAAGAGATTGAGAGTATGATACTCCCCTTGCTGTAGCTCCAAAGTCCCCGACAACGGCGCCAGAAAAGAGCTTGCTGCTGTATTAAAATAAGTTGGGTGGTGCCCCAAGCGAAGGCGGAATTGCAGCTAGTAGCAGTTTTCCCTCATTTAACGAACCGAGGTTTATCGAACCAGTAGGACTTTGAAATCAACAACGAGGTGAATGTTGAAGATCTCTGGTGCTTGACCTTCAACAGACGTGGACCTACACACACTCAACCAAAATACTTTGCCCCCAACGGCGGAAAGGTTGTCAATCTTTCCGGTCTCGCAGAAAACAAAGCGGTTAATTGTATGATGAAATATGAAAAGTGACCAGAGGAGTAATGATGATTAAAAGCAAGTAAATGAGGTTGTAAACAATGTAAAAAGATGGACCGGGGGCCATGGGTTCACTAGTGGAATCTCTCAAGTAAATAAAATATGCATGTGATGGGTGAACGAATTGCAGCTAGGCAATTGACAAGATCATGACACAAACCCAATTTAGCTATGACATAAAGAACATGATAATATTTATGTAGGCATCACGATAAGGAACAAAGACCGTTGAATCCAACTACGTCTTTGTCTAAAAAGTCCACCGTGGGATCGCTATCTAGCCTGTCACCCAACGGTATTAAGTTGCAAGCAACAAACATTTGCATTAAGTAAAGTGCATGAAGTAAGCAATACTAATATCAAAAGAGACATTAACACCGCTATTTTACCCTTAGTAGCAACAACACACCCTCGTCCTTAGACGTTTCTGTCACTCGTGCCCAGGAACAAAAGGGGGCATGAACCCACTATCTAGCATAAATACTCTCTCTTGGATATACACACAATCACTTGGCCAATGTAACTACGCACATCGGAGTGCATGCAAGAACATAAATCAACATATAAGAATCATGCACAATCTGAACATAACTTCATAATCCATCGGATCCCAGCAAACACATCACATAGCATTACAATAATCGATCTTGATCATGTTAGGCAGCTCACAAGATCATAAGACATGAAGCACAAGAGAGAGAGACTACCAACTAGCTACTGCCATGGACCCGTAGTCCAAGGTGAGACTACTCACAAATCATCCCGGAGGAAGGCATGACGATGAAGAGCCCTCCGGGATCGATCTCCCCTCCGGCAGAGTGCCGGGATCAGCTTCAGATTGGACCCCGAACTAGGGTTTTCGGTGACGGCGCGTCGGGGTCGAGTTTCTGGAAAATAATCGCCGCCTCGACATTTTTAGGGTAAAAGGCAATTTATAGGCGTCGGAGGGCGTCGAGGCGAGGTCCCAGGGGCAGGGGCGGGCCCCACCCGCGGGTGACCCTTGACCCGCGGCAGGGGGCGCACCTGCCCTGTGGGCCTCCCCTCCAGCTCTCCTTTGGTCTGGTACTTCGTCGTGGCAAATAAAAATTCCTCGTAAATTTTCGTCCAATTTCGAGAATATTTCCAGAAGTAAATTTCTGAAACAAAAAGACAGCAAAAACAGGGAACTAGCACTTGGCATCTTGTCAATAGGTTAGTCCGACAAAATGCATAAAAATGATATAAATGACAGTAAAAACATGTGACAATATCACAAAACTAGCATGGATCACTCAAAAATTATAGATACGTTTGAGACGTATCACTTGTCTCCCAACCACCAGCGCCATAAGTGCGGTGGGGCCACCCGCCCCCCAGGATTCGCCTGCACCCGCGGCACGCCGCGTCGTATCCCGTCGTCGCGGCCTCTTCACCGGCATGACATGCAAGGGAGTAAATGCTGACCACCAGGATTCCCGCTCACAAAGCGGAAGCCGAGCGGACGGCATGCTAGGCTTTGCACGCCTTTCTATGCGGCCCAGCTCCACCAGTTTTTTCTTGCTAATGCACCACCGCTGGCTTCACGTCCTCCACAATTTTTCCTACGTGCCACGCAAGCGGGGGCTAGGTCATGCTGCCTATGCCGGGCCTGACCCACAAGCATAAGCCCAAGTACGACAATGAGCTCTACCTCGCGGGCCAGTCCCCGTGCACGGCACCTCCCCGTGAAACTTGGCACTTGTCTCTCCTCGCGCGGCATCCAGGCTCAAACTAACGAGTCGTGCATGCCCAGTCGGTGCGCAAAACCTTTGTCCTATGCCTCGTCGCAATGCAGGACAGACCTCCCGAAGGAGCATCGGAAAAGCATGTCGCGGGGCCTTAGGAGGCCCTCAGCCATGAAAAGCAGCTAATTCAAAACACAGCTAAGTCAAAATGACTTCCCATTATCTCGCTATCCACCGCCCTCCGTTCAAGTTCCAGAATGCCACGGGGACCTATTCTTGAAAATCCCATGTGCCACGTTTGCGCGTCAAAGGGGAGCAACCGAGTATCGCACTCGGGGATCTTACTAACCTATTGTCACAACACCCGCCGTCTTCCATGCCGGCCACTAGCGGTGACTGGTGTCTGTGGACTACGGGTTGGGACCTGAGACGCAGAACAATAGCACTGCATACGGAGAATGAAGGAAAAGGCCCTCGCGGTGAACTGGAAAATCACAAAATACCGCAATACGCAAATATGCGCATATACTTGCAAGCGACAGAGTACCTCACTACAACAAAATGAACATGCAGATACAAAAGGATGGCATCAGGGGTCTACTCCGCAGCGTCGGGAGCCTCGTCCTCCACGTCCTCTCCCGAGGGCCCGGCGCCTCCGTCAGCACCAGGACTGCGCTGAAAGCGGTCGCAGAGGACGTCCACGAGCTCGTCCACCTCCTCCTGCAAGGCCTCCGTGCACTCCGCGTCGTCGGCTTGTGCCGGCTCCAGGACCGCATCAAAGCAAAGGCCCGCCTGGCCAAGCGTGCCAGAGTTGCGGAGCAGGCAGAGGTTTGTGAAGATCATCTTGCCCGCCGGGGTGAGCAAGTCGCGGCACTCTCCCTCCACGACCGCGTCCACCTCGCCGACCACCCTCTCCAAGTGCTCCACCAAGCTGAGGTAGAAGAAGACGTGGCTTGCGGGCACCTCGGGCTGGAACGCGCCATGAAGAACAAGGTTCTCCCTGCTGAGGCGCGAATAAGCCCGCCGGGCGCGCTGGACGAGCTCCAGCATCATGGCCTGCTGCTCCCTGCCTAGGGTGATGGAGGTCTCCCTCTCCAGCTTGAGCTCCTCCACCTACTTCAAGAGGGGCTCGATCTGCCAGAGCGTGTCGTCACGCTCCTTGCGCACCCGCTCTAGGTCCACCAACAACAGGTTGCGCTCCTCCTGCAGGGCGCCGACCTCCTCGCGGGCGGAGTTGCGCTCCCCGCGAAGCTGCTGGGCCTCCTGCTTCACGAGGTCCAGCTCCTTCAGCCTGCGGACCTTGTCCGCATGGCGCGACTCCTATGCCCGGATCTTCTGGTTGTAGGCGTCGCGCTCCTGGGCATGGAAGTCCTTGTCCTTCTGGGCGAACTCGTCATCCTGGGTGTCCCGCTTCTTGACGAGGCGCGCATCCGCCTCAGCATGGAGATTACTCTCCCTCCGGTCAAGAGTCTCCTGACGGGAGACCAGGACCTCCTTGAGCTGCTCCAGGCGAGCCTTCTCCGTTTGCTACTCTGCAGTGGTGCGCGCAAACTTGTGCTCGCGCAGCGCAAGATCCCTCTCCGCGTCCGCAGCGTCCTGGAGGCGCGCCTCTGCCTCCGTCTCCTTCGCTGCCACAGCCTGCAGGGCCGCCTCCGCCGCAGCGTGCCGCTCTCCCTCCTCAACCGCGGGCGCATCTCCTGGACCTCGCACCGCGACACCGCGACGCCGTGAAGCGCCGACACTCTGGCTCATGCACGGCGCGTTCCGCCGCTAGGCGCCGTCGCTCGGCCTCAAGCTCGGCGAGCCTCGCCGCGAGGCTCTGTCCGAGCCTGTCGATGGTGTGGTGGGCGCGCGCCAGCAAGCTACTCTCTAGGTGGCTTGCCGCCAGCAAGGTCCCGGACACCATGACGTCCCAGCCTGTCAAGACGGGCTGGTCGGAAGCTCCCCTGTCGCCGGGAGCTCCCTCCGGGCTAGGGACGAGCTGCCCGCCCTTGCGGCACCTCCTTCGGGTGCTGTCCTCGGCGCGTCTTCCTGAGGCGCTGCATCAGGAGATATGGCGACCTGGGCCTCAGCGGACGGCCCTGGGTCAGTCCCCTCCGTGGCAGTACTCGCTGCCGCCGCCGCCACAGTGGTGGCTCCCGTCAGCTCCGTCACTGCGCTCTTGATCGCAGCTGCCCAGGCCTCTGGCGCCGGCCTCCTGGCAGCGGACGGCGCGGTGGCAACCGCGTCGCTTCATGGCACCTTCGCCAGCATAGCCCTACAAGCAACTGTGGGCATCAGGATAAGGATTGACGTGAATAAAACAAAGGCAGGCAGCACGGTGCTCACGGGATGACGAACAGCCACGGCCGCTTCATCGCCCCGATCCGCGGGGTTGCGCCACCTGGGGTGTAGTATCCCGCCTCCACCGCCTCCTCCGAGCGGTGCCTTCGTGAGGACGTCGCCTTGTCGTCGTCACCACCGTCGCCCCCTCCGTGTACCTCTTCGGAGTACACGGCGCGCCTCCTCAGCCGCGCCTCCATAGGCACCGTCTCCCTCTCGGCGTCGGAGTCGTCGAGCAGGCCGTAGGTGACAAGCGGCTCGGGGGAAGGCACCCTCCCCTCGTCGTCCCCGTCAAGCACGACCACCTCACAGGCAGCCCTCGCCTGGGACATCTCTTCTTCAGCACCGGTGTCCCCGGCCGTTGCATCCGCCTCGGCCTCCTCCTCCTGAGGAAGCTCGACGCCTACCAGGCCCCGCTCGTTGAAGACCGGCATCTCTTGCCAGATTTGGTCCCACAAGCTCTCCTCTTGTGCAGCGGGCAGATTTCCCCGGTGGGTTTCCCAATACCCCCCACTCCGAAGAGCGCATGAGTAGCAGTGTCGACCGCCGTGGCGTTGAGCCCGCTGCTCGACAGTCGGATGTCGTCTGCCTAGTTGGCCAACATCCACATCGGCCTTGAATGCTCCTGCAGCGTTGCAATGCTCTGCCGCAGGAATTCTGCCACTACCATCTGCCCCGTGAGGACCTTCTGCTTTAGCAGGGTGAGTTGCTCAATGAGGGGCCGCGTCACCTCGCCCCCGCATAGGCAAGAGCTACTCCACGCCGCCGGGATCTTCTGTGGCTGCTCGGTGGGGAGTTCAACCAGCGCCACGTCGCCCCGACCGACGTCCATGTACACCCAGTCGCGGCGGAAGTCCTCCAGCCTCCTGGTTACCGCCATGGAGATGATGTCTCCTGACACCTTGGGCTCCAGGCGGAAGGAGACGCAGTCGGTGATGTCAGGTGAGCTCACCCAAAGAATGTAGAAGTGGCGGAAGAAAGCCACAAACGGCTCTACGCCGAGAAAAGCTTCGCAGAGATACGCGAAGGCAGAGAGAATGGTGACCAAGGCCGGATGGAGGTGTAGGAGGTGAATCTGGTAATGGCGAAGGATTTCCAGGAGGAAGGCAGAAAAGGCGGGATCAGACCTGCCATCAGCGCGTAGGTAAAAACCGGCTGCAGCTTCCCGCCGCGCCGTTGTGCTTCGTTGGACCCGGCTCTAATCTCCGTCGAGCCATGTTCATTGAAGGAATCGGCGACCAAGCCGAGGACTTTAGCGAGGGCCTCCTCGCTACGGAAGCGCGAAACCCCGAGCGCCAGGGGCGTGTACGCCTCCGTCTCCTCCACCACGTTCTTGCCCCGACTGACGGAGGACCTGGTGGGAGACATGGCGGCGGGAAGAAGCTTTGAAGGAGGGTTTCAAGGTCGTAAGGAAGAAGAAAGGTGGCTGGCGCACGGTGAAGGACTGGAGGTGCGGAAGATGAGGACCGACGCAGTTCTCCCCTCTTTATAAGCAAGGATGGGACAGTTATAGTGCCACGATGAAGAGATCGTGGGGGGGGGGGGGGGGTGCAGCGGAACGATCGGATGCGTGGCGCGACAGTGCCTGTCAGCATTTAGGTCCCCCTCCTCTTCGCCTCCGCCGCCTCGTCTTCGTCGTCCAGACTCCACCTCCTCGACTCCAGCGGCGAACATGCTCGGACCATGGGCCCGGGGGCTACTGTCAGGACTATGGGAACCGGGGTCCCCTGTTCCAGCTGTTAGCGGCCCGAACACTTCGCGCCGTTACAAAGGATCAGCAAGTACCTCGTGAGGGACCCAGCTCCCACGAGGATCAAGACCGAAGGACTGCGCCAAGCCCACCTCGCGAGGAATCCGAACAAAGACCCCTCCACGGCTACCCCACGGAGGGAGGAGATGACACCAAAAGGACATAGCAGAGCTATGTATGGGGCGGTCTACCCATTTTGGTGATTAAAGACTAGGACGGTGCAAGACCGGACCAAGGACGAGAGGACTCTTCCCTCTTTGATGCTTAAAGCTCCCGTCGAGGGACCCGTTCTGGAGGACGACGTCAGCAAGCCACGCACCCTCCTTTGTCTTCTCCTGGCCAATTGTGGTTGCCCTTCCCGCCAAGAGGAAGAGGCCGGGGTCACTATAAAAGTAGGATCACTACCTCCATTGCAGGACGACGGACCTGGGTTCCAGTCTCAAACAGGAGAGCTCGAACATCTCACGGTTCGAGACTCCAACAATCAACACCAGTAATACAACCAGACTAGCAGGAGTAGGGTTTTACACCGCAATGGTGGCCTGAACCTGGGTAAACCCCGTGTGTGTATTCTTGCCGTGCTCGCTCAGACCCTAGCGAAGATCTCGTCGGTAGGCTAGCTCTCAACCCCGTGGAAGAACATAGGTCCATCGGAACCCGCGAATCCGACAACACACCATGGCATATATCTTCTTGCGGCGACTCACATGTAAATAGAGATCTTGCCGTAACTCGACAATCATTCATCATGTCACAAAATAGATCATCATAGGTTCGTGCAATTTGAGAATCTGCAACATGTCAGGTGCTAGATGGTCAAGCAGATAAGGTATGGCTACTTTTCTCGATGAAAATCCATTGAATACAATAGACCTAAGGGTGACCGAATAAGGCTCAGAAAAACCGAATTATGACCGAGTGAAAATTCAGTCTATGAGTAAGCTATTATATCCCTGTGGCATATTAAAAGATAAAATAAAAATAGTAGACACGGTATAAAGACAAAAAAAACATGAACGTCAAAGCAAAACTAAATAAGCTCTTGAGTTGAATAAAAGTTAAGAAAAACTGATGAGAGACATAGAAAATTGTTTTTTTATGTACAAGAATGTGGGTGGCCCTTCCATAATAATCTAACACACACGGTAATATATGATAGTCATTTCTAATACTGTCTCTGATCCATATTAATTGTCGTTGAATCAGATGTATCTAGACATGTTCTAGAACTAAATAGATCCGATTCAGCGATAATTAATATGCATAATAGGGAGTATAATTATTCAACGTCGGTTGAAAATCACGTCTCAAGCTGTGAGATATATCTTATTTTCTCTATGCAAAGTCCTTTGAATCAAATACGCCATAGGCTGAGAAACAAAATCAGGTGTGAGTGACTGAAAGCTCAGTCTATGACCGAACTGTTGGATCTGTCATAGGTAAAAACTGAAAAAATTGCGACATCACAAGAATAACTAACCTCGGGCAAGAAAAACTCAGCAAGCAGAGAATAACAGTTTGTTTTTAATGTCCAATAATGTGAGCCGGGCAGTCATACAAGAGACATTAAAGGTTAGTGCATAATGCCACAACAGTTTAGCCATTTCAAACCACCAATTGAGAGGATACAAAACGGTATCACTAATCTTATGTTAAACAATAATATTTTTTGATGAAACCAAGAAACCGGCATCATGCAAGAAACTTGATATGCAATGACAAACTACTAGAATCACATGTTTAATCACTGACATGAATTTCCTTTTCTGTGCAGCTGGCTGCAAAGACAATAGTATTATCATTTTTTTTCCTATGCTACATGCTACAAAAAAAAAAAAAAGAACCGTCATGCATGAACCAAAAAAAGAAGTTGCGTTGCGAGAGTGGCGTTTTGGTGCCCGGGCTCATATGAGCCCGGTTTTGTTTTCGATTTTTTTAAAATACTAAAATGCTTCGAAAAATTCTGAAAAAAATTGGACATGAACATATTGAAGTATTCAACACTCGTGTAAAATTTCGACAGAAAATATCAATTTTTGCGCCCTGTGTAAAAAAGACAAATCTGTCTTTTTGAATAGTGGACTGTTCACCTATTTTGTCTGTCAGATTTTTGTCTTTTTTGCACAGGGCGCAAAAATTGATATTTTCTGTCGAAAATTTACACGAGTGTTGCATACATGATTATGTTTTCGCATAAGTTTTTTCAGAATTTTTCGAAGCGTTTTCAAATTTCGAAAAAATCGGAAAGTCAGCCGGGCTCAGATGAGCCCAGGCACCGAAGCGGATTTCCGGTTGCTACGTGTGTTGCTACGTGCCTGAAGTATTATAGGTAAGTTTGTTTTTGCGGTGTTTATTTTGGTCGAATTTTGTCATTGTTCCGTTGATGGTCGTGATCAACCATTTGTAATGCTTCATTGTATGTGATCTTCTTGCATTTGTACAGATAGACTGAGAGCATCAGAAAATCAAAGTGGATATGGAGCGGTATCGAGGAACACATATATAAAACGTAAGGAGACAGAGTAATCATGGAGCTAGGTGCCCGTACTCAATGTGAAGTTTTCACCGGACTAGCTACGGCTGATCGGCAACTTCTGTTGTATGATGCCATAACATGAGGTGGTGTTACGTACATGACATGGTGGTTTGAGATTGATCATCACCAGAGTCGACCGAATCTATCTATATATCCCAGCCTTGGTTTGAAGTGAGCATGACAGTGGAGAAATTGCGTTCACTTTTATGCTAAGGCATGTCATTACACTATCGGAAAATCTGTGTTTCCGTGTGGACAATCTTTGCCGTGCGCTTATGATTTCACGGAACACGGTAAAGAATGCTTTGCCATGCGGTAAATCCAGTGCCCACGGCAAAGAAACGCGGCACGGCACAGAAGGTCCAGGGCGCACGGCAAAGAACCTCACACGGCAAAATGGCCATAAAACGCACGACAAAGGTTGTCCCCTCGGCAAAGACATCTTTGCCGTGAGCACTGTCAAAGCCCACACGGCAAACCAGTTGACCAGGATTTGCAATTTTACCGCGCTTCCAAATAATTCGCGGGAAATATCTTTGCCGTGATACCACAAAAATCTCACGGCAAAGAGTGGCCAAATTTTATTCCTCCCGCGCCGGCTTATTTCCCGTGCTCTAAATAAATTCGCGGGAAAAGCTACGCCGTGTTGCTTTTCATAGCACACGGCACATATTCTCTTTGTCGTGTGTTCGAAGAATAGATTTCCGGTAGTGTTAATTAGGTGTGATGTTTATTATTTTATCACTTGGGTTCAGAATTCTAATGCAACCAGACTCGAATAATTCACCAACATGCATGAACAAAGGTCCATTGATATGTATGTTTTTAATTATGTCGATTGATTTGGAGCACACCAAGGAATCATGATATTTGTGTTACCGAGCTTAAATGTGGGTTGTTTGTGCACCCTTCATGTCATATACAACTTCAAATGAGGTGTGAAGCTAAAGAAAAGAGAAGAACAGTAAATTAAAATGCTGCTATTATTTAAGAAAGTTGCAGAATATGTTGGAGCATCACAAGCAAATTTACTAGAGAAACTACCCTACCCAAAGTTCAGAACTTCCCTGGTGATGTATTACCGTACCTATTCATTGTATTTATGTAACTAAACTTATATACCAGTACGACCTGATGTAAAATAGGTAAGGTGATAGAAGGTAAATAACACGCTATGGAGTTTCCAATTCTATGTACGTGTATATAACTATATATACGGTATGCTCCTTATCATAGCCTACGTACATATATATGTTAAAATTTAGAACACTTTGGTTCCGAAAACATGAGTTTGTAATACATTATTCCATTTGTTTAGTAGATGATATCATTATTGGAAAAAAGGAATTATGAGATTGTTATATCTTAGAAATTATGCATGCATTGAGGAGATTTATAATTATATTTTGATTTGGTCATCTTTAAGTGAACCAACGTTAAGTAGTTGTTGGATAAAAGGGTTGATTTGATTAAATAAATAATCTCGGTATAATTCAACTATGAACTAAAGGTGGAGCACAAAAAACCACATGTTCCTTGCTATTTTTATTTTTTTTCATATATCATGTTGCCATATGGTCAGAAAAAATTCATAATCTGTATGTATTTTCAATAAATTAAATGATTTTCGATGGTGCCGAAAATATAATTGGATTTGTAGTTCCCTCTTTTTGGACAATTTTCTATGCAGTGTAGAGTTGTAGACTCTTTTGATTGTTGACCATCAAGTCGGTATGCCATAAATGAGGTATTTAAACTCACAACATACTTCATGTATCTGCAACATTGGTTTTGTATGAAAATATAGGTTTTTGTTCCCACTTATCTGCCAACATATTTTTATTCGGCCGTGCCATTCTACATGGATTGATCAAAACCGTCTGAGCGAGGTAGCTCACTTATGTACCTCTTTGTTTGTAAGATTGAACTGAGAATCTAATGGGCACACGCATGCAAATTAGTGTTCCGGTGCGGCGGGTGTTTGCATGCGAATATTCCTTATAAAGATAGCACATGCATGTATGCCACCTCATGCTGACATCACAACATTAATTGCTAAATTCTAAAATTCAAAATGATTTATCTTCTAAACCGTTAGTCCGATTAACGATCAGTTTACACAGCTGAGTTTGTATCGACGAGGGCTATAAAACTAGATCACATGTTCATATGTTTCGACGATATTTTTTCGCCGGTTGCCAGACTAGCATCAAACAGTTGCCACGACAATTATGCAAAGTTGTCAATAACTTTTTTTACATGTTTTCGGATATCGTTGTGATATGCAAAGTACTAAGTATGTTTTGAAGTGTTTTACAACATCGAATAGATGGTATTATCCCACAGAAAGTAACATAATGCAACCTTAAAAGACATACAGGAGGTTGACAACTAAGTTATTTTAGTCCGGCAACTTAGTAGTGCATACCTGGCAAGTATGTGAGGAGGGTCTGGCAAGTACTGACGGAAAAAAAGTTGTCAAAATATATCAACATGGGATCTAGTTTTGAAGATCTCGTCGCGACTAAGCCAACGGTGAAAACGGAATGTCAATCGGATCAACGGTTGAAGAGATAAAACTTTTTAAAGTTTGAAATCAAAAGAATTTTTGATGATGTCATGGTTGTGTCACTAGTTGCATCCATGTAAAGGAGCGGAGGAAAATCCGCAGCATGCTTAGCTTACTGTGCAGCGGCAGCTCGTTAGTCGCGTCTGGAGACGACTAATGAGCAGCGCCGCACCGTAAGCTTAGCATGCGGCGGCTTTTCGTCCATTTTTTTGCATGCATGCAACCAATGATGCAACCATGACGTCATCAAAGATTCTTTTGATTTCAAACTTTAAAAAGTTTTATCTCTTTAACCGTTGATCCGATTCACATTCCGTTTTCACCGTTGGCTTAGTCGCGACGAGATCTTCAAAACTAGATCCCATATTGACATATTTTGACAACTTTTTTTTCTCTGTCAGTAATTGCCAGACCGTCTTAACATACTTGCCAGCATATGCACTACTAAGTTGCCGGACCAAAAAAACTTAGTTGCTAGTCGTATGTATGTCATTCTAAATCGTTGCAAGGTTGTATGATATAACTTTTTCTTAGGTAATATCATCTGTTAGATGTTGGAAAACACTACAATACATGATTTGTAACTTTTGATATTGTTACGATGTCAGAAAACATGTAAAAAGTTATCCGGCAATTATGCATAATTGTCGTGGCAACTGTTTGATACTAAGTTGGCAATTATGTTACCGTACGCTGACAACTAATGCAACAAAAAAAATTCATCGAACTATAGCAATATATGATCTAGTTTTGAAGTCCTCGCCAAGACGAACTCAGCGGTACAAACGGATCGCTAATCGGATTAACAGCTTAGGAGATAAATCATTTGAAATTTTTGATTTAATAATTAATGCAATGATGTCAGCATGAGGTGGCATGCATGCATGTGCTCTCCCTATAAGGGAATTCCGCATGCAACATCCCCCGCACCATAAGACTAATATGCATGCGTGTGCCCATTAGATTAACCGTTAAGAGATATACCCACTTTTTTGCATTTAGTGTGTAACTCCATGAGGAGGAATGGAAGTTCAACAACCAAAATCCGGTGCACTGAACTTTTCCTAAGTAAATAATTATTGCACTAGAGTTATCATGGACAAACGATATTGTGTGGACTTAGCATCTGCATATTTATATCGTTCAATTAGTCTGGGATTCCTCTTCGACACGCTGACTATTGAAGACCCATGTTAATGCAAAGAAGAATGGAGTCACTGCAAACACATAATGCATTTCATTCATATGTTAGGTATAAAAGGAAGTGTATATGATTTAAGTTATTCATAATTGGAATGAAAAGAAAGAAAGAAGGAAGGTACCATATGAAATGTGCAAACTGGTACTTTTTTATGTGCACCATTTGTACAGGTTTTAGGGTACACTTATGTCTAGAGGAATTATTATTTTGCTTAAGGAATGAAGTGTTCTTTTATGTTGCACTTTTGTGCCACATAAAATTAATCACCTGTAAAAAGTTATTCTCACTCCTATATCATAAAACAATACACTATTCCAGGTAACATAAACTTAAGTAAATTTACATTCAACAAAGCTGATACGAAGAGTGCCTAAATATTTTTCTTTCTTCAACTTAGTTTAGAAAAAATTAAGAACAATAAAGATGTTGCCCGCGCATGTGTGCGGGCCATTGTGCTAGTTGTTTAAAATGTTAAAACTTAAAACACATGTTTATGCCGAGTGTGGTCATCGTATCACAAAGGTAGCCATGGATATGCCATGATCTTGGTCATTTGGCATGAAAGCCAGTTAACTTCAGACAAGCACAACTAAAAATCCGAAGATCAGCGACGATTCAATTCCGTCGAGGACGAGCTCCAAAACGTCGCTCGGCCACCAGCAAAATACAGTTGGAGACTCACGAAGGACACCAAGAAGCCTCACGAAGACATACCAAGGGCTACTGAGATCCACCTCAGGAAGGACCTTTAGCCAACATCTGCTCAACAATGGTAATGCAGGATAGTTGATGTTTCTTCATATCTTCTTGTTGATTCATCATACGGTGCAATTCTTGTTGACATTGGGTCCTTTTTGCATCGGCTTGTTCCTTCGCTTGTTTGAACTCATCAACTATAGACTGCAGTTCCTGCCTCCCTTTTTTCTCAGAATCAAGATGAAGCTCAAGTGAGGCTTTGTTGCTCTTGTACGGATTGTTATCACACCTATGGTCTTTAGGAAATTAGGTTTTCGATTGCCCATACACAACACGTCTGCGACAGCTTTGGCAGCAGAAAGAGGTTCCTTGACAGTGCCAGCACCATCCGCTGAAGTGGGTGGTGCCATCCTCATTTCCATTTGAGTCTATAAAGCATGTAAAAGCATAAGATGAAAGAGCATCTGAATTAGCTTGTAAGGAACATTGATATGAAATAGCAGATGACAAGCATGTAAGGAACATGGATGAAAAAAAGTAGACAACAAGCTTCTATAGAACATAGATTTTCAGCACGTATGTACATGACTACCAGATGACAAGAATGTACAAAACATAGTTGGAAACCATGCTGAAATGACAAGGGATGAAGTGTAGATTTTAACAGACGTATCTGGTGATGCTGAAATGAGAAGGGATCTGCATATACAAGCATAGATGCAACAACTTCTAAACTAGCTTGTAAGGAACAGAGATGAAAAAAAAGCAGATGACAGGCATGTGAGGAACATAGCTGAAAATAGCACAAGCATGTGAGGAACATAGCAGAAAATAGCAGACGATAAGCATGTAGAGAACATAGACGAAGATAGCCGATCATAAGGATAGATGAACTAGCAGATGACAAATTCTGTTGAGATAAATTGATCAGAAACAGAGATGTACATAATTCTGGGGGACTTATAATTGCTCTTTTCACAGGCGAACTGAATCCATTCTTCTTGCTTTTGTGCAAACCTTTGAACAATTCGAAGGCATCTCCCCCCATGTCGCAGCAAACCTCGTAGCTACGAGAACCTGTGATAGAAGGGAACTGGATGGCCTATCTGCTTCTAGTGGCTTTCAGACAAGCCACCTATAGGAACAGAGAGCTTGAACAGATTAACAACAGTCCAGATTATAGAATTGATGGCAAGGCCGAGTGAAAAAAGACACGACCTGTTTCTGGGGTGTGGACCAGTGATCGATTAACTTGCACCAACAAGAGGAGGTGTACGTACAACCATAGACTTGTCTTCAACAGCGTCAAAAAATTGCTCTTCAGGAAATGTTGTGTTTGTCTTGTCGGTTCTTGAGATTCATTATAAGAGATCCATGAACCCAGGGGTCTTTGAGGTTCAAAACAAATCTTGCAGACACATGGCGGGCGTAGGCAGAAAATATGTCGCCCCTTTCTTTGTAATCTTTCCAATGGGGGAAACACGCTGAAGCATACTTGGCAGCAATCTTTGGGTCCACTAGCCTTGTCTTTCCAGCAGAAATAAAAATTCTGATCCTCTCTCGTTTGCACAACATGTCCAGTGGGACACCTCGGTCATCTACAAAAAAGGGGCCTTGCTAGAGTTAGTGTTTTGCATTTTGGATTTCCTTCTATAAATGCACACTACCAATTCAATCAACATGTTACCTTCATCTCCCCAGTGATGCCGATCTTTAGTCCATTGATCACAAACTGATCCCTCGCAGCGGGCACATTGCTCCTCAACTTGGGAACCATACCCTTCGCTTTGGGAACCTGCCAGCTCGCCATGGGGAGGTTCCTGCTCGTGTTGGGGGGCTGCCTCCTCGCGGTGGTCAGCTGCCTCCTTGAGTTGGGTAGCTTCCCGGCTTGGACCACTGGCCGCTTGCTCGCCTTGGGGAGCTGCCTCCTCAGCTTGGACCACTGGCCGCTTGATTTTGGCATCTACCTTCTTGGCTTGGTGGGCTGGTAGCTTCTCGGGAGCATCAGAAGCTGCAGGATTGGTCCCGCGATGTGCAGCCCTTGTTGCTCGGCGATGCGGCTACATGTACTGCTGGTGGAGTCCGTTTGGTCTTTTTCTTTACTGGCGGAGTCTCAGGTGTTGTGCAGTCAACTATAACCGCATTGACGCGCTTGCGGTTGCAAACTGCACTAGGTTTTGTTTGTGCTTTTAACATGAATAAAGAGCTCAAAGTTAGCTACAAACATAACACTTGTTAATAACCTATTATAGTTACAGCTACAAAAGTAAGGTACTCACATTGGGGGTTCTTCAATGTGGTGTATTTTATGTTCTGAAATATAAGGCTGGTATTGATTGTTCTGTAGTACTGATGATGTAACATACAGATATGAGTAATCTAATATGCGGACCTAACACTGATAGGATTGCAAAACCGATCTTAAGCCTAATATAAGCTGGAAAATTAGCAAACTTTGGCCATAGGAACTCATCAAGCAGAAGCGCCCAAACAGGCAATTAAACAAACATTTACATGCCTTTTTCTTACAGCTTTTTATGGAGGGAACTGATACGTCTCCGACGTATCTATAATTTTTGATGTTCCATGCTTGATTATATATCAATGCCACATGTTTTTATAATGTTTTTATATTATTTTGGCATGATTTATGGAACTAACCTATTAACAAGATGCCCAGTGCCAGTTCCTGTTTTCTGCTGTCTTTTTGTTTCAGAAAAGTTGTTCGGGGAAGTTTCTCGGAATCAGCTGGAAATTTACGTGAATTATTTTCACGAGGAAACAAGGACAGAGCCAGGAGGACGCCTACAGGGGGCCCCACAGGGACCAGACGCCCCCCAGGCGCGGCCCACACCTTGGCCGCGCCTGGGCCCCACCTGGTGCCCTCCGGCGTCGTCTCGAGTTGCCCCTTCGCCTATAAATTCGTCTTCGACCCGAAAACCCTAAGTACCCGGTCATATTTTCTAGAAGATGTCCAAGGCCGCCGCCATCACCAACCCTAGTTCGGGAGGGTTCTGCAGCTCTTCCTGGCACCCTGCCGGAGAGGGGAATCATCACCGGAGGCATCTACACCACCATGCCTGCCTCCGGAGTGATGCGTGAGTAGTCCACCACGGGACTACGGGTCCATAGCAGTAGCTAGATGGTTGCCTCTCCTCCTTGTACTCCATTGCTTAGATCTTGTGAGCTGCCTATCATGATCAAGATCATATTATCTGTAACTGCTACATGATTGTGTTTGCATGGATCCGATAAATTGTGGAAATCATTACTTTTGTTCATCTATGTGTTATGTTTTATCTATGATCTTGCATGCTCTCCGATGCTAGTGAATGCTTTGGCCAAGTAATTGTTAGTGTCTTCAGAGAGGGTATTTATGCTAGATAGTGGGTTCATGCCTCTCTTTGTCTGAGCTCGGGTTGACAGAAACGATCAAGACTAGAGATGTGTTGTTTCCACTAGGGAGAAAACAACGGTGTGATTTCCTTGTGTTATTTACATTGCTTACATATGCACTTTTCTTATTGCAATGAGCTATTGTTTGCAACTTAATACTTCTGGGTGACATGCTGGATAGCGATCCCGGGGTGGATTATTAGTCATAGACGTAGTTGGATAACGGTCTATGTATTTTGACGTAATGCCCATATTAGATGAAATGGCGAACTATATTGTTTTATGATAGAATTGTTATGCTCCCACAATTCTGTCAACTGCCATGCTGTAATTTGTTTACCCGTCATGTATATCTTACGGAGAGGCACCACTAGTGATCTGTGGACCCCGGTCCTATTTTCCTACATTGTTTACAACCGTTCTAATAGCTTTTCATCATCATTTTCTCGCTCGTCATATTTCTCTCTAATCATATTTTACATCTGCACAATTAATCCTTTGTGTTCGGCAAGCCGGAGAGATTGACAACCTCTCTGTTTCGTTGGGGCAAAGTACTTGTTTGTGATTCTGTGCAGGTCCGCGTTAATCTATAACGCCAGAGTAGATTGACACCTCGCTAAGACTTCTCCAAGTCCTACTGGATCTGACAACCTTGGTTTTGCAATCAAGGGAAACTACTGCTTTGCTGCATCATACCTTCCTCTTGGGGTTGCCCAGCGAACGTGTGATCCACGTCATCAACGTGCATATGTGACACCGGCGTCTGTATCAGCGTGTTTCGCCGTGCTCTTGGGATGGCGGCGGCAAGACGAGGGGCGACAAGGAATGCTCCATGAGGATGTCGACGTTACGGCGGCGACAATATGGTAGTTGATGCAGAGAATCTGGTGGGTGCATTCGAATAATCCGGCGACTGTGTCCGGATAATGTGGTAGCTGATGCAAAGAACCTGACGGGTGCATTCGAGATATCTGGTATATGTATTCGAAAAATCTGGCGATTGTGCCCAAACAATGTGGTAGCTGATGCAGAGAACCTAGCGGGTGTATTCAAAAAATCCGGCGACTGTGTCCGGACAATATGGTAGCTGATGCAGAGAACCTAGTGGGTGCATTTCACTCTCATCATATTTTACATCTGCACAATTAATCCTTTGTGTTCGGCAAGCCAGAGAGATTGACAACCTTTTTTGAAGGGCAAAACAGTGGGAAAAAATCCCACTGCAACTTTTATAAATTTATAGACAAATACAAGTTATGTACATAATTGCCGCAGCAAAAGCTTAAGAAAAACAAAAAAAGAAAAACAAGTAAGGAATGCCCTCAAAAAGAAAGAAAAAAGAGAAACTACTAAGCTAATCACTTTGCTATTGCAGCCAGACTTTGAACTCCTGAGCATATTTATGCTTAATTCTGTAGCCAACCATCTTTAATTCTTGGAGGTAAATTGCTCTCCAATTTCTGAAGCTTGGCTGATGACCCTCAAAGATTTTATTATTCCTCACAATCCAAATTCCCCATGCTGCCAAAACCATGATGTCCATAAAGAAAGGCACCTTCAGCTTGGTTTTTAAATCCAAAAACGCCTCATGAACAGAGAGACCCCTGGACCTTTGCGGGCGGACATAGTCCCAGCATTGAGATGCAAAAGGACATGTCCAAAACAGGTGCATCAACGTCTCCTCTTGGTTGCATTGCAAGATTGCACAGTTAAAAGATGGAATATGGAACCTTTTTTTGGAAAGTAGATTTTTGGTATTCAGTCTATCATGAAGCAATAGCCAGAAAAAGAACTTGTGTTTAGCTTGACAAGAGGATTTCCATAACCATCTGAAATGTGGAAGTACAGTTTGATATCCCACCAACATCTTGTATGCATTTCTAGGGGAGAAATGGGAGTTGCCCCAAATGTATGTCCATCTATCCTTTTCTCCCTCAGCAGTTCTCTGCCTTGCAGTATGACAAATCTCGGTTAACTGCTGTAATTCAGCGAAGGCTTGTTGAGACAAAGGAAGGTGAAACATATCCTCCAAAGCCTCTTGATTCAGTACTTCATTCACAAATACCCAGGTTTTGTTTGCAAAAGTCAGAAGATGTGGCATAGACTGATGGAGGAAATTATCATGCCAGAGATCAGTCCAAAAGAAAGCAGATTTTCCATTCCCCAAATTGCATCTTGCCATTCCCTTGTAATTGTACAGAAGCTTGAGGTGAGCTTTCCACCAAAAGGATCCCTAAATATTCTGTCCAGGAAGAGATGCATTGGAGTACAAAGTACTCCAAACTAAATTCACCCATGGGATGTCAATGTGATTGTAAAAGTTGTGCAGGTTTTTCAGGAGCATAGCTGTGTTTTGGATATTTAGGTTTAGAACACCCAGGCCACCTTGATTTTTTGGTTTACAAACCTTCTCCCATGCAATTAAAGCAGAGCCTTTAGCTTGGACATTAGCAGTTTTCTTTCTCCACAGACAATATCTCATATATTTGGTTACCTGGTTCTTGATAGTAACTGGCACATCAAAGCAACTCATGAAAAAGATTGGCAGGGAGGATAGAATAGATTTAACCATTTGCAGTTTGCCTCCATAATTCAAAAAATCAGAAATGCTGCACAGTCTTCTTTCTACTCTTTGAACCATTGGAAGAAATAATTCCAGAGATGGTTTAGTTATGCCCAAAGGAAGACCAAGGTAAGTGAAAGGCAAACTTCCTTTTCGATAATTAAGAGTATTTGCAAAATGTGACAACCTCTCTTCAGTCATATTTATGGGCATCATACTTGACTTGCTATAGTTGACTTTCAAACCTGTTGACTGTGCAAAGGAGTGCAGCAAAGCTTTCAGACAGATTAGCTGATTTGCAATGGCCTTCAAAATCACGAGCGTGTCATCTGCATACTGAATGACAGGAAAATCCGGGCAAGCAGGGCAGGCAATGGGAGGTGAAAGGTGTCTAAATGCAAGGCTTGATTTAAAATGGATTGAAGCAGATCTGCAGCCAAGACAAATAGTAATGGAGATAGAGGATCTCCCTGTCTAACTCCTCTCCTACAATAGAATTTTTTCCCTAGCACACCATTCAGGAGAACAGAGGAGGACCCTGACTCAAGAATTAGTTTAATACAGTTGATCCACTTGTCGCCAAAACCTCTTGCTTTAAGAATTTCTAGGGTGGTATTGTGTTCAATTTTGTCAAAGGCCTTTTCAAATCCAGTTTGATCACTAAGATCTCTTCTTTCGACTGCTGGCACTGATACAGATATTCAAAGGCCCATCCCAAACAATCTTGAATGGACCTTCTCTTGAGAAATCCATATTGGTTTTTGTGCACTAACTTCAAGATGATTTTTTGCAGTCTATTTGCAAGGAGCTTTGTCAGCAACTTCAACATCCCATTCAATAAAGAAATTGGCCGAAAATCTTGGGCATTTATGGGATTATCAGACTTTGGGATTAAAGTGATGTAAGAAGAATTAATGCTCTCAAGGGAGATTTTTTCCTCATAAAAATCCTGAATGAGCAGATTAATATCTTGAGAGATAATAGGCCAACAGCTTTTCAAGAACTCATTATTAAACCATCTGGTCCTGGAGATTTATCAGTTGGTAGTGATTTAATAACATCATCTATTTCTTCATCAGAAAACGTCACTTCTAGTTCTTGGAACAGATCTATGTTGTTAGAGTCCCCAAACAAGCTGTTCAAGTTGAAGATCATGCTGGGCTTGTTAGAAGTGCCCATTCTATTTTTGAATGCCTTCCACAGAAGAGAGCCCTTGCCATCATGATCATAAATCTCTGCCAGGTCCTCATTTTGCAGCATTGCAATATAATTGTGTCTGTAATTGATAGTATCTCTTGGATGGAAGAATCTTGTATTTTCATCCCCTATCTTGACCCAATTGATCTTTCCACTTTGCTTCCAATAAGCCTTCTGGTTTTGAAGCAATTGTAAGACATGACTTTTCAGCAATTCTCTTAGATTACTTTCCATGAGAGATAGGGGCCTTATTTCTTCAAAAATGTCTAGTAGACCAATAGTATCATTGACTTTGGCAATTAAATGCTTTAAACAAGGTAGGTTTTTTTCCCACAAAGTCAAAACCCTCCTCAGATTTTTAAACTTTGCATTTACCTTTTTAGCACTGTCATTAAAACCCACTGGGATATTCCAAGCATTCTGCACAATCATTTTAAAGTCACTATGCTTCAACCAGAAATTCTCAAATCTGAAAACTTTTGATCTTGGAATTTTTGTATCAATGGCAATAACACATGGCAGGTGATCAGAAATAGGTTTTACTAGCAGATAGGCAACAGTATTTGGGAAAGAGACAGTCCAGGCATTTGAAGTAAAGAACCAATCAAGTCTCTCAAGCAAAGGTTCCTGTTGCATGTTACTCCAGGTGAACTTTCGGCCTTTGAGGGGGAGCTCCACTAGCCCCAAACTGTTTATTGCATCGTTAAAAATAAGCATATCGTTGACGTCTCCTCCCGTCCTATTTCTGTTAGAGGGATTTCTAATCAAGTTAAGGTCCCCCTTAATTAACCAGTTAGTGTCGTCAGGCATATCGATATTTGCAAACCAGTCAATGAAAAAGGATTTTCTTTCTACTTGACAAAGACCATAAATATTTGTGAGAAACCAGGAATCATTTGATAGGTTGCTTGTAAACTTCACAGAAATTGAGAATTCATTCCGAAATACTAATTCTCCTTTGAAAATTGCATCATTCCAGATAGTAATGATGCCACCCGAGGCACCCACAGATGGAAGATATTCAAACCGGTTGAATTTTTCTGGACAGAAGTTCCTGATATAATTTATGTCAAACGTTTCTCTTTTTGTTTCCTGAATGCAGATTATATCACACCCACTTTCATCAATTTTACTAGCCAGAGCCAACCATTTCTGCTCTGAATTAATTCCTCTGACATTCCAGTTCAGAATTTTCCAGGTTCTATTGTGATCCATTGATAAACCGGAGATTGAAGAGATATAGATAAAAAGCATGGACACAGCCCAATGCCATACAGATCACCAGAACAAGTACTGGACACATGAACAAAAGACACTTTCAGAGTACTATTACAACTCCAGCTTAAAGCAAATATTTTCCAGTCCCCAACAAAAGCTACAGGTTGTACTAACATCTGGAACAATTTTAATTCTTCTTGTTACCCTGCTAGCCTGCAGAGGACCCTGCCACATCTTCTTTCCCCTGAACCTTCTTCTTCTTACTTAGCTTCTTCATCAAGTCCTTTTCATCCACCTTGCAAAAGGAGGAAGCAAGACTTTTTACCACTTATGATTTGAGCTCAGGGGGAGTAGCATTACATGGGAGACAATTCTTATCAGAGCATCTGATATGCTTTTTGAAACCATCATTTAAATCCAAAAGTCTAGGACTTCTTCTTACCTTAGTCTCCACCAAGGGAACCTTGCCCTTTCTTTTCTTGCTAGGGGCTGCCGGAGGAGCAGGATTAGACTCAACAAATGTTTCATACACAGGTAATTTCTCCTCGGGTAATTCCAATAATTTACAGAAAGGTGCCTGCTTAGAGGTACAAGCATCAGGAATATTGAAAATAAAAGCCTGTTCACTCTCATCATTTTCACAGACAATTTCCCATAGAGGTGAGTTTATGAAATTCCTTGTCCAATCAAATTTTTCAGGAGTCAATAGCATCATTGTTATGAAGTTAAACCAACTTATTGGGATTTTGAATGATTTTCTAGCTTGGTTGTCTCCAGAAAGATGTGGGGCTAAGTATTGATCCCACAATTTCAAGCCCTGCTCAGAGAACAAATGGGTATCCTTTTCCTGCAAAGGGAAGAAGTAGGTGTGCACTAAACCCAGCTGCAGATGGGCTACATTAGGAGATACCATTTCCACAACATTTCCATCAATATCCATATTTATATTGTCCTCCTCCTCGATCTGTTTAGTGATCGACTGAGTTGTCTGACTAGCTTGAGGCAACTCATTCTCCACAATGTCCTCTTGATAGGCCAGCAAGATGTTCTGCAGTCCAATGCCCAGATCAGGAACTGGGATGTTTTGCACCACCTCTTCACTTGATTTCTGTTCGTCATCATTCTGAAATTGGGCCAGAACATTATTGACAGAAATCTCCCCTTCAGACAAAGCAATTTCTGCTATCATGCTGCTATTTCCTGGTTGTTCATCATGGTCAATATTTAAATCAACTGGCATCTCTTCTGCCTGAGCAATGATAGGTTGTTCTTCTACCACTGGTTGAGCTTCTACCATTTTTTGAGGAGCAGGGGGAGGCAGAGCCCAATGACCCCAGCCTCCATCCTTATCTTCACCATTCTGCAAATCTACATTGTCCACATTGCCAATAGGAACATCTTGCATGAAATTTTCTTCAGGCAAAGGGTGGGGATCTTCCCTATCAGCAGGAAAAGGATCTTCATCAGCTAGGTCAGCTCCCAGTAGAGTTTCCTGAAGCACTTCCACTGAGCATGTCCAAGAGACAAAGACTCAGCGTCAGCATCTTCACCTTCAGTAAACCTTATACTTTTTGGGATGTCTGCCAATTCTGTGACCCTAGCCTTCACCAAAATTCTAGCCTTATGCCTAGGATCCTTCTCCCAACTAAACAGCGTTCCAATGTCAGCAAAGGCTGCAGCAAGATCTTCAGTATTCTAGTAATCTAGCGGCGGCCCCACAAGCATAAGCCAGCACTCTCTATTGAAATATGCACGACGCCAATTGTCACCCTGGTTATGCCTGGAGAAAGAAACTAAACATCCTCAAACGGCATGGGACTTTCCCTCACCAGCATGTCTCTGTCTCTCGGATGTGCCAACTAAACATAAGCAACACCAAAGGGACAAGGTTAAAGATCACGGTACACAACCGCATCATGATTGGTGAGGAAATCTTGCAGAACTTCTCGAATATTTTCAAAAGGTACATGACCAGGTGGCATTGGAGTAATCTTGACAATCGCGCAATCCTCATTCTGCCGCGGACGGCGAGGAACCACCACCCGATGAACAGCGGTTCTCCCTTGCACATGCTAGATTTGGAATCCTTGGGGATGAACGGATGAGGGTCAATCGGGATATTCGCCATTTCCTCCCCAACTCCTGTCAGTGAAGAAATCGAGGATGATGTGTTTTGGGGTTTACTGTTCCCGTGGGAGACGAGGAGGCCAACAAAATATGCGGAAGAAAATCCACGAAATCAGAAAATTTGGTCACTTGCCTTATTGGAGCCTGCGGCCCATGGGCCTTAAACCAAGAATGATAAGAATCATCCGGCCAACAGGCCGGATTCGGCACCAAAAAGGAAGGAAATTTTATAAAGGGTAACAGGCCCGGTAACTTCGGTGCCGGATTCAAATGATCAGATCCCGCCTTCAATCCATCCCCATCATTATTTTGGTTCCTCTGATTAATACCTTGATTGACTCCATTAGGCAAAATCTGTTTATAGGAGCGTTTCTTATTTTGAAAGAGTTGGTTTTCTCCGAGAATTCCTTCATTGGGGGATTTATAGCTGTCAAATTGTAACCGCTGGAACACTGATTTTCTTTTCCCGGTGGATTTGTCAGGAGGAGATTTTTGAAATTCCAAACGATAAAAAACTGAAGGATTCTTCAACATTTTCTTCCTGGAAACCACTTTCAACTCAGCATCCAGCTCCTCGTAATATTTTTTCCTCAATATGCCAATTTGGTCCACCTTCACCCAAAGATGAATATGAAACTCAAAACCATCTTCAGTAATTTTTCCTGAATTCTAAATATCAAACCCCACAGATTTGGAAGCAACAGAGAAACGAAAAACTCTTTCTCCCAAAGCCTTGACACTAAAAAGTGCAGCTGATCCTCCAAAACAACTCTGAAGCACGATGCTAATAGTATGGATATTAAACAAGAAAGAATTCCCTCCTTCTGGGACCATGTTTAAAGTTGATTGGGTGCCCAAACTTTCTGAATATACTCAATTCAAAAGATAACCCTTTCTGAAAGTTAACAGAAGGAGGAAGTACCTTGTAAGGTAGGTCATCTTGACTTACTGAACTTTCTGATACTAGATTCAGTTGGTCAGAAAAAATACGTTCCCCCACTGAAACCTTATGAACAGGGAACTCAACTAAGGATCCTTCCTGAATGTTTTCTCCTTCAATCATAAATCTGGCATCAAGAACTTTTTCTTGATGATCAATCAACACAAGGCGTCTAGCCTGTGTGCGCAACATTAAAAAAGCCATCTTTGGGGCAGACCAAGCCTGATTCTCAAAGTGATAGATCTGAACTCTCCATCTATGAATAGAAAGATCTTCCATGGGAGGCTTAGAAGATGGAACCAGAGACTTTGGAGAAAAACATACAGAGCCAGTTGGAGAAACTAAGCATGAAATGATAGAAACGAGATGGTTTTGAAACTGCACTTTAAAACCAGGACCAACCTCTTCTGCCTGGTCCGGATGTTTGCCAGAGATTGGAAGACCATTGGATTGAAGGCGAACAATCCAACTCTTGTCCTCGGTGATCCAAAGATGAAGCTCCCCATCTAGGGCAGCAACACAATCAGACTCCAAGCCCGAGGAATAGCTCACCTTCCACTTCCAAGTCGAAAGATGCATAGTGGAGGAGGAAGAAGACCAACCCCTGGGTAGGGGTCGGCGAGAGGTCTGCCTGAGTACCCCTAGGCCGCCATTGCTCTCCTCTCCTGACCTCTCCTCTTGTCTCCTCTCCTCTCCTGACGACAGCCAGCCGGGGATGTTGGCAGCAGAAGATCGAGATTGACAACCTCTCTGTTTCGTTGGGGCAAAGTACGTGTTTGTGATATTGTGTAGTTCCACGTTAATCAATAAGCGCCAGAGTAGATTGACACCTCACTAAGACTTCTCCAAGTCCTACAGGATCTGACAACCTTGGTTTTGTAATCAAGGGAAACTGATTCTTTGCTGCATCATACCTTCGTCTTGGGGTTCCCCAGCGAACGTGTGATCACGTCATCAAGCAACTTTTTCTGGCGCCGTTGCCGGGGACTTGGAAGATTCATCTAGGGGAGTTTTGCACATCCTTTCACTTTACTTTGTTATTGTCTTGCTTAGTATATTTTTTGTTAGTCTCGTTTTGCCTTTTGTTTGCTCTAAAACGGAAAAACACAAAAAAAAAAAATTCCAGCAATTTGTCTCTTTTCGGTTTGTGTGATTTTATTGCTTGTTTTAGTCATGGGGCTTTTACCTGAATTTGCTATGAAAGACATTAAGATAGGAAATGGTTCCATCATTGGTAAAGACAATATTGAATAATTTCTTAATCACATTAATAGTCTTTATGATCTGAATGAAAAACCTTGGTGGAACTTACACATGACTATGAGGGTGCTGTAGTTTCTTTGGTGGAAAAGTTAGAAGCTAGGTTTATTAACCTTCATCCTACAGTACAACAATTATTCTTTAAACTTGAAAGTATGGATAAGGGGGAAGATAAAGATTTCTTGCTTAAAACCTTGCTTATGGAATTTGATGATATTGCCAGAGAAGCTAGAAAGATTTTTGCTCATTATAATATGTTGGGATGTAGCCTTAATATTAAGCATACCCTTAAAACCTTTGAAATTAAAAGGATGGAATATGAAGGTAAAACTGAATATGAAAAGAAACTAAAAATACCCATACCATTTAAGCTCATAGCAAAGCATGAAGCTCTAGAAAAGAATTTTGATTGGGTTGTTCCTGAAAATCCTTTTGATGAAAGAAGTCAACCAAATGGTAGTGAGAGGGGAGATTCTGAAGCATGCATAAGTAGAATACAATGTATCTATGAAATTTTTTCCAACCTTTCTTTGGATGGTACTATTGATCAAACTTGAATTTGCCCTTTTGCCTAGCTAAAAGGCGTTAAAGAAAAGCGCTTATGGGAGGCAACCCATTTTATTTTTACCTTCTGTTTCTTTTGGTTTCTTTGAGTTTGGGTGATTTTACCTCTTTAACAACTCCCTTGTGTCTTTTTGTTTTGGTTTTTTGTGCAAAGAATAGCCTCTAAAGAGAGGAACACAAATTGGTGAGTTTGCTGTCCAGAAACAGATTTATGTTCTTCACTATTCGAAAATCCAAAACATCACAGAACTTCATATGTGGCTTCAAATTTTTGACAACAATAATCAGGGTTTTGTCTACCTTTCTCTAGTTTTAAGTTTTCTAATTTGAGGGCCAGAAGTGCCCCGAAAAAATTCATCTTTACAGTCTATTATGTTTTTGACAGATTCTATCCTTAGTTTTGCATTGCTTCTTTCACCGGCAAAGTGAAGTTCTTTTCAAGGCTAGAGCTTTACTTAGACCTATGTCACAGTAGCTAATGTTTTCAAAAAATAAGTTCATGATATGTGCTTTGGAACTGAAAGAAGATATTGTTTTTGTGGACTAACTTCTCTAATGAAGTTGCTATAAGTTTTGCGTGAAGGAAGTTTTCAAGTATCCAAGTGCGAGGTGATGAAGGAAGATCAAGAAGGGATAAAAGTCTAAGCTTGGGGAGGCTCCCCATGGACCCTCCTCTAAAATATTCAAAAAGTCACAAGCGTCTAAGCTTGGGGATGCCCAAGGCATCCCCTTCTTCATCGACAATCATCAGTTTCTCTCATGGTACTATTTTTTATTCCTTTACACATTATGTGCTGTTCTTGGAGTGTCAGTTTGTTTTTACTTTCAGTTTGTTTGTGTTTTGTTCTCTGGTCTTTGCCATAAATTGGATCCATGCATGCTTGTTTGGGAGAGAGACACGCTCCGCTTTTTCGTAAACACTCCTATTCTTCACTTATATGTGTTGAGTATTTAGCTTTTGTTATTTTTGCTTCTAGCTCTTGATAAGAAGTTGTTAGCTTTTATAGTTAGGTAGTAATGCTCTTGTCGTTTCACCCTTTTAGTTTTGTTTCAAATAAGTTGATTGGTGTTCGGTTGAATGGAAATTATCATGTATATAGGAAGTGTGAAAAGTGCTGCTTAATCTTGTAGATCATTGTCTTGAATCTTTGATACTTGTCAATTGTTTAGAGATATGAAGTAGATTAATGCTTAAACTTATGGATCATCTAGTAAGAATAGATTAGTAAATAATTGCCGTAAAGCTTTAAAATTTTGGTGCTTGTCCTGCTTGGTAGCTCTCAAAATCTAGATATTCTTTTTGCAAAGAGTTGGTTTGGCTAACAAGGAAGACAGTGTGAAGTCTAGTGGTTATGCATAATGTATATATGTAGTCATTCATTGAACCAAGTTGATGTTATGTATTTTCTTGATATCCCGCTAAGCCCAGAAATTCCGTACTGAGAGGGAATACTTCTCGTGCATCCAAATCCCTGAGCCAAATATCTTTGCCATTTGTGTCCGCCATACCTAGCTACATGTGGTATTTCCTTGCCATTCCAAGTAAATTTTTCATGTGCTATCTTTAAAACTTTCAAAATTCTCTTTTTGTGCCTTTGTTTTTAAGCTCATGAGGAAGCAGTGGGAAGCTAGATATAACCTATGACAAGCAGGGTCATTTCCCCCCTTTCACCCGGTGAGGATGGACTACGTGCTCACTTGAATTTGCCGAGAGCGGCTTAAGCAAAATATAAATATAACCCACCATTCTCCTCTGCACAGTGTAAACCTGAGAAATCAGTCAAACATTGGTAGTGGTGAAACAAAGGAGAACGAGGAGTGACCTCATTCCTCTAAGTACCAGCCGCTCTCAAAATTCTAAAAGCCTTTTTTGAAATGGAGGACTAGCTAGTTTCTTTACTGTGAAGTCGTTGACTGATTGCGGATGATGATAGCGTTGGGTAGTGCCCCAAGCGAAGGCGTGGATGTAGTAAGTAGCAGTTTTCCCTCGTTAAACGAATCGAGGTTTATCGAACCAGTAGGACTTTGAAATCAACAACGAGGTGAACCTTGATGATCTCTGGTGCTTAATCGTCAATGAACGTGGACCTGCACACAGTCAAACAATTACTTTGCCCCTAATGGAGGAAAGGTTGTCAATATTTCTGGTCTGCTGAAAAGAAAGTGGTAAAATATATAGTGTAGTGGATGAAATTATGGAAACGGACCAGAGGAGTAATGATGATGAAAAACAAGTAAATGAGGTTGTAAACAATGTAAAAAGATGGACCGGGGGCCATGGGTTCACTAGTGGAGTCTCTCAAATAGATAAAACACTCATATGATGGGTAAACAAATTACAGCTAGCCAATTGACAAGATTATGAAACAAACTTAATCTAGTTATGACAAAGAGTACATGGTATTATTTATGTAGGCATCACGACAAGGAACAAAGTCTGTTGAGTCCAACTGCATCTTTGTCTAAAAAGTCCACCGTGAGATCGCTATCCAACCTGTCACCCATCGGTATTAATTCGCAAGCAACAAACATTTGCATTAAGTAAAACACATGAAGTAAGCAATATTAAACATCAAATAGACTTTAACACTGCTGTTTTACCCTTAGTAGCAACAACACACCCTCTCCCTTAGACGTTTCTATCACTCGTGCCCAGGAACAAAAGGGGGCATGAACCCACTATCTAGCATAAATACTCGCTCTTGGAGACATACATAATTACTTGGCCAAAGCAACTACACACATCGGAGAGCATGAAAGAACATAAATGAACATATAAGAATCATGCACAATCTGATCATAACTACATAATCCATCGGATCCCAGCAAACACATCACATAGCATTACAATAATCGATCTTGATCATGTTAGGCAGCTCACAAGATCATAATATATGAAGCACAAGGGTGAGAGACTACCATCTAACTACTGTCATGGACCCATGGTCCAAGGTGGAACTACTCACAAATTATCCCAGAGTAAGGCATGACGATGAAGAGCCCTCCGGGATCGATCTCCCCTCCGGCAGGGTGCCGGGATCAACTTCAGAATCACCCCCGAACTAGGGTTTATGGTGGCGGCGGCTCGGGATGACTTCTCTAGAAAATAATGGCCGCCATGAGAATTTTAGGTTTTTAGTGATTTTATAGGCGTCGAGGGGGGCCGAGGCGGTGCCCAGAGGGTAGGGGCGGGCCCCACCCGAGGGTGCAGGTGGGGCCGTGGCCTCTAGCCCTTGGGTGGCCCCCAGGTTGCCCTTTTTACTCTGAATCCATCTTGTCGAAAAAAAATTCCCCGTTAATTTTCATTGCAATCCGAGAATATTTCCTATGGTAGATTTTCTGAAATACAAAAATAGCAAAAACAGGAAACTGGCACTTGGCATCTTGTCAATAGGTTAGTCCGACAAAATGCATAAAAATGATGTAATATGATATTAAAAACACGTGACAACATCACAAAACTAGCATGGAACAATAAAAAATTATAGATACGTTTGATACGTATCATTGACGAAAGCATGCATATCTCAAAACTGTTTTACTTTTGTCAAAAAAAAAAACTCTAGCACATGATTAATCCCTGCTTCCCTCTGCGAAGGGCCTTTCTTTTACTTTTATGTTCATTCAGTCTTCCTCTTCCTTCTTTACCCCTGAAGCAATCACATGGTGTCAACTTTGGTTCAAGTTTTACTTCATGTTATCTTTATGTCAAACCGTGAAAACTTTGTATTGACTTTATCTTGAGATAAATATGCTGCAAGTCGAAGCTTTTTGCTGAAAACTTAAATCTTCCTTTGTGTTGGATAAACTCCTTTGCCGAAATAATATTGCTTTGTGAGATATCAATCATTGTCAAGTGTTATACTTTTAAATCTCCAAAGTACTATTTTCAAGTTAATTCTTTCTTAGATGTTACACTTGGTTAATCATTGTTTGTTTCATTCAATGAACCACTGTTTTGGATCAATGCATTCAGTTCATATGCTTTACATGATTACTTGATCAAGATTGTGTTGGTAGCATTTCACTTCAAAAATTATTCTGCTATCAGGAACCATTACTCCTGGCCTAGACGGCGAGGTGGAAGATCTTGGCGGCGACTGGACAGCGAGGCGGAAGATCTTGACGGGTTCCTGGAAGTCGAGATGGCAGATCTTGGCGGCGACCTGGATGGTGAGTAGGAAGAACTTGACGGCTACCTGGACGGCGAGGAGGCAGATCTTGACGGCGACCTGGCAGATCTTGGCGGCGACCTGGACGGCGAGGTGGCAGATTTTTACGGTGACCTGGATGGCAAGGAGGAAGATCTTGGTGGCGACCAGGACGGCGAGGTGGTAGAACTTGACGGCGACCTGGACGACGAGTTGGAAGACCGCGAAGGCGAGCTACACGACAAGGTGGAAGACCGGGACGATAGGTTACACGGTGAGGTGAAGATAGGGATGGCGAGCTATAGGGTTTGGGAGGAAAGGAAGTGAAATGTGGGCCGAGAGTGACATGGTTATGATCATCGAGTCCCACCTGTCGGGCACCTGGTGACCATTGCTCGAAAGGATTCATCGGCAAACATATCTGGAGAAAGGCCCAGGCCCAAGTAAAGGGCAGCGCAAGGTCCCTTGTTGGCCAGATTAGGGTTAGGGTTTCGTTTTAGACCTTGTAAACCTACCCGGATACGGACACCCGAGACCTAGCCTACTATAAAGGCTGGGAGGAGCCGCCGGGTAGAGGGGAGCTAGATCGCATCACCACCATAAGCCCTTACGGCGACATTGTAACACATAAAGAAACCAGCGAGAGAATACAGATCATTTTACCTCACCGGGAATCCGAACCCCGGCGATTTCCTGTGTTCCTTGTTAGCCGCCGGTGTCACCCACGTCATGAAGTTCTCGATAAACCCAAGTCCCTCAAGGAGGGGCACTGCCGAGTTGATCCCTCGACAATTGGCGCCGTCTGTCGGAACCCTCGATGTGGGAATCCAGGCATCTGCGGCCCCTTCACCGACAATCCAAGATCCCGCAGGGTTGGAGGACCCGATCTACTTCGGCTCCCTCTGCTTCACCCCGCACGCGCAGGAGGTGCAGGCGATCTTCGATTCCCTGCGGAGTAGCGTCTCCCTGACGTTTGGAATCGTGCGACTCCTAGCAGATCGGCACGGTATCCTTCGTTTACCTGACGCCGTTCGAGAAGCAACGACGGATTCATCTCCATCGCCAATCTCGCCTCCAGAACACCCTTCGGATGGCTCCACCGACGACCCCCTGGAAACAGCTGGGTCCGAATGCTCGTCGCTCTATCTCGACGATGCTGTTTACCCTGAGGACGTCACTAGTCCCGTCGAACCCGACGCTGACGAGCACGCCCAGAGCAAAAACCGCTTCTTCGATTCGATGCAAACCGCCACAACCCGCCCTGTCCAAGTCTGCATGATTAGCGAGAGGACCGGTGACTCGCAAGGATCACAGGATCCCCGAGAAACCATCACAATCGGCGAGGCCGCAATGGCCAGGATAAAGGCGGCTGTGCAAGACGCAACCCCGCTCGGACCCGACGCAACGAGGGAAGAGCTGATGGTTTACCATCACCTCCTCCACGACCAGGCCAAGCGCTTGAAGAGACGAAGAGCAGAACTTGACGACCGACAATGCCGCGCACAAGAATCAAGTGAGCGGAGGGCAGCATTGTCGTCCCTTCGCTCCTCCGCTTCAGTGCACACCCCTAGGGAGCGGGGGCACACCCGCCATCGTTCAAGACTCGACGACATGCCCGAGGGATCTAGACGGGAAGCGACTCGAAGACTCGAGTCCTCCTTCAACACGGTAGATGCAAACGGCTGTGTGTTACCCAAAACACTGCAAGATGCTGCCATGGCGTTAGCGACATATTTGCTCACCATGCAGCCTCAAGATGACGATCCGCGGGCAGAACTGCACAGGCAGATGATACAAGGAGTTGGCATGCTCGGAACCGCGTTGCAAGCTGCCGGGTCACCGGCCACAGCAGTAGAACCAGCGCACCCGCCGCCCAGACGCGAACGCCATCGAGAAGCCTCACCCCAGCATCACGTCGAGCCTCGGCAGGAGCACCCTACAATGACAGCACGTGATAGGCGTGCACAGGAAACAGTGGATCGGAACCGCCGAGCACGTGGGGAGGACCGTAGTATGGCTCCGCGTGTGGTAGTCGAGCAGAACCACATAAGGCGCGAGGAGAACCAGAGAGCGCTAGACCCGGAGGAAGAGGAAGACGAGCCGTGTGGAGCCAAGTGTTTTATCCATCGCATACGCGAGTCCCGCATGCCAACAGGGTTCAAGTTGACATCGGAAACTCCAAAGTATGACGGACTGCAGGAGCCGAAAACCTGGATAGAGGATTACCTCACGGCGGTACAATGCCAGGGCGGTACGCGGAACACAGCGATGCAGTATCTGCAACTGCAGCTTATGGGCTCGGCACGTGCATGGCTTAAGAGTCTACCCGCAGAGACTATCGGGTCCTGGACCGACTTAGTCACCACGTTCACCCAAAACTTTCAAGGCACATATAAGCGCCCGGCCACGGCAGAAGAGCTCAGAACCTGCGTCCAAGGATCAAGTGAGTCACTGCGCTCCTATATCCAGCGCTGGACAATAATGAAGAACACCGTGGAGGAAATATCAGAGGAAAACGCAGTGGACGCCTTTGCACGAGGATTGCGAAGGCGAGAGCTCAAGGAAGAACTGGGGCGACGGAAGCCGAAGACGGTAGCCCAGCTGATGGATGTCGCTAATGACTGGGCAAACGGTGAGGATTACATGCGCAACGACCGGCCCAGGGGGCACGATGATCGTGACTATCAGCAAGACTCGGGGCGAAGCCGCGGCTACGACCCCAGGAAAAAGAGGAAGTTTCCCAACTTTGACCCGAATGAGCTAGCCGAAATGGTAGCGGCAGGTTTTCACAACGATCGAGAAGGGAATCGCCGCAGGAGAGAATGGCGGCAGCGACAACCTGAGCAGGACGGAGAGCAAATGCTCACAGGTCCATGCCCTTTCCACCCATACAAGGATGAGCACGGCAACATTAGTTCGGGTCATCAACTGAAAGAATGCCGCAAGTTTGAGAAGTTACTAGCGGCATACAGGCGGATCCATCAAGCCGCGCAGAACAAAGGGTATTCAACAATCCCGGGAGTGATGGTGCAAGATGCACCCGAGGCGTTACCACTCCCCCCCGCCACAACTGACATCCGTAATCCAGCGGGTGCCACCACTTCAGCAATTACTACCACCCCCGGCTGCGGCAGAACCTTTCCCCGCCCCGGTCGGTCATGTAGGAATGATACAAAAGGGACGTCCCTCGAACAGGACCCAAAAGTTGATAACCCGACAGGTCAATCTAGCGGTGTCAGCACCCCCAGCCACTCCTGACTACCTCAATTGGTCCGAGTGCAGGATCACATTCTCAAGAGAGGACCATCCACCCCAGGTGCCACGACCAGGTCATGCCGCCTTAGTACTCGGAGCCCAAATCGGTGGGTACGTCATGAGTAAGGTCTTCATGGACGGCGGAAGCGGCATTAACATCATCTACGCCAGCACACTGTGCCGCATGAAGATCTCGCTCGCAGCTAGCCTTGTAGACTCTGACACTTCGTTCCATGGAATAGTACCCGGGAAGGCTGTATATCCCTTGGGAAAAATCCATCTGGACGTAGTTTTCGGAGACCCGGCAAACTTCCGCAAAGAGAAAATCGAGTTCGAAGTCGTCGACTGGCCCTCACAGTACCACGCCATCCTGGGCCGCCCGACATTCGCAAGGTTCATGGCCGTACCACACTACGCATACCTTTTACTCAAAATGCCAGGACCAAACGGCACAATTACCGTTCGAGGGGACTACCGGACGTCGGACAGCTGCGACAGAGATTTTAGCAAGATCTCCGAGTCGTTCGGGATGCACGAAGAACTCTCACAGTTGAGCTCTTCGACCGACTACAACCTTCCACCCGTAACTCAGTCAACGGCACCCGACAGAGAGTTCAACAAGAGCAGCGACACGAGAACCCATCAAGTGCACCCAACAGATCCAACCAAAACGGCAATCATATCAGCCAATCTGCCCTCCGCATAGGAAAGCGTGCTCGTCGAGTTCCTCCGTGAGCACTGGGAAATATTCGCTTGGTGTCCTGCGGACATGCCAGGCATCCCCAGAGAACTCGCCGAGCACGCACTTGAGATACGCCCTGAGGCCAGACCTATCAAACAGTCCCTCCGGCGTTTTGCAGAACCGAAGCGCAGAGCCATTAGCGAAGAAATCAACCGGCTATTCACAGCCAAGTTTATCTGGGAAATAAAACAAGCCACCTGGGTAACAAACCCTGTCCTTGTCCCGAAGAACTCGAAAGTGCTACGCATGTGTGTATACTTCACGGCTCTCAACAAGCATTGTCCCAAGGACCACTTTCCCCTCCCACGCATCGATCAAATCATTGACTCGACCGCGGGATGTGCTCGTCTGTCCTTCCTGGACGCCTACTCAGGCTACAATCAGATCCGCATGAAGGAAGAAGACGAAGAGAAGACAGCATTTATCACACCCTATGGCGTATACTGCTACACCACGATGCCCTTTGGTCTCAAAAACGCGGGTGCAACTTACCAAAGGTGCATGCAAGCCTGCCTTAAGGACCAGATCGGCAAAAACGTCCAAGTATATGTGGACGACATTGTCATCAAGACAAAAGATGAGGCCACGCTCCTCGACGACATAGCCGAAACCTTCGCAACACTCAACAAGTATCACATCAAGCTCAACCCAACGAAGTGCGTGTTCGGGGTACCCGCCGGGCAACTGCTCGGGTTCCTCGTATCCGCCAGGGGCATCGAGGCGAACCCTGAAAAGATACAAGCAATCCTGTCAATGGAGGAGCCAACCAACCTCAAGGGAGTCCAGCGCCTAGCGGGGCGAGTCGCAGCCTTAAGCAGATTTATCAGCAGATTAGGAGAAAAATCCCTCCCGTTCTACCAGCTGCTGAAAAAAGCAGACAACTTCGAGTGGACAGAGGAGGCTCGCAAAGCATTTGCTGAACTCAAGCAGACATTGTCAACGAAACCAGTTCTGGTGGCACCCCAGGAACGGGAACCTCTATACCTGTACCTGGCTGCAACCAAACAAGTAGTCAGTACGGCGCTCGTAGTCGAACGAGCAGAAGAAGGAAAGATACATGGTGTCCAGCGCCCAATCTACTACGTTAGCGAGGTACTCTCGGTGTCAAAGCAACGGTACCCGCACTACCAGAAGCTCGCATATGGAGTATTCATGACGGCGCGAAAGCTAACGCACTACTTCTCCGAGCACCCCGTCACGATGCTGACAAATGCGCCCTTGTCGGATATACTCAACAACCCGGAGGCAACAGGTCGAGTAGCAAAGTGGGGAATCGAATTGTCGCCCAGAGACATCACATACCGACCCAGAGACACACTCAAGTACCAGGCCTTGGCAGATTTCCTCGCAGAATGGACAGAGATTCAGACTCCGGGTCCCCCAGACCTGTCCAATTCCTGGATCATGTATTTCGACGGGTCGAAGAGGCACGAAGGAGCCGGAGCAGGTGTTATCTTGATTTCACCCAAAGGAGACAAGCTAAAATATGTACTGTAGATGAATTTCAAGAAGGCATCCAACAACGAGGCAGAATACGAAGGCCTACTGCACGGCATGCGGATGGCAAAGGCCTGCGGGGCAACGAGACTCATGATCTATGGGGACTCGAATCTCGTAGTCCAACAGACGATGAAGGAATGCGACGCAATATCTGCCAACATGGCAGCCTACAGGGACCTCTACAATGCCCTGGAAGGAAGCTTCGACGGGTGCGAGTTGTGTTACATCGCGCGAGGAAGCAATGAGGAGGCTGACAGGCTAGCCAACATTGGCTCCACCTGTGCACCCGTACCCGCTGGAGTTTTCCTTGAGCAGATAAGCAAACGATCCATAGAGTACAAGGACCCCGACGCTCCGGCAGCAGCAGCCCCGGCCGTCGGCTCAGAGCAGCCAGCCGAACAAAAGAACGAGCCAACAGAAGCCAATTCTTATGAAGTCTTCCATGTGGAACCTTCCGGGACTCAGCCATACATAGCGTACCTGCTACGCCAAGAGTTACCAGAGGACCCAGTCGAAGCCCGCCGAGTCACTCGGCGCAGCAAAGCATTCGTCACGGTCAAGGGGGAGCTGTACAAGAAAAGCGCATTAGGGATACTACTGCAATGTGTCGAACCAGAAGAAGGGAGGAAAATTCTACTCGATATTCATGAAGGTATATGTGGACATCATGCGAGTAGTCAGGCACTCGCAGCCAAAACGTGATGAGCGGGATTCTATTGGTTATCCATCATGCAGTACGCCAAGGAGATAGTCCGCCGATGCGCCGGGTGTCAACAGTTTGCAACCAAACCGCACGCCCCCGCAACGGAGCTAAACATGATACCAATTGCATGGCCCTTCACACAATGGGGAATCGACATGGTAGGACCGCTGAGAAAATCTTCTCCCGGGGGACACACTTTCCTTCTGGTGGCAGTAGACAAATTCTCCAAATGGATCGAGGCCAAACCGGTCACCAACACGGGTGCAACCGCAGCACTAAATTTCGTCAAGTCCATCGTCTTCCGTTTCGGAGTGCCCCACAGCATCATCACAGACAACGGGTCCAACTTCATCGCCGACGAAGTCCAGACATACTGCAAGGAGCTGGGGATAAAGCTCAACTTTGCCTCCGTCGCGCACCCGCAAACCAACGGACAAGTCGAGCGTGCAAACGGGCTCGTCAGTAGTGCTCTCAAGAAACGCCTTCTCGCGCCCTTGGAGAGAGCTGCTGGCGCATGGGTCGAAGAGCTACCATCGGTACTATGGGGCCTGCGCACAACGCCAAATTGTTCAACAGGGTTCACCCCCTTCTTCCTGATACATGGAGCCGAAGCAGTACTGCCTGCCGAGGTCCGACACAACTCGCCTCGAGTAGCAGCCTATACAGAAGCTGGGTCGAACACAGCACTCGAAGATGGCATAGATGAAGTCGATGAGGCACGGGACATTGCACTCTCGAGATCGGCGGTCTATCAGCAGAGCTTGCGCAACTACCACAGCCGACGAGTGCGCGACAGATCCTTCGCCGTAGGCGATTTGGTACTGCGGCTAAAATAGAAGAAAGGCCACAAGTTATCTCCTCCCTGGGAAGGACCATACGCCATCGTCGAGATCGTTGGCAAAGGAGCATACAGGCTAAAGGACTTGGCAACGGGCATCGTCTACTCCAACCTGTGGAACGTTGCGCATCTACGACGCTTCTACCCCTAGATATTATCTCTTTTTTGTGACTACCACATCTTGTGAAATAAGGTCCCTTGGCCATCTTGCTACTTTTTCTCACCGACAAGCATCAATAAAGTGGGTATGCGCATATGTTCAGATTTCAAACCAGCAGAACCTATACTAAGAGTCGACTTAGCTTGGGCCGCACCCGACACTCGGGGGCTGCGCCCCACAAGCTACTCGAAAAATTCAACCTAGCTCTACTAAGAGTCGACTTAGCTTGGGCCGCACCCGACGCTCGGGGGCTGCGCCCCACAAGCTACTCGAAAAATTCATCCTAGCTCTACTAAGAGTCGACTTAGCTTGGGCCGCACCTGACACTCGGGGGCTACACGCCACAAGCTACTCGAAAAAATCACCTAGCTCTACTAAGAGTTGACTTAGCTTGGGCCGCACCCGACACTCGGGGCTGCGCCCCACAAGCTACAAGAAAAATTCATCCTAGCTCTACTAAGAGTCGACTTAGCTTGGGCCGCACCCGACACTCGGGGGCTGCGCCCCTCAAGCTACTCGAAAAAATCATCTAGCTCTACTAAGAGTCGACCTAGCTTGGGTCGCACCCGACACTCGGGGGCTGCGCCCCACAAGCTACTCGAAAAATCACCTAGCTCTACTAAGAGTCGACTTAGCTTGGGCCGCACCCGACACTCGGGGGCTGCGCACCACAAGCTACTCAAAAAATTCAACCTAGCTCTACTAAGAGTCGACTTAGCTTGGGCCGCACCCGACACTCGGGGGCTGCGCCCCACAAGCTACTCGAAAAAATCACCTAGCTCTACTAAGAGTTGACTTAGCTTGGGCCGCACCCGACACTCGGGGGTTGCGCCCCACAAGCTACAAGAAAAATTCATCCTAGCTCTACTAAGAGTCGACCTAGCTTGGGCCGCACCCGACACTCGGGGGCTGCGCCCCTCAAGCTACTCGAAAAATTCATCCAGCTCTACTAAGAGTCGACCTAGCTTGGGCTGCACCCGACACTCGGGGGCTGCGCCCCACAAGCTACTCGAAAAAATCACCTAACACTCCTTTGGCTCAGCCCGCGTTACCCCCGATGTTCGGGGGTCGTACCTACCAGGAACAAGCTCGGCAAAGGAGACAAATCTTGGGTCGATTCGCCGTACAGCAGACAAGAAGAATTACACAAATCATCGTAACTACACAAAGGTACATGGATTTACAGGAGACAATTCGGGCTACAAATCAGCATGCGGACGACGGAGAGTTGCAGCAGTTTCCCTTTCAAGGAGAGCAACTGCATTTTTTGCGGGTCCATCAGCAGCCGCATAAAATGGATCCAGAGCTGTATTCTCCCAGTCAAAACCAGCAGGCGGCCCTCTTGAAATATTTTCCAAATCCAGGTGCGGATGGTGGATAAGGACAAGTGCAAAAGCAAAACGGGCACCCGCCTCCAATTGCTCCCGCACAAATCCTTCAATAGCCTCGCCACGACGAAATTTCTTCATCAAGTCAGCCAAACTATGAGGCGCCGGGTTAAGAGGAAACAAGGCCTTGTAAACCAATTCCAAGGCAGAACGGCAAGACTCAACGAAGGAATCAACTTGATCGACCCGATCCTGCAGAGTAACAAGTACGTGCCCTCTATCTCGGTCCGACCAGAAGCTGGGAGTGCCACGAGCAACAAGATCCGCAACCGCATTAAGTTTAAGCCGGACCCGCCGAACCTCTTCACCGGAATCAAGTTGAACACCTGTCAGAGAAGCTCAGTTACGCAAGGTTACAGCAAAACCGCTAAGGGACGAGCAGAGACAAAACTTACAAAGGAGATGGTCACTAAGCTGCCGCAACTCGGAAAGGATAACATCCTCTCGTTCAACAATAGCGGCCTGTTTTGACTTCAGCACAGACAGATTTGCTTCGACTACTCGAAGCCGGCGTTCGGCCTCTTCAGCTCGTACCCGCAAGCGGTTGACCCGAAAGGATTCTTCTTCCGGCGGCGCAGAAATAGAGGGGACGCGCGGTTGTTTATTACAGTTTACCAAAATGGACGCAGAGTTGGAACCACCAGCCTGACGAACAAACAGAACAAAGCCAAGCAAAAACGTTAGATCTCCCATCTGGCCTGGTAAAGCTCGGGTTAGTTGCTGCTCCTAAGGGACACAACAATACACTCGCACGCGACAACCCGCCAAGAGACAACACACACTCGCATACAGGAAAAAGCAGAATTGATTCCAAAGTTTAACACAGTTTACAGCATAATAGGAACATTACAAGACCAAACAACTAAGAAGAGGGAGCAGCAGATGCATCGAAGGTACAGGCCTGCCGCTCCAGCATCTGCGACAGCTGCTCCGCAAGTTTACGCGCACGGGGTTGGAGGGGTCGAAGATCTACCTCCACGCCGTCGGGTCCCTTTGGAAACTCCGAGGTAACCTTGTTGAGGTCACCTTGCACTCCATGCCCCATCGCGAGCGATAGCACAGTCTCCGCACCGCAGATGGTCTGTTCACGACTGAACTCGCCAAGCGGGTCGCCCTCTGCGCCGAAGGACTCAACAAGGTCATTGAAAGTTTCGGGTGCATTCTCTTCCTCAGGATACATACTTTTCCTGATTGAGGAGAACACACCCGTGGCTTTCACCACAAGATCGCGAGCGCGATTGCCATAATCCCACGCCAGAGATATGGCATCCGACAGACAGTCCACGTGCTCGCGACCCGCAATATCGAACTTCATAGCAAGAGCACCTGCGTAGGAAGCTGAGTTAGCCAACTGCATAGGTTAAAGCAGTATAAGCTTTAGCAGCTAAACTTACTCGACAAGGAAGTCGCCAACAGAGCCGCCTGGCTAGCCAAATCCTCATCACGCTTGAAGTTTTCCCGGGATTCTTTTTCCCGCTGATTCTTCAAGTCCTCTAGTTCCTTCTCAAGTGCGGTGACCCGAGTCTCCAGGTTGGTAGCACGGCGAACAAGGTTCTGGTTCTCAGTAATCGCAGTATCAAGTGCTCCTACGAAGAACTACAAAGTTAAGAAGGAATCAGAACAATACAAATGGACAACAAGCACATATACAACAACGAAAGGGAAAAGATACCTTGCGAGCTCGCAAGCTTCCCCCGCAAGTCGTTCCTCTCAGTCTCCACATGCACATACTCTGAGGCCAAGTCCAGCATCTTGTGAATATAGGGCTGTGAAGGAAAAGGTCAGTAAAAAGATAAAGGGCAAAGCGAGAGCCCGCGCCCAATTGCATACAATTGCGCCCGGCCTCGGGGGCTACTAAGGGTAGAACCCAGCGATTCGATGGAAGCTCACGTGTCCTTCGCGCCTCGGAAGCAGACCCGAAGAACCGCCAGCAGGTGGAGCCGAATCGCTAGCAGGAGGAGCCGAACCGCTAGCAGGAAGAGTCGAGCCACTGGCAGAAGGAGCCGAGTCGCTAGCACGAGGAGGCGAGCCGCTAGCAGGATCATCTCTGACAGAGACAGTAGGTGACTAAGCAAGATGCAACAAAGACAAAAAGGTATCAGGGTTAAGGACGAAAGTTCCTCACCTGTCGCACTCGACATTTATCACAGGCACCTTGTTATAGACGTTCCACCGTGTCGACACCCGAGGTTTCTTCACTGGTGGAGGAGGTTTGTATGCTAGAGGAGTCGTGTTTATTACTTCCGGGTCCTCCAAAATGGGCGAATTCGGAGTAGGAGAAGAACCCGAGGTAACGGCAGGAACACCAGGTACGTTAGAAGGATCGTCCTTCCCCACATCCGCGCTCTCGCCGGCAAACTCGAGTTTTCACTTCCGGACGACTTTCTCGTGGGCACGAGGGGAAGAGTTGTTTTCCTCGTCATCATCGGAAGACTCCTCGGCAAGAGCCTCAGACACAGAACCCGAAGGCTCATATGTCTCCACCGGAGCTTTACCCGAAGGAATTGTCGGGTAGGAAGTCAAGATAACATGTCCCTGCAGGGAAAAGGGTGTTCGTCAAAGGGTCTATGAAATTGAAAGAAGCGCCAAGTAGGTTTAGAACTTCGGTTACCCCAGGAAGGGGATTCTCGTTACTAAAAGGAGTCGCGGCAGTGGACTCGACGAAGGAGTCATCTCTCTTGGGGTGAGTGATCTGGCGCACCCGTGCCTCCAGCTCTTCACCCGAAACCTCTTCGGATGACGTTCTTGTCGGGTCCTGAAGCCCAGAGTATTCCCACATACCGTGGACTCTCGCCTGGAGTGGTTGGACGCGTCGTTTCAGGAAAGTGCAGATAAGCTGCATCCCAGTCAACTCCTTGCTAGGTGCGGAGCGAAGAGAAGCAACTCGGGATAAGAGGTCGTTGGCCTCCGCTTCTTCCGTGGGACTCAGGTCGTGCCTCCAGGTCCTTTTCGATTTCACCTGAGCCTCGAGGGAGAAGCTGGGTACCTCTGTCTCTCCTTCGACTGCGAAGTAAAACCAGCGTTTCCTCCATCCTTGCACGGATTCGCTAAGCTTGATGTCGAATTAGGGGACGTCGTTGCGAGTCTGAATGTCGAAGCCTCCGATCGCCAAGCTGCGTCGAGCAACCGTGTGTTTCTTCACGAAGAAAATGCGGCGCCATAATCCCCAATGGGGATGCACGCCCAGAAAACACTCGCAAAGCACAATAAAGCAAGCAATGTGGAGGACGCCATTTGGAGTAAGGTCGTGCAATTGCACACCGTAAGCGTACAAGAGGCCTCGGACGAAATCATGGAGGGGAAAGGATAGACCCCGCGTCAGGAAATCCATGAAGACGACGCGCTCGCCGGCGCGAGGAGAAGGAGTTACCTCGTTCCCGGCGCATCGTACTCTGCCGCTCGCCGCCGCCGGCAAGCGGCCGTCGGCCCTCAGACCGGAGAAATGGCGGTCGTTGACAGTGGACGCCTCCCAGTCTCCTTTCAATCTCTTCGGTGGCACGGTGGCGGCGCCGGAGGGGTTCTTGCTTTTCTTGCCCATGGCGAAGGAGTAGGGAAGAAAGGCAGATCGGAGAATGCGAGGAGGAAGAACAAGAAAGGGAGGAGTGGCTGCAGAGATGAGTTCCGTTGGGGATCTTGCCCGTTATCAAGCCCGTGGTTAGTGATCGTGGCCGTCGCGCGTGCGGTTGCATCAGTAGCCCCGCATCGAGCCGTCCACGTGTCAGTCAGGAAGTGAACTAGAACCCCCCACTACACCGCCGGGCACGGGAATCGAGGGTGTCGCTCCGTATTTTGTGCCGCGGCCAGTCAATGCGCCACTGAACCGGCGTGCGAAGTGGTCTTGCTCTGGCAACCGTCGCAGAGTTACGTCAAATCAAGCGCTCAGAGGCGACGTCATCCATGACGTCGTAAGGCTTCTGGCTCCTCTCCCGTGAGTCGCACTCGCGGTCATTCGACTAAGCCCCAGTCGATCGCATCCTGGGCAAATTATTATCTTCCCAGATTGCCTCCGCGGCAACAGATCTCTGGATGCCACGTCCACGACGTGAAGGTAAGACCAACGGATCCGTTCCGTTGGCCTGGGACTCGCCTCAGACTGTGAAGTACCCAGTAAATATCCATGCCTACGGTGTGAATAAAACCCTGACGGACACGTTAGGTACCCATCATATTGCAAGAGTCGAGATTTTGTAAGACCACAAGCGGCAAAAATCCGGCTACGCTTGCCTTATCCGGGTTCGGGTCCGGGGAACCGAATCTGAAGTAGCTTAGCGTTGTTTTGCCTGAGTGTAGTTAACTGGACCCGATCCGTCGTGTGTTCCAGGCTCGCTAAGTGCCATTCCCATGAATCCACCTGCTCCGATGCTCTTCTGGACTCGGGTTTCAGCCTTGCTTACCTTTAGGCAGACCTGGTCCAGTATTCGGGTCTGGGAACCCGGACCCGAAGCAACCTGTCAAGCACAGTTAGCTGGATTCGAACTGTCAAGTTTTCCAGACTCGTTAAAACGATATCTTCGCGAATCTCCCTATACCGATGTCATCTCCGGACTCGAGTAATGGCTTCTCAGTTAAAGAATCGAGTAATGGTCGGGTACTCGAACTAGAGTCTCCACCTGATTCTGCGAATAACCTGAAGACTCGGGGGCTACTGACATGGTTATGATCATCGAGTCCCACCTATCAGGCACCTAGTGACCATTGCTCGAAAGGATTCATCGGCAAACATATCTGGAGAAAGGCCCAGGCCCAAGTAAAGGGCAGCGCAAGGTCCCTTGTTGGGCCAGATTAGGGTTAGGGTTACGTTTTAGACCTTGTAAACCTACCCGGATACGGACACCCGAGACCTAGCCTACTATAAAGGCTGGGAGGAGCCGCCGGGTAGAGGGGAGCTAGATCGCATCACCACCATAAGCCCTTACGGCGACATTGTAACACATAAAGAAACCAGCGAGAGAATACAGATCGTTTTACCTCACCGGGAATCCGAACCCCGGCGATTTCTTGTGTTCCTTGTTAGCCGCCGGTGTCACCCATGTCATGAAGTTCTCGATAAACCCAAGTCCCTCAAGGAGGGGCACTGCCGAGTTGATCCCTCGACAGAGAGTAGAGGGAGAAAAGTCGATACGAAGGGTTTTCAGGGAAGGGAAATTTCGGCGTGGGGGTTCGAAAATTAGTTCGCGCGGGACACGCGCCAAAGTTAGATAAAAAATTTGGGCCGGCTGCGCAAAATTTGAAGGGTGGGCGGCACGAAATTTGGTGGGTGGGCAAGAAACATTGCTGGCCGTCCGATGGATGATGGATGGCTAAAACAAAGACCATTTATGAAATTAGTTATTAAAGGAACATGTGAATAAATCCATAATTATCGACCTAAAATTCGATAACAATAAATTATTGGCTAACTAGGAAAACCAAATTTGAGACAACTAAATTTAATTATCACAAGATTCCATCCGGTACACCTTCTTTGTACGGGACAAGTATTGCTGTGAAGCGGGCCACACCTAGGATTTTGATGATGGCTTTTCCAATGTACCAACACATTCTTATACATAGATTAGGGTCCCCACCTATAGGATATTTGGTGCAATTCGGACGCTAAGGCGCGCCATCTCCGTCGAAACCCTAGGCATGCAGTTGGTCAAACCGTGTCGTCTACCCCTTTGACCGGCATCACACTTTGGAGTTTGCTGCTTCATATTTAAACCTCCCACCACACTTTTATACATATATTTGACCCATGCATGATTTGGTTGGATTCCGACGCTCTAAAGCCCCCACTTCGGGTGAAACCCTGTCTAGTTGATCGGAAGTCAATTGTATCGTCTACCCATTTGACCAGCACCGAGAGGGGGTAGAACAGTGGAATTGTATCCTTGGTTGTGTTAGTGTAGGACATAGGAATATATAAAGCCAAGTTTTATCCCATGTTGTCACAAGATATTTCCATCGGTTTAGAAAAGGTGGGAGTTTTGAGTTGTGAGTGTAGAACCTTCTCCTGTGGAGTAGGTGTCGTTTGTGAAGCGTGTCACACTTTGGAGTTTGATGCTTCATCTTTAAACCTCCGACCACACTTTTATACATATATTTGGGACCCATGCATGATTTGGTTGGATTCCGACACTCTGAAGCCCCCGCATCGGGCGAAACCTTAGGCATGCAGTTGGTCAAACCGTGTCGTCTACCCCTTTGACCGGCCTCGAGAAGGGGTAGACCAATGGACTTTTATCCTTGGTTCTGTTATGGTAGGTCATATTAACATTTAAGACTACAACTTTGAGCCCATGTTATCACATGATTACATCCGGTGCACCCGAACCGAGAGTTCAGCCGTGTTACCGTGTAAATGCAGAACCTTCTTCGTACGGGACAAGTATCGGCTGTGAAGCGGGCCACACCAAGGATTTTGATGTTGGCTTTCCAAATGTACCAACACACTCTTATACATATATATATATTAGGGTCCCTTCCTAGGATATTTGGTAGGATTGAGACGCTAAGGTGCGCCATATCTCCCGTAGAAACCCTAGGCATGCATGCAATTGGTCAAACCGTGTCGTCTACCCCTTTCACCGGCCTTGAGAGGGGGTAGAACAATGGACTTTTATCCTTGGTTGTCTTATGGTAGGTCATATTAACATTTAAGAACAACTTTGAGCCCATGTTATCACATGATTCCATCCGGTGCACCTAAACTGGGAGTTCAGCCGTGTAAATGCAGAACCTTCTTCGTACGGGACAAGTATCGGCTGTGAAGCGGGCCACACCTAGGATTTTGATGCTGGCTTTTCCAATGTACCAACACACTCTTATACATATATTAGGGTCCCTTCCTAGGATGTTTGGTGAGATTCGGACGCTACGGTGCGCCATCTCCCATCGAAACCCAAGGCATGCAGGTTGTTAAACCGTGTCGTCTACCCCTTTGACCGGCCTCAATAGAGGGGGTAGACCAATGGACTTTTATCCTTGGTTGTTTTATGGTAGGGCATATTAACATTTAAGACTAACTTTGAGCCCATGTTATCACATGATTCCATCCGGTGCACCCGAACCGGGAGTTCAACCATGTAAATGCAGAAACATTCTTCGTACGGGACAAGTATCGGCTGTGAAGCAGGCCACACCTAGGATTTTGATGCTGGATTTTCCAATGTACCAACACACTCTTATACATATATATATTAGGGTCCTAGCTACCTAGGATTTGGTGGGATTCCGACTCTCACCCGCGCCATTCCCGTCGAAACCCTAGGCATGTAGTTGGTCAAACCGTGTCGTCTACCCCTTTGACCGGCCTCGAGAGGGGGAAGACTAATGGACTTTTATCCTTGGTTGTGTTAGAGTGGGTCATATGAACATTTTAAACCAACATTGAGCCCATGCATGTTATCGCATGATTCCATCCAGTGCACCCGAACCGGGAGTTCAGCCATGTAAATGCAGAACCTTCTTCGTACGTGACAAGTATCGACTGTGAAGCGGGCCACACCTAGGATTTGATGTTGGATTTTCCAATGTACCAACACACTCTTATACATATATTAGGGACCTAGCTACCTAGGATTTGGTGGGATTCCGACTCTCAGAGGCGCCATTCCTGTCGAAACCCTAGGCATGCAGTTGGTAAAACCGTGCCGTCTACCCCTTTGACCGACCACGAGAGTGGGTAGACCAATGGAATTTTATCCTTGGTTGTGTCATGGTGATACGTCTCAAACATATCTATAATTTTTCAGTGATCCATGCTAGTTTTGTGATGTTGTCCCATGTTTTTACTGTCATTTATATCATTTTTTATGCATTTTGTCGGACTAACCTATTGATAAGATGCCAAGTGCCAGTTCCCTGTTTCTGCTGTCTTTTTGTTTCAGAAATTTACTTCTGGAAATATTCTCGGAATTGGACGAAAATTTACGGGAAATTTACCAGGATACTAAAGGGAAGCCCTGGGGGCCACCCACAGGCTAGGGGCGGCCTGCTGTCGTGGCCTGGGGTCCACCCGCGGGTGGGACCTGCCCCTGCCCGTGGGGCACCTCCTCGGCCCCCTCCGACGCCTATAAAATCACAATTGACCTAAAAACATCGAGGCGGCCATTATTTTCCAGAAACTCGACCCCGACGCGCCGTCACCGAAAACCCTAGTTCGGGGTCCAATCTGAAGCTGATCCCGGCACTCTGCCGGAGGGGAGATCGATCTCGGAGGGCTCTTCATCCTCATGCCTTCCGCCGGGATGATTTGTGAGTAGTCTCACCTTGGACTACAGGTCCATGGCAGTAGCTAGTTGGTAGTCTCTCTCTCTTGTGCTTCATGTCTTATGATCTTGTGAGCTGCCTAACATGATCAAGATTGATTATTGTAATGCTATGTGATGTGTTTGCTGGGATCCGATGGATTATGAAGTTATGTTGTGCATGGTTCTTATATGAGTAACTTATGTTATTGCATGCTCTCCGATGTGCGTAGTTACTTTGGCCAAGTGATTGTGTGTATCTCCAAGAGAGGGTATTTATGCTAGATAGTGGGTTCATGCCCCCTTTTGTTCCTGGGCACGAGTGACAGAAACGTCTAAGGGCGAGGGTGTGCTGTTGCTACTAAGGGTAAAACAGCGGTGTTAATGTCTCTTTTGATATTAGTATTGCTTACTTCATGCACTTTACTTAATGCAATTGTTTGTTGCTTGCAACTTAATACCGTTGGGTGACAGGCTCTATAGCAATCCCACGGTGGACTTTTTAGACAAAGACGCAGTTGGACTCAACGGTCTTTGTTCCTTGTCGTGATGCCTCCATAAATATTATCATGTCCTTTTTGTCATAGCTAAATTGGGTTTGTGTCATGATCTTGTCAATTTCCTAGCTGTAATTCGTTCACCCATCACATGCATATTTTATTTACTTGAGAGACTCCACTAGTGAACCCATGGCCCCCGGTCCATCTTTTACATTTTTTGCAACCTCATTTACTTGGATTTAATCATCATTACTCCTCTGGTCACTTTTCATATTTCATGATACAATTAACCGCTTTGTTTTTTGCGAGACCGGAAAGATTGACAACCTTTCCGCCGTTGGGGCAAAGTATTTGGTTGAGTGTGTGCAGGTCCACGTCTGTTGAAGGTCAAGTGCCAAAGATCTTCCACATTCACCTTGTTGTTGATTTCAAAGTCCTGCTAGTTCGATAAACCTCGGTTCGTTAAACGAGGGTAAACTGCTACTAGCTGCAATTCCGCCTTCGCTTGGGGCACCACCCAACTTATTTTAATACAGCAGCAAGCCCTTTTCTGGCGCCGTTGCCGGGGACTTTGGAGCTACAGCAAGGGGAGTCTCATACTCTCAATCTCTTTACTTTGTTTTTGTCTTGCTTGCTTTATATCTCGTTTAGTTTATTTTCCTGTTTCAAAATTTAAAAAAAAACCAAAAAACATTAGCGTAGTCTTTATTGCTGTCTTGTTATTTTATCTTATCTTCATGACTAGTTCTTTTCCTCCTGTTGAGACACCCGAGTCCGAAGTCCTCACCTTCAAACAAAGAGGTGGGGAGAGTTTGAAAGATGCTTGGTACAGAATTAATGATGCTCGTCATAGATTCGCTAAAAAACCATTGGCCACTGTTCTCCTTAGAAATTTTTATATTGGCATCACAAGTTGGTATAGGTATGTCCTAGATACTATCACAGGTGGAAACTTCCTAGGAATTAATGCTTTGGAAGCTTTTAATGTTATAGAGGGTCTTGTGGGGATTCCACCAACTAATGATCGTAAAATTGAAATCACTTTAGAACAAGTCACGCAAAGGATAGAAGTTATAGAAGATAATGTACCAAGTGTGGATATGATAAGAGAAATAGATAAGCGAATTCTTGATGGTATTAACAAGCTTGATGGGTGCCTAAAAGACAAAGCTAAAAGTATTAAGTCCCTTGAAGCTACAAGAGCTATTAATCGAATTGATAAATTGGGGGAAGCAATTGATACCTCGGGAGCACCCTTTTCTCCATCTAAATTTAAAAAGAGAGAGGCTTCGGCCCCCAAAGTACCTAAATTTAGATTTTTACCAAAGAATACTACTAAAATTAATACATCATTTGCAGGAAAAGAGGAGTTGAGGATGGTGAAGGAAGCTCAAATTTCCAAGGATTTTAAGGGAGGAGCCCTAGTGGGTAAAACTACTTTTGCTCCACCAATTGTTGGTACTAATAGTATTGCTGGAGGTCCTTTTCCAAGTTCCACAATTCATGAATTTGATAAGAATGATGATGCCTTTGATCCCGAAAAAACTTGATATTTGGCATTGCGCCTAGCTAAAAGGCGTTAAAGAAAAGCGCTTGTTGGGCGGCAACCCATCTTTTATTTTCAGTTTAATTTTTTATTTTCTTGAGTCATGAAGTTATTACCTATTTAGCAACTTCATTGTATCTTTTTATTTTGGTTTTTTGTGTCAAGTTTAGCCTCTAATGCATTGAAAGTGCGAGGTATTGTGTTGCTGTCCAAAAACAGATTCTATGCGCCTGTTGCACGAAAATCCTAAAATCGCCAGAATTTTATATTTTTCTGATAATTTTTGAACGAAAGCCTGATGCTTTTATCTATCTTTCTTTAGTTTTAAGTTTTTTTATTTGAGCTGCAGAAATGCCTCGACAAATTCGATCTTTATAGACTGTTCAGATTTGACAGATTCTGCTTTTATTTTGCATTTGTCTCTTTACCATCGTAATATGTGATACTCTAGGGGTAGAGTGCCACATTGAGGCTTACTAAACAGTAGCTAATGTTTAATGAAGTTGGTTTGCAATTTGTCATGAGTTGAACACATGTGCATTTTAATTTATGAGCACTAACCCTCTAATCGAATTATGAGAAGTTTTGTGTGAAGGGAGTTTTTAAGTTCCAAAGGAGAGGAATATGAAGAAATCAAGGATGGATCAAAGCTCAAGCTTGGGGATTCCCCCATGGCACCCCCTCCGAATATCAAGAAATATCAAGAGTCAAAGCTTGGGGATGCCCAAGGCATCCCCTCATCTTCATCGACTATCATAAGGTCGTCTTCGTTGAACTTCATTTTTATCACTTTACATATTATGTGCTATGCTTGGAGTGTCTTTTTTACTTTCAGTTTTGTTTGTTTGTTTGTTTGCTGGTCATATCTTTGTTGGATCCTAGCTTTATTTGTGAGGGAGAGAGACACGCTCCGCTTTTTCGTTTGAATACTCCTTTGCTTCGCTTATATCTTTTGAGTATTCTTAGCTACTGTCTGTTTTCTAGTAAGCTCTCGCTTTTAGCTTTTATCTTGTTTAGAGCTGCTAGTTGTTAAGTTAAACTCTCTTTTTCTTCACTTATATTTGTTGGAGAGTTGTTTTGGTTGCTTGGTTAATGTGTTAGATCGGAAAAAATGATATGCATGTGGCAGTGGTATGAAGTAGAAAAACCTACATAGTCTTGTAGATCACTATGTGGATAATTTGATACCCTTCAATTGTTTTGAGGCACTAAAATAACTAATGGTTAAAATGTGTTGGTTAATGGTGTTAGAGCTGATTAGTGGAGAGGTGTTATTAAAGCGTAGAGCCGTACTTTTCTGAACTAAACAACCTAAGTCAACAATGCTAATGTGTCATGAATTCTACTAAGTTGAAAATAAGTTCCTAGTGGGTAGTTACTGCAACGGTCGGGGAAGCCAACGGGGCACTTGTGTCGCCGCCACGATCCCTCTCGGGGTGTCTCTAACCATTTGTGAAACATTGAAACTGCTAGTTGTTTGCAATATACGAAATGCATTGTTGAGTTTTGGTTTTTGGCACTTCCACTTCCATATTTTGCTAGCCTCTTCGGTGCTGCGCAATGCCCTCTCTCACATTGAGATTGGTGCATACTTCGCGAGCACATCCAACTCCGTGGGAGAACTTCATCCTGTTCTCCTACACATAAGCCAACTATCTTCCTCAAAACAGCCACCATACCTACCTATCACGGCATTTCCATAGCCGTTCCTAGATACATTGCCATGCAACATCCATCATTACATTACATGACTTGATGTCGTTCTTCATTACCATATAGTTTGCTTGATCATTGAGTTAGTGTGCAGCGTGGCTTGCCACATGTTCTACATTTTTTCCACACTACGCTCGATCATGCATATCTTCTTTTATACATCATGTATTAGTCTTATGAGTTATGAGTACCAAAAGTGTGATGATCATCTTGTAAAAATAGAGTGTTGCCTCTACCTGTGAGCATATTGAAAAGAGTCCAAAGTGGCCACATAAGAGAGTCCAAAAGAGACCAATGAGAGAAAATTTAAAAGAGCCACGGAGGCCACAATTAAAAAAAAGGAAGAGAAATATAAAAGAGAAAGGGGGCAGCACTACTATCCTTTATTCCACACTTGTGCTAGTTAGCACCTACACTTCATTATAGAGAGTTTTCATGTTTCATTTGTATAACAATGTGGGAATTAATGTTATAGAATTTGTCTTGTATATTCCAAGGATGAGCCTCCTCAAGTGAGCTCTAGGTCTTCATGAGCAAGCAAGTTGGATGCACCCCCACTAGTTCCATTGGAGAGCTTTCATACACTTATAGCTCTATGTGCATCCATTGCATGGCAATCACTACTCCTCATACAGTGTCAACTACGGGACTTCCTTCTGTCTTGTGGTTACTTTCTCCACTGTTTGAGCCTTTCTTTTTGACCTTCCAAACCTCCATCATTGTTCTCTTTGCCATAACATCATGGTGCCAAAGCCACTTCTTACTTGCACTAGTCGAGTAGACATCGAAACAGTTGATTTGTGAAGTAGATGGATTAGGACACCTGACTTGAGCTTGGCTATTTTCATGAATGACTAGTTAGATGCTTTGAAGAATGATTGATACTTTACATTGGAGACATAATTCGCAATTCTTCTTTCTAAACCTTATGTATGGTTCCATGTCTCCAACACACTTATTCATGAAAAGTTTCTAGCATTTGTTAATCATTGTTTGCTTAATGTCAACTATAGACAATTGTTTTTTATCATCTTATTCAAATCATATGCTTTGCATTACTATCTTGATCAAGATTGTGTTGGTTGCATGTCTCATCAAAAATTATTTGTTATCACTTACCTACTCAAGGACGAGTAGGAGTTAAGCTTGGGGATGCTGATATGTCTCAAACGTATCTATAATTTTTGAGTGACCCATGCTAGTTTTGTGATATTGTCACATGTTTTTACTGTCATTTATATCATTTTTTATGCATTTTGTCGGACTAACCTATTGACAAGATGCCAAGTGCCAGTTCCCTGTTTCTGCTGTCTTTTTGTTTTAGAAATTTACTTCTGGAAATATTCTCAGAATTGAACGAAAATTTACGGGGAATTTTTACTCGACGGAAGGCACCAGGACACCAAAGGGCAGCCCTGGGGGCCACCCACAGGCCAGGGGCGGCCTGCTGCCGTGGCCTGGGGTCCACCCGTGGGTGGGACCCGCCCCTGCCCGTGGGGCACCTCCTCGGCCCCCTCCGACGCCTATAAAATCACAATTGACCTAAAAACATCGAGGCGGCCATTATTTTCCAGAAACTCGACCCCGACGCACCGTCACCGAAAACCCTAGTTCGGGGTCCAATCTGAAGCTGATCCCGGCACTCTGCCGGAGGGGAGATCGATCCCGGAGGGCTCTTCATCGTCATGCCTTCCTCCGGGATGATTTGTGAGTAGTCTCACCTTGGACTATGGGTCCATGGTAGTATCTAGTTGGTAGTCTCTCTCTTTTGCTTCATGTCTTATGATCTTGTGAGCTGCCTAACATGATCAAGATCGATTATTGTAATGCTATGTGATGTGTTTGCTGGGATCCGATGGATTATGAAGTTATGTTCAGATTGTGCATGATTCTTATATGAGTAATTTATGTTCTTGCATGCTCTCCGATGTGCGTAGTTACTTTGGCCAAGTGATTGTGTGTATCTCCAAGAGAGGGTATTTATACTAGATAGTGGGTTCATGCCCCCTTTTGTTCCTGGGCACGAGTGACAGAAACGTCTAAGGGTGAGGGTGTGCTGTTGCTACTAAGGGTAAAACAGCGGTGTTAATGTCTCTTTTGATATTAGTATTGCTTACTCCATGCACTTTACTTAATGCAATTGTCTGTTGCTTGCAACTTAATACCGTTGGGTGACAGGCTGGATAGCGATCCCACGGTGGACTTTTTAGACAAAGACGCAGTTGGACTCAACGGTCTTTGTTCCTTGTCGTGATGCCTCCATAAATATTATCATATCCTTTTTGTCATAGCTAAATTGGGTTTGTGTCATGATCTTGTCAATTGCCTAGATGTAATTCGTTCACCCATCACATGCATATTTTATTTACTTGAGAGACTCCACTAGTGAACCCATGGCCCCCGGTCCATCTTTTTACATTGTTTACAACCTCATTTACTTGCTTTTAATCATCATTACTCCTCTGTTTACTTTTCATATTTCATCTATTTCATCATACAATTAACCGCTTTGTTTTCTGCGAGACCGGAAAGATTGACAACCTTTCCGCCGTTGGGGGCAAAGTATTTTGGTTGAGTGTGTGCAGGTCCACATCTGTTGAAGGTCAAGTGACAGAGATCTTCAACATTCACCTCGTTGTTGATTTCAAAGTTTTACTAGTTCGATAAACCTCGGTTCGTTAAACGAGGGAAAACTGCTACTAGCTGCAATTCCACCTTCACTTGGGGCACCACCCAACTTATTTTAATACAGCAGCACATGGTAGGTCATATTAACATTTAAGACCATCTTTGAGCCCATGTTATCGCATGATTCCATCCGGTGCACCCGAACTGGGAGTTCAGCCGTGTAAATGCAGAAACCTTCTTCGTACGGGACAAGTATCGGCTAAGCGGGGCACACCTAGGATTTTGATGCTGGCTTTTCCAATGTACCAACACACTCTTATACATATATTAGGGTCCCTTCGTAGGATGTTTGGTGGGATTCAGACGCTAAGGTGCGCCATCTTCCGTCGAAACCCTAGGCATGCAGTTGGTCAAACCGTGCCATCTACCCCTTTGACCGGCCTCGAGAGGGGGAAGACCAATGGACTTTTATCCTTGGTTGTGTTATGGTAGGTCATATTAACATTTAGGGCCAACTTTGAGCCCATGTTAGCCTCCGTCGTGCGAAGTCAGGAGAGGTTGGGCGCTGCGTGGGCGCCAGCTAGCGTTAATGCCAGGCTTGCTGGGAAACCGAGACGGTGGTGCTTGGTCGCATGGGTCGCGTCGACGTTTAATTGCTTCGCATCTCCACTGCCGTGGTGCAGCTTGGGAAGCCGGCAAAGGCTGGGCGCTGCGCAGGCGCCGACGTAAATTTGACACGTGCCTGGAAAGAAACCTCCGTCCCGTCCCGTCCCTTCGCTTGTATGCATAAATGCATCCTGTAAAATACATTGTTTTGTACCGCAACACGCCACGTACATGCATGTCAAAACGTTCCGCCACGCATGCGTCTCACCATTTTGTACCGCGCACCACACCAGGCCACGTACATGTTATGACAGTTCCGTTTTGTACCGATCCACTCGCAACACATGCGCCTCCTCCGTTCCACCTCCACCTAGGCCCAATCAATCGTAGGCCCCACCTGTCAATGAGACAAAGTGAAGAATCCTGACCAGCCCGTCCCTTCGCCTGCATGCATGCGTAAATGCACCACACCGTCCGTTCCACTCCTCCGGTCCACTTACACCTGGGCCCAATCAGGCGCGAATCCAACCTGTCAATGACACAAAGTGAAGAATCCTGGCCGGCCCATCCCTTTGCCTGCATGCATGCGTAAATGCACCGCACCGTCCGTTCCACCCACTCGCCGTGCCGTTTTCCACTCCACTCGCCACACGGTGTAGTGGAGTCGTGCAGTTCTGCGGCCACTTGCCACGCGGAGATCAAACGTCGTGTCTTCCACCTGTGACATGTGTATAAGTAGAGGTGCACAAGCGATGTACTACTCACTTCACCCTGTATCTATTGATTGCCGCCTCCCCTCCATAGCAAAAACCATCTTCGTCGTTGCTCCTCCTCCCTCTCCCCCTCCCCCTCCACCCCAACCAGGCAACAACCATGGCTCCACCGTCGAAGCGCTCTGCTTCCTCGAGATAGATTTATGTGTGTTTCTATTTTCATTCCAGTACTTCTGATCCATTTCTGAACTCCTCCTGGTTTCATATTTCTTAGATCCATTTTTAGATTATTCTTGCATCTATGTACAGGGAGTTTGAAGCCGAGGAGAGGGCCATCTTCGATCATCTGGCGAAGAGGGTACCCGTGCTAGAAGGTCAGCTTGAAGCGGCCATGAAGCTCGCCCTCGACAATCTCGACAAGGCTGTTGTGTTGGGAATATGCCCTAGAGGCAATAATAAAATGGTTTATTAGCATATTCATGTTTATGATAATAGTTTATTCTCCATGCTATAATTGTATTAACCGGAAACATAATACATGTGTGGAATATAAACAAACAGGTGTCCCTAGTAAGCCTCTACCGGACTAGTTCGTTAGTCAAGAGATGGTTAGAGTTTCCTAACCATGGACTTGTTATAGTCACTTGATAACGGAGTCATATCATTAGGAGTAATGATGTGATGGACAAGACCCAAATAATAAAGAGTTGCAATTGATCGTGTCACACAGTTTCATTGCCAACGCTTTTAGTATGCCAAGTATAGTTTCCTTAGACCATGAGATTATGTCACTCCCGTTTACCGGAGGGATACTTTGTGGACATCAAACGTCACTTCGTAACTGGGTGATTATAAAGGTGGCTTTCAGGTATCTCCGATGGTATTTGTTGGGTGACATGAATCAAGAGTGGGATTTGTCCTTCCTTGTGACGGAAAAGATATCTCTGGGCCCTCTCGGTAATATAGCATCAGAAAGGTTGCAACGATGTGGTTAAGTGTTAATCACGGAGATCCTATATTATGGACGAGTAAAGAGAATTTGCCAGGGTAACGAGATGAAACTAGATATGGAGATATCGACGATCAAATCTCGGGCAAATTAAATATCAGTGAGACAAAGGGAATCGTATACGAGATTAAGAATCTCCAGCATCGTGGTTCAATCGATAAGGAACTTCATTGAATATGTAGGAGTCAATATGGGCATCCCGGTCCCGCTGTTGATTATTGATTTGATCATGTCTGCATGTTCTCGAACCCGTAGGGTCACACACTTAACGCTCCGATGTAGCTAGGGTTAGCGATGAGATAGTTGATGGAATGAACGAATGGTGATTCGGAGTCTCGGGTAGGATCCCGGACATCACGAGGAGTTCCGGAGTGGTCCGGAGAATAAGATTCATATAAGGAAAGTGGTTTCCGGAGGTATCGGAAAAGTTCCGGGATTTTCTGGAAGGGTTCCGGAATATTCTCGAAGGTTCTAGAGGGGTCTAGAAGTGGGGCCCATAGGAGTATGGGGCCCACATGATTTAAAGGGGTGGTGGACTAGCCACATGGGCCAGCCGCACCATGCCCTAAGGGGCCCATGCGTGTGGGGCTTAAAGCCCAAAAGGGAAAGGGGGCTGGCCACCAAACCCTAACCCTAGGGCGGCTGGCTTGGGGGCCAAGCCACCCCTAGCCGCCGGCCCTAGGAGAGCAAGGGGCGCAGCCCCCCTGGCCACCTATATAAGGAGGGGCTGGGGGAGGGCTTCCGCACCCCCTGGTGCTCCTCTCCTGGCCGCCGCCCCCTGCCCTTGCCTCCACCTCCTGCGCCACCTCTCCCCGGAGAGCTGCCGCCACCACTTCCTCCTCCCAAACCGCACCACCCCTAAGCCCTAGGGCTGCTGCGCCTTCTCCTCTCCCTCTCCCTCTTACATGGCTTGGCGAAGCCCTGTCGGACGGAGCACTCCACCATCAACGCCACCACAACCGTCGTGGTGCCGAGATCCATCTAGCCACGTCCTCCTCGCTTGCGGGATCAAGGAGAGGACGTCTACATCGAGCCGTACGTGTGGATACCGCGGAGGTGCTACCCGTTGTGGCACTTCATCGGATTGGATCTTCGAGGAAATACATCTCCTCGCGACTAGATGAGTCTAGTTGCGGGGATCGACTAGCCAACCCCTGCACCGACAAAACGCGTTTGTTCGATCTTCAAGGGTAAGAGATTGGATCTCACCTTCGCTACCTTCGTCTAATAGATCTAGATCCTTGGGGTTTCTTCCGCTTGTTTCGTAGGAAAATTTTTATTTTCTATGCAACGACCCCATCAGTGGTATCAGAGCCTAGATCTATTCGTAGATGTTGGTGCGATTAGAACACAAGTGTTGTGGGCGTTGATATTTTATGTTGCTACCTTCTCGCGTGCACTTTGCGTCTTTGCGGTATTGTGAGATGAAGCGGCCCGGACCAACCTTACTCGTCCACGCACGAGAGACCGGTTCCACGACTGACATGCAACTTGTTTTGCATAAGTGGCTGGCGGGTGTCTGTTTCTCTTGCTTTAGTGAAGATGTAATTTTCAATGGAAGGCCTTTCAAAAGGATGAGTAAATAAGCAACTACTATATCACCATTGTGCTTTTGCGTAGATTAGAACGGTTCTATCTCATTGACCCAAGCCACATAAAATTTGCATAAACAAAGTAGAGGACGTCTAACTTGTTTTTGCAGAGGGGGTCATGTGATGTGGTATGGCCAATTTGTGATTTGTGATAATGTATGCAATGATCATGTTTGTAATCTTTCGCGACTTGCATGTCGTCGAGTACGGCAACCGGCAGGAGCCATATGGTTGTCTTTTATTTTATGTGACCTGCGTGTCATTGAATCACCATGTAATTGCTTTACTTTATTGCTAAGAGTAGCATTAGTTGTAGTTGCAATAGTTGGTGGACAACCATGGTGATGAAGCCACGATGATGGAGATCATTGCGGAGATGGAGATCATGCCGGTGCTTTGGAGATGGAGATCAAAAGCACAAGAAGAAAGGCCATATCATATCACAATTATGAATTGCATGTGATGTTAATCCTTTTATGCACCTTATTGTTATGCTTAGATGTGATCGCGACGGTAGCATGATAAGGTGATCTCTCACGTTAATATCAAGATGTGTTCTCCCCTAGTATGCACCGTTGCCAAAGATCTTCATTTCGAAGCACCACGTGATGATCGGGGTGTGATAGATTCTACGTTCACATACAACGGGGTGTAAGCCAGATTTACACACGCGAAAATACTACGGTTTCCTTGATGAGCCTAGCATGTACAGACATGGCCTCGGAACACAAGAACCGAAAGGTTAAACACGAGTCATATGGACGATATGATCAACATGGTGATGTTCACCTTTGAAGCTACATCATCTCACATGATGATCGGTTGTGGTGTAGTGGATTTGGATCGTGTGTCACTAAACAACCAGAGAGATGTTGAGTTTAGTGGGAGTTCATTAAGATGAACTGAAATTTTCATAAACAAAAGTCTAGATGTCTTTACAAAAATCCTTGTAGATCATGGCCGACTACGGTAGTCTGTTCGTTGCTGAAAAACTGCGTCTCGATGGGTCAAATTTGTTGAGTAGTACCTGCGTCTTAAAAAAGTCCTGCACACTAATGCTGAGCTCTACGTGCTAGATGAACCATTAGAAAAATACCCAAATATTTCTGCAAGCTATGAATAGTACATGGAGTGGTTTTGAACCACCTACTTGAAAGTCAAGTCGATGATGTGCACCTTCATGAGTTCTGACCTAAGTAAACAATTCAAGAACTTGATTGCAATGGAGATTGTTGATGAGCTGAAAAATAGTTTTTCAGCACAAGTTAGAATTGTAAGGTTCGAATGTCTGAACGGTTTTCTTTCACTCAAGATGGAAGAGAACACTTGCTTGGAACAACACCTGAGGATAATGCATGAGATACATCATCGTCTAGTGCTTGTTTGGAACCACGAGATGAATGACGGTTTCGCGATAGATGGGGTGATACGCTAGCTTCACCCCAGCTTCAAGTATTATGTCGGAGACTAGGTCATGGGAAGGGATTTGATCACTTTCTATGAGTTTGTGTCTCGGCTGCGTCATGTCAAAGTGGAACCCATAGCAAGAGAAGTTGACAATGCAGAAAGTATATATATTGATATACATGTTATAAATGTTTAAGTCCAAATTACAATTGTGGCAGTTTCGATAAGTATTTGATACTCATTCTGTTTTATGAAAACAAAACCTGCTGCTTGAGATTTGCATAGAGGATGTGGGAAGACGTTGCAGAATAGTGGCAATCAAGGAGTTGATGCTGGCAACGATCTGTCTCTACATTTATCATTTGGATTAGAGGATTGAATAAGTTTTGTAATCGAATTAAGTGTGATTTTAATTAGTGTGTCTTGCTTATGTGAGACGGTTATTCATGTTAAAGACAATGGTTGTTCTATTTTCATGAGTGATCCTTCTTGGAAATCACAAGTTTCGATTATAAGTGTGTTATTCTTATTATAATCTATATGATAAATTGGTTGAACATTTATAAAATATGAGACATACTAAAATATCCAAAACTTAATAATGACAATTGTTTTAGTCATGCTAAAGATTGAATAAACATTTTGATGTTTTATCAATGCGCCTTATTGAAGGAGTATGACTAAAATGCCACCCTTTGGAAGTGTGCCATGAGTTGCCGAAATAAAACACAAGTGTTGGTTGTATTTTCAACAAATGTTAGCTGTCATTATTTTGTGCGCTCCATCATAAATGATATGAGTAAATAGATGTATTTGTTCAAGTTATGATATTTGATGAGATCAAATAAAATTCTGGAGTTTAGGATATTAAGTTAACAAGAAAATTGAGTCTTTATGATTTGATCAAAAGAGACAAAATATTTGAGTTATATGTTAGTATGTGGAATTGTGAAAAGTGTTATCACAAATTACAATGTTTAGAATATTTCAAAGGCGTTTGATATATCCTAAGATATTGTAATCACACACTATTTGCATTTCGCATATGAGTTATGTGAAACAGTGGTTTCAATAATTATGGGATAATTAGAAACTATTGCAAATAAGTTTTGTAGTATATTCATATGTGACTATGAATAGAGATTCCACAATGAGAGACTAAAAGGGACAAATCAATTGTTGATTGTGTTAAATGTTTTAGTGGATTCATCATGAAAAGGTTTCATTGATAAAAGAATTGTTGGAATAAAATGGAAAAGCTGAAACCTTGCTTGTTTATGTATCAAGTGGCACATATGTAAAGTGCTATGTTGGTTAAAACTTGACACATAAAGGAATTAATGATGGTGATCATTGAATTTCGGTTTAGCTTGTCTAAAGGAGTAGGATTCAAGAATATTAAAGTTTTGTCAGGTTACAAAATAATATTCATGATTCACTTGTCATGTTTAAGAAACAGGACAAACCTACGAAACTTCAAAAGGAGAAAATAGAAACTTTAAATACGAAAATGACTGAGAGTCATCCTATGTTAAGTTTAAATCACAAAGTAACTGTTACTTGATTTTGTGAAAGCGTTGTTTCACATATTTATTCTTCAAAAAGGTTTTGTATGGAATAAATAAAACTTACTGGACAAAAGCACAAGAGGTAAAGCTCTTTAACATATTCAATGTTGTTAACTACATGGTGTAGTTGTGCTTAAAGTCAAAAGAATTTATGCTGGCAAAGTACTAGCATTCGTATAAAGAGTTCTCGATATTAATAGTTAATTAAGAATTTTGGAGGTGTCCAAAATATCGAGAAAATACACGAGTGTGATCTAATTAAGATATGTGGCGACATATATTAAGTTAGAGCAGAAACTATTTTCCATGATCAAAATATGTGGAGACATATGTTTGAGTGGGAGCTAGTTAAATCATGGTCAAATATAAGGATAACATATTTCTGAGTGGGAGCCAAAGTGGTTTCACAATTTAATATGTGTATGGTGTATATTTGAGTGGGAGTTTACAACATCTTGTTTGAGTGAAATGGAGATTTCATAAATGTTGTAAATGAGTCAGGAACCAACGTATAACTTATGAAGTTAGTTTTTAACGTCAAATATCTATGGAGATAGATGTATCTATGGTGGATAGATATGTTTGATAAACATTATGTCATGATGTTTAACCTAAGTAAGATTTTGAAGGAGTTCAAAATAAACAAGAGAAGAAAGGTTCATCTGCTTGTGAAAAATAGGTGAAACATTGAGTTGATAACTCAGTACAAAAATGATGGTTGGAGGATATGTTAGTGATCGCTATGAATTGTTCATAGGACTAAAACATATAAGAACCATGTGTTTGTATTTGACGATATGTGACCCAAGTTCTTGGTTAGAAGAACATGTTAAATGAGGAGTCATTTTTCATGGAGTTGAGATAATAGAATCTAGAGAGTGGTAGACTTGGTTGAAGTCATAAAACCAAACTAGATTGGGGATCTCATAATAGCAGAAGCGCAGCGAAAGCGTGATCGAAAATATCGAAGTGAAAAGTATAGCACTGTCGATTTGTGAGTCTACAACATATAGGAGTATATGATTAATTCAAGGATTAAAAGATATAATATTGTGGTTTGAGAAATTTTATTTCAAGATTGAGTGAGTTCCGGGTGCACATGCTATGTGAAAGTCCTCTTGACTGATCATACGTCATGTAGGCATAAAAGGGAAACGAAAATCTCACTCTGTAACCAAATATATTATATTCGTCATATGATGATGAAATTATCATGTGATGATAAGTGGTTTATCATGTGGTGATAAAGTAATGTCAAATTAGCTGACATTGACGTTTTACAAGAACATAAAGAACTGTATAGTACAGAACACGGACAGAACCTCTTCCACGAGCAAACATGATCAGCACTGAGACTCCATGAGTGTTAGACACCATGAGTGTTGGATCGAGAAAATGTAAACTAAATTATTGACTCTAGTG